>CM041297.1:131132581-131688467 GCA_023052935.1 Piezodorus guildinii | reverse complement strand
TTTACTTAAAATGTTATTACTTCTAATAAAATAAAATAAATGCTTTTAATACACAGAAAAATTATTTTTAATAATATTTATTATACAACAGATATGGTTCACAAGGAACAAATTCATAAAATGTTTATAGAGTTGGGGATGCAGCCATAAAGAGAGAATAAATACACTCGAATAAGGAAACTTATTTTATTCAACGGTGATCTTTCTAATAATGACAGCAAGTCTAACCAGCTCATATAATCATTACTGTATTTTAATACAACAATTTTTTATTATTTTAAAGAAAAAAATTGTTTCCGGAAGAATTGTACATTACTTATTTTAGTAATAACAGTTCATTTAAATACTCCATGTGTATTATTAAACAACTTGCTTAAGATATTTCAAAACTTAAATTATTTGAGGATATAGCATAAATACAATAGATGAATAAACTACACGCACACAAAATTATTCCTCTCCCTCCCCTTGGTTATAACACTCTCTTCTTCGGACAAGCTTTAAATTACTTTATAACATTTAAAATATCCAAAAGATGGTAGAAATTGGAAATATTGTTTTTGAGATTCAGACTATATTTAGGGAGTTGGTGATAAATAAAAATCAGCAATTATTATAACCATAAAGCAATGCACGTTCAAGAACTCGAAATGACTAAACATCTAGATTATCCAAGACAAACACTAAGATTAATAATATATAAGATGATGAGTGGAAAGTAGCTTCCATATAGTTAAAAAATAATCAATATCACAAAAATTATATAAAAATAACAAATGTTTAATAAAATAAATAAAATTTATGAAGTAAGAATGTTAATAATCTATAAGATTTATGCTAAATTCCTTAAAATAGATAAAAAATATTTTTAAAAAAATTAAAAATGAAGGTCATTCAGAGGTTATCATTTACAAATATCCATTTGGTAATTTGATGTTCAAAAAAAAAAAAAAAAAAAAAAAAAAAAAAAAAAAAAAAAAAATTTATGTCATTAAATGATCCCCCATTTTAATTTAACCCCCTTCTCCCCCCTTTTATTGACATCCTATTCAGACATGAGGCTTCCGGTAATAAGCATACACTCACATTAGGTAATTTGCACATTTTTGAAATTAATTAGCTATTTTTCATGTTCATGAATTAAATTTTAATCATTCTTACTGTTGCAAAAACATTAATGTTTTAAACTCTATTAAATATCCTATATCAGTGGATTAATTTTTTCGATTGGTTAGGTTTTAGGGGATGTTAATCCTATTTTTGAGCTGATGCTATTATTTATTTATTTTTTTTTTATTCATGGTGATTTGTTGTTGTAATTACCTAATTTTTTGGGGGCGATGACTTATTTTTTTTTTTTATCATTATTATTATTTATTTATTTATTTTTATAATATAATATATTCCTATGAGATAATACCGTTTCAATGAATTAAATCCTTTTCCTTTAAAACAAAATTCATGGTACAGGAAAAATTGACTTCCAGACTTTGTTGACTGGTGGAACGGTTATCGGTAGTCATCTATCTGGAACAGTTCAATTCCAGTTATAGTAAAAACGGTAACGTGCTCTGTGACCATCCCTAGATTTCGTATGACGTCGTGTACAACTTAAATTACGTCATACGTCCCCGCACAGTTGTGCCCATGGAAGATCGGAGACCCCATATCTCCCTGAGAACACTTGAGAATGATGGTTTTTATTTTTGGAACCACTCGGACTGCGTACCTCCCCATCAGCTTGCCCAAGAGGGCAAACCGAACGGTCATCGATGACCCGCAAGTTCTTCAAGAGAACCGGCGGATCTGCCTCGCGCTCAGGAGAGGACGCTATCATTCGTCATCATGGTTTTAGGTTACCCGACTATTACCGCCAAGGTGAAGATCGACAAACTACAGAAATGATCCTGTAGAAGTATGATCTTAACTTCAACACCTGCTCCTTGAGAACTAGGTCCGTTTAGCTCAGGCAATGACAGCGAGAGGCAGGAAGAGGAATTGTAATATTTACTCCCTCCACTGAAAACTTCACGACTAGCAACTATTCCCCAATCATAGGTTTCCCTTATCCCAGTTGTCTACAACATCGGATATCTCCTCATCAACCTCAGCCTAGGTTTATTGGACTATATTTATGTATCCCTTCGGGAAAACGTGCAATGTGGGCGAAGGCAGCGCTCCAAGTAGCGCTTGCGACAACTATCTATAGTGGAATTTGGAAAAGCATCTCTTGGAAACAGACTTTTGGACAATCCTCTGGTGTGTATTTTAAATTTTAAGCTTTATCCATCTTGAAAATAATAAATCACGTTTTAGAAACTCGGATAAACTTTATTTTATTTCAATCTGACATGTATTTATAATATATAAAATTATGTGTTAAATGTAATTTTACTTAAAATGTTATTACTTCTAATAAAATAAAATAAATGCTTTTAATACACAGAAAAATTATTTTTAATAATATTTATTATACAACAGATATGGTTCACAAGGAACAAATTCATAAAATGTTTATAGAGTTGGGGATGCAGCCATAAAGAGAGAATAAATACACTCGAATAAGGAAACTTATTTTATTCAACGGTGATCTTTCTAATAATGACAGCAAGTCTAACCAGCTCATATAATCATTACTGTATTTTAATACAACAATTTTTTATTATTTTAAAGAAAAAAATTGTTTCCGGAAGAATTGTACATTACTTATTTTAGTAATAACAGTTCATTTAAATACTCCATGTGTATTATTAAACAACTTGCTTAAGATATTTCAAAACTTAAATTATTTGAGGATATAGCATAAATACAATAGATGAATAAACTACACGCACACAAAATTATTCCTCTCCTCCCCTTGGTTATAACACTCTCTTCTTCGGACAAGCTTTAAATTACTTTATAACATTTAAAATATCCAAAAGATGGTAGAAATTGGAAATATTGTTTTTGAGATTCAGACTATATTTAGGGAGTTGGTGATAAATAAAAATCAGCAATTATTATAACCATAAAGCAATGCACGTTCAAGAACTCGAAATGACTAAACATCTAGATTATCCAAGACAAACACTAAGATTAATAATATATAAGATGATGAGTGGAAAGTAGCTTCCATATAGTTAAAAAATAATCAATATCACAAAAATTATATAAAAATAACAAATGTTTAATAAAATAAATAAAATTTATGAAGTAAGAATGTTAATAATCTATAAGATTTATGCTAAATTCCTTAAAATAGATAAAAAATATTTTTAAAAAAATTAAAAATGAAGGTCATTCAGAGGTTATCATTTACAAATATCCATTTGGTAATTTGATGTTCAAAAAAAAAAAAAAAAAAAAAAAAAAAAAAAAAAAAAAAAAAATTTATGTCATTAAATGATCCCCCATTTTAATTTAACCCCCTTCTCCCCCCTTTTATTGACATCCTATTCAGACATGAGGCTTCCGGTAATAAGCATACACTCACATTAGGTAATTTGCACATTTTTGAAATTAATTAGCTATTTTTCATATTCATGAATTAAATTTTAATCATTCTTACTGTTGCAAAAACATTAATGTTTTAAACTCTATTAAATATCCTATATCAGTGGATTAATTTTTTCGATTGGTTAGGTTTTAGGGGATGTTAATCCTATTTTTGAGCTGATGCTATTATTTATTTATTTATTTTTTTATTCATGGTGATTTGTTGTTGTAATTACCTAATTTTTTGGGGGCGATGACTTATTTTTTTTTTTTATCATTATTATTATTTATTTATTTATTTTTATAATATAATATATTCCTATGAGATAATACCGTTTCAATGAATTAAATCCTTTTCCTTTAAAACAAAATTCATGGTACAGGAAAAATTGACTTCCAGACTTTGTTGACTGGTGGAACGGTTATCGGTAGTCATCTATCTGGAACAGTTCAATTCCAGTTATAGTAAAAACGGTAACGTGCTCTGTGACCATCCCTAGATTTCGTATGACGTCGTGTACAACTTAAATTACGTCATACGTCCCCGCACAGTTGTGCCCATGGAAGATCGGAGACCCCATATCTCCCTGAGAACACTTGAGAATGATGGTTTTTATTTTTGGAACCACTCGGACTGCGTACCTCCCCATCAGCTTGCCCAAGAGGGCAAACCGAACGGTCATCGATGACCCGCAAGTTCTTCAAGAGAACCGGCGGATCTGCCTCGCGCTCAGGAGAGGACGCTATCATTCGTCATCATGGTTTTAGGTTACCCGACTATTACCGCCAAGGTGAAGATCGACAAACTACAGAAATGATCCTGTAGAAGTATGATCTTAACTTCAACACCTGCTCCTTGAGAACTAGGTCCGTTTAGCTCAGGCAATGACAGCGAGAGGCAGGAAGAGGAATTGTAATATTTACTCCCTCCACTGAAAACTTCACGACTAGCAACTATTCCCCAATCATAGGTTTCCCTTATCCCAGTTGTCTACAACATCGGATATCTCCTCATCAACCTCAGCCTAGGTTTATTGGACTATATTTATGTATCCCTTCGGGAAAACGTGCAATGTGGGCGAAGGCAGCGCTCCAAGTAGCGCTTGCGACAACTATCTATAGTGGAATTTGGAAAAGCATCTCTTGGAAACAGACTTTTGGACAATCCTCTGGTGTGTATTTTAAATTTTAAGCTTTATCCATCTTGAAAATAATAAATCACGTTTTAGAAACTCGGATAAACTTTATTTTATTTCAATCTGACATGTATTTATAATATATAAAATTATGTGTTAAATGTAATTTTACTTAAAATGTTATTACTTCTAATAAAATAAAATAAATGCTTTTAATACACAGAAAAATTATTTTTAATAATATTTATTATACAACAGATATGGTTCACAAGGAACAAATTCATAAAATGTTTATAGAGTTGGGGATGCAGCCATAAAGAGAGAATAAATACACTCGAATAAGGAAACTTATTTTATTCAACGGTGATCTTTCTAATAATGACAGCAAGTCTAACCAGCTCATATAATCATTACTGTATTTTAATACAACAATTTTTTATTATTTTAAAGAAAAAAATTGTTTCCGGAAGAATTGTACATTACTTATTTTAGTAATAACAGTTCATTTAAATACTCCATGTGTATTATTAAACAACTTGCTTAAGATATTTCAAAACTTAAATTATTTGAGGATATAGCATAAATACAATAGATGAATAAACTACACGCACACAAAATTATTCCTCTCCCTCCCCTTGGTTATAACACTCTCTTCTTCGGACAAGCTTTAAATTACTTTATAACATTTAAAATATCCAAAAGATGGTAGAAATTGGAAATATTGCTTTTGAGATTCAGACTATATTTAGGGAGTTGGTGATAAATAAAAATCAGCAATTATTATAACCATAAAGCAATGCACGTTCATGAACTCAAAATGACTAAATATCTAGATTATCCAAATAGAACACAATTAATGACATTTCCTTGTGGAATTCCGCATTCTAATACCTTATAAAATATTTAATAATGATTGGCAGGTTCCCACTGAATTCCCAGTCGTACATTTGCTTGAGAATTACATTTTTGCTGACTGAGTCGTACGCTTTCTCTATATCGAAAAATATCCCAATCGCTTCTTGTTTTGCAATAAATGTATCAAGTTTTTCGGCCTCCAATGTGGCAAGGTGGTCAGCGGTAGATCTTCCTTTCCTAAATCCGCATTGCACTGGACAGTAACATATTCTGTTCTAGATACCAATGTAGCCGCTTGTTAACCATTTTTTCCATAAGTTTGCACAAGTAGCTGCTAACGGAAATGGGCCTGTAGTTATTCATTTGAGATTTATCCTTTCCAGGTTTGGGTATTGGGATAACTAGTGATTCTCGCCATGATACAGGGAATTCTTGGGATGTCCAGATTTTATTATAAAGATGTAGCAGGGTATGTTTACCAGCAATTGGAAGATTTTTCAACATGAGGTTATGGATATCATCAGGTCCAGGTGTGGTTGGCTTCAGTTCAGCTATTGCTTGGTCAAGTTCGATACCCGAGAAAGGAACGTTGTAAAGATCGTTTGTTTTAGTTGGAAAATTGACATCTGCGGTGGGTGATGAATTGTCTTGATTTTTTGGAGTATTGGAAAAGTATTCTACAAAATATTCGGCTATTTTGGGT
Source organism: Piezodorus guildinii (assembly GCA_023052935.1). Taxonomy (NCBI): domain Eukaryota; kingdom Metazoa; phylum Arthropoda; class Insecta; order Hemiptera; family Pentatomidae; genus Piezodorus; species Piezodorus guildinii. The sequence goes on along the minus strand of CM041297.1, from coordinate 131,682,296 downwards.
TGGATATTATTTGATTATTTATATTAAGAGCAATTGTATGAGAATTGTGGAGCCCTCTAATGGAGTTTATTTTGTTCCATACATCTCTGATGGGAGTGAACGCATTGATTTGTTCTAAATAGGAGAGCCAAGAAGTTTTCCTTTTTTGTTTAACTATGTTTCTGGCTTTGGCTTTGTATTTTTTGTATTGGATGAAGTGGTTGTTAGTGGGATATTTTTGAAACTTCTTAAGGGATCTATTTCTTTCTCTGATAGCTTGACGACATTCGTCATCAAACAAGGGACAATGATTCCCTTTATAGTACCGCAGGACTTTGAAATACTTTCTTCTGCAGCTTCTATTATTCCTTTTGTGAGCTCTGTAGTCATTGCATCAATGTTTTATGAAAGGTTTTGGAATTTAAAGGAAAATTTTTGATAAAAAAGTTGCCAGTTAGCCTTGTCAGTGATCCACCTATGATATTTCTGGGCAGGAGGAAGATGAGTCGTTAATGATATGACCAGGGGGAAATGATCGCTACCATGTTGGTCTGGACAAGTATCCCATATGACTTTATTTAGCATACTGGGTGAACAGAAGGTGACATCTATAGATTACTACTACGGAAACTTATTTTATTCAACGGTGATCTTTCTAATAATGACAGCAATTCTAACCAGCTCATATAATCATTACTGTATTTTAATAGCACAATTTTTTACTATTTTTAAGAAAAAAATTGTTTCCGGAAGAATTGTACATTACTTATTTTAGTAATAACAGTTCATTTAAATACTCCATGTGTATTATTAAACAACTTGCTTAAGATATTTTAAAACTTAAATTATTTGAGGATATAGCATAAATACAATAGATGAATAAACTACACGCACACAAAATTATTCCTCTCCCTCCCCTTGGTTATAACACTCTCTTCTTCGGACAAGCTTTAAATTACTTTATAACATTTAAAATATCCAAAAGATGGTTGATTGACTGGCGGAAGGTTATGTGCTAAAGTTTAAAGTGTTTCTGTGCTTGAAACTTTTTCTTTTTTGAAAGCTTTATTTTTCACGGAGACTTAGTTTACTGTGTTTAAATTGACTACCGTTAATTTTCGCTGTTGTTACTCCTGAAAAATGTTTCTGTTATTTATCTGTAAATAGTGTAAATAAACTTCACAGCTCGGGTAAGGTTATAACTTACCACGAGGCAAGGTGCAAGAACATTGTAAAACATTTCATATTGGCCAGTAAAGAATTCAGCAGAGGACTGGAAGTCAGTGCTTATGCTCGGTGGAAAGCAGACGTGTTGTAAGCTGAGCTGTTAAGGTGTACGACTAACTGATAAGTCTTATACATTTAAAATTTTTGTTTTATAACCTCTTTTTTCTCTATAAAGTTAATTTTTCTTTTTGTATTATACGGTAATTTGTTTTCTATTCCCTTTTAAATTTTGATGATACATATTTTTTCTCTTTTTTACCTGATGAGATGGCCGAATCTTCTCCGGTAAAACGGAAAAAAGGGAGATTTAGAACTCCTAACTTAGAAATAAGTGAAAATATAGAAAAAAGTTGTGTCAAATTTCTGATCGTCAAACGAGACGAGAAAGATGATGAAGGAAACAGTTTAGATTTTGGAAAGGTTTCGCCTTTCTTTATTCATAAAAGCATTAAAAACGTAGTAGGAGATGTAAAAACTGTAAAAAAGTTAAGAGACGGGACACTTCTTGTTGAAGTACTGTCAAATAATCAGTCTGATGTACTGTTAAAATGCAAAAAATTCTTAAATAACCTCCCTGTTAGTGTAGAATCACATGGCAAACTGAATTCCAGCAAAGGCATTATCTGGTGTCCAGATTTACATTTTTGTACCATTGAGGAAATAAAAGCAGAGTTAAAGTCTCAAGCTGTAAAAGACGTAAAAAGAATGACTTATTACAAAAATAATGAAATTAAGGCAAGCCATAATTACTTAATAACCTTTAACGCACCCACAATACCCAATGAACTTAAAATAGGTTTCCACAATGTCATTGTTAGGCAATATATATCAAGCCCTACACGGTGCTATGTTTGTTTGAAATTTGGACAAACTAAAATTGCGTGCAAAAAAGAACCTTTATGTAGGTATTGTGGTAAAAACAAACACGAAGGTTCCGAATGTAACAGCCCCCTAAAATGTGTAAATTGTTCCGAACAACACGATTCCTTTTCGAAACATTGTCCGATCTTCAAAAAAGAGAAAGAAATTAAAGGCATTCAAGATGTTGAAAAAATAACCTATTTAGCGGCTAAGAAAAAGTACGAATTACCGCATCCAATGTCATCACGGATTACTTTTTCCAACATCGTAAAAAATAAAACAGATGTTAGTGTTCAAACTGATGATATAATAGATAACAAAATATTTTTTAAATCCCTTGAGCATGTAAAGGTTAGTTCCATATCCACATCAGACGCTTGCTGTATTACGAACAATAAACCCGCTATCCCTTCTCCTTCCCTTCTCACATCTCCTTCCCTTCCCTCACCTCCTTCCCTTCCCCTACCTGTTTTCCTTCCTTCATCTCCACCCCTCACTCCTCTTCCCCCTCCTCCTCCACCTTCCATTTCATCTCCGTCCCCATCCATAAGAGGACCTTCCTCTGAAGAGGAAGCTGCTCCTAGCTTTCATGAGCTTCCCCCTACAGCCGTCGTTTTTTCGGAAGAAAAAACGATTTATAATAAAACCACCTCCCTTAGTGGTCATGACATTGACCTACAGGGTACGTGGACGGTTGTTAAAGAAAAAAGAACGAGAAGTAAAACGCGAAACAGGTCTCAAAATAGAAATGACAGTAAGAAAAAATGGAAACAAATTAGTAATACGGTCTTCATGTAAAGCCATGTTTTATTTTTTTTTATTTATGTTACTGCTTATAACTTTTTAAAATTTAATTTATTTTCTTATCATGTTATTATTCATTGAATTTAACAATTTATTATTAACATATTTATTGATTTGTATTTATTTGGTCTTATATTAAAGTACCAACGTTTTAGCAACATGACACTTCCAACAAATATTATACAGTGGAACTGCAACGGCATTTCAGGTAAACGCGAGGAATTGGCACTATTAATTAATAAATACAAACCGATAGCCATATGCCTTCAAGAAAGTAAACTGACCCCCAGAAAAAGTTTTAACCTCAAAGGGTATACCATTTATCGAAAAGATTTTGAAAATAATAACAGAGGTTTCGGTGGAGTACTAGTTGCGATCCGAAATAATATCGTCTCTGAGTTATTCCCCGTCAATACTTCTCTACAAGCTTTAGTAGTTAAAGTCTTCCTTAAGTTCCCTATATATCTTTGCAATCTCTATTTACCTCCTGACACTCTTGACGCTAATTCATTACTAAATCTTTTGCACGTTCTTCCCTCCCCTTATATCTGTATGAGCGATGTCAACGGCCATCACACCTCATGGGGCTCTTCATATTGCTCAGCACGGGGAAATATTATTAAACGGACAATCGATACAACAGATTCGATCATTCTAAATTCCGGAGAACCAACGTACTTAAGTCCAGCTTACAACTCGTTTTCTTCCATAGACCTATCATGGTGCTCGTTAGGCATTTTTCCACACTTGTGTTGGCAAGTAGCCCAGGACCAACATTCTAGTGACCATTTTCCTATAATCATTAGCTTCCCTCATGGAAAATCTGAGACGTCAAAACACCCTAGATGGATTACTGACAAATCAGACTGGACGAAATTCCAAAGCAACCTAAATGTTAATGAATCTGACTTAGCATCAGCTGAAACAAGCGATGATAAAAACGAACTTCTTACTTCTGATATCTTAAACGCAGCAAACCAATCCATTCCTAAAACTCCTAATAAACCAAGTGCCCACAAAAGAGTCCCTTGGTTTGATGAAGAATGTAAAGCCGCTATTAAGAAACGGAAAAAAGCGCTCAAAATGTTTCAAAGGGAACCTACAATAACTCACCTAATCGAATACAAAAAAAAGCCGTTCCCTCTCCCGAAGAATTATAAAAACAAAAAAGAAGGAGTCATGGGAAAAATTCCTAAGCAGCATTTCGACCAATACTTCCCCAATATCGTTCTGGAAGAAAATAAAAGGTATTTCGGGAAATTACCAAGAGCAGCAAGCAACCCTTTTAATCAATGGAAACGTGGAGCAAAATGAAGAACTGTTAGCAGAAAATTTCGCAGAATTTTATTCCAGCATATATTCCTCTCTAACGCACCAGGCAATAGAAGATACCAGTATCAGTACACTCGACAACCAAGCGGAAGAAGCATACAACCTCCCATTCACTAAGCTTGAGCTGTTAACTTGCATTAAAGAACTTAAACCCTCAACACCAGGCTTAGATGACATTCATAACGAGATGCTAAGACATCTACCAATGAAGACGAAGGACGCTCTTATAGCTCTCTACAACTTCATATGGTGCACTGGAGACTTTCCTAATACCTGGAGGAGAGCGATTATAATTCTCATCCCTAAACCTGAAAAAAATATGTTGTTTCCCTCAAGCTATCGACACATTTCGTTGACAAGCTGTATGTCTAAACTGCTCGAGAAGATGGTATACAAACGTTTAGTATGGGAATTAGAAGAAAATCAGCTAATAGCTAAAGAACAAAGTGGGTTCAGAAAAGGACGTTCTACTTTAGACCATCTGGTGACAATTGAATACGAGATTCTTAACTGTTTTGCGGAAAAAAAAGAATGCCTTGGGATCTTCTTTGACATCGAAAAAGCCTATGATAATTTAAATCCCAACCTTATCATGTTACAGTTGAAGGAATGGGGATTTAAAGGTCGCATTTTTACGATGATAGGAAATTTCCTACGAAATCGCACGTTCCAAGTAAGGGTGGGAGATCATCTATCGACGGTCAAAGTAATGTCTAATGGAATACCTCAAGGGAGCGTTCTCAGCTGTGCTCTTTTTGCCATAGCAATTAATAAAATCACTAATATAATTCCGAAACCTATAATACCCTTTTTATTTGTAGACGATCTGGCCTTGCTACTTCCGTTCAAGAGCCGAGAATCAATGAGAGAAACGTTACAAAATTGTTTCTTAAAACTGGAATCTTGGTCAGCACAATCCGGACTACATTTCTCCGTCGAAAAAACAAAATGTCTCCTCTTCTCTAGACTAAAAACGCCTACAACTCCACCGGACTTAATCTACAAGGGCACAAAACTAAATTTTGAGACAAAAGTTAAGTTCTTAGGACATTACTTAAACGGAAGACTTGATTGGAAAGATCATATTAAGTGGCTCAAAGAGGAATCTACGAAAAGGTTAAATATACTAAAAGTCCTTGCAGGATGTTCCTGGGGAGCCGACAGAACCAGCATGTTAAAAGTCTACAAAACTTTAATCGAACCGAAATTAGATTATGGTAGTTTCATATTTGCATCGGCCAGTACCACAGTGCTCTCAAAACTCGATTCAGTCCACCACGCAGGTATCCGAATTGCAACGGGTGCATTTAGAACAAGCCCTGTAAGCAGTATTTGTGTTGAAGCCGGTTTAGCTCCACTAGCAGTCAGGAGACATCATCTAGCATGCGGATACATTGGGAGGCTGAAATTTAATGATCAAAACCCAGCATGGAAAGCGATTTTTCGACCAAGAACTGGACCGTTCACAGAAAATCGAAGGTTACCAGCCCCACTTGGGATAAGAGCGAGAAGGTACGTAGAAGAAATAAAAAACTTGCTAACCACCACTGAACTTAACTATCCACCGTGGACCTTAAAATTACCAATATTAGACCTAACTCTGAGCAAACACAAAAAAACACAACACTTCCGCATTCCAATACTTGACTGAATTCCAAAAAATTAAAGAAAAATATACCAACAGTATCTGTATTTATACCGATGGCTCCAAGTTGAACGGTACAGTAGGCTGTTCTATTGTCACCGATTCTATAACCTCTAAATATAAATTACCTAACACGGCAAGTAACTTTACTGCTGAAAGCTACGCTATAAGTGCAGCGCTTCATCTAATCATGCAGCGTGATGACAAAAATTTTCTAATCTTCACGGATTCTCTTTCCGCTATATAGGCATGAAGTGATATCTATTCAAAAAATTTAATAATCAAAAAATGCCAAGCATATTCAACCATGATTAATAATCAAAATAAAAAAGTATCAATAGTTTGGATCCCATCACACATTGGCATCAAAGGAAATGAGGAAGCGGACAGAGCAGCGAGGGATGCGGCAATGTCCACATTGGAGGAAATCAATATTCATACCCCATCTGATCTTACTAATCACCTAAAATGTCTAGCTAGGAAGATGTGGGAAGAGATTTGGGAATCAGTCGAGGAAAACAATAAATTGAAAAGCATAAAAAATGAAATAAAAGCATGGAAAAGCTCGATTCGAGATTCGAGGAGGGAAGAAGTAGTTATTGCGCGATTGAGGATAGGCCACTCACGCCTCACTCATGGCTATTTAATAAAAAGGGAAACCCCTCCACAATGCACCATGTTCAATGTTCAACTCACTATCGCACACCTATTAGTTGACTGCCCCCAGTACACCACTTCCTTTCAAAATCTTGGTATTGAAAGAAGGCTGGACACGTTATTAGGAGATGATCCCTCAACGTTAACAAAACTAATAGATTTACTGAAAAATAACGGGTTGTTTTACAAAATTTGAGCAACAAAAAAAAAAAAAAAAAAGAGAAATACAATAGATAACCATTTTAACTATTCATAGGGGACAAATACACCAAATTTGAAGCTAAGCACCCAGCACAGGAATAAAACAGGACACCCTCTTCTAGAAAACTGCTTTCAGAAAATCAAGATTTGAAGAAGTGGACTAAGAACTGGACATGGAGCTCCAGGAGTTCACGCCAGGTTACCGGATGAGACACTGAACCTCTAATAATAACATGTAAGAAGCCTGTGTCACTAAATATATTGTAACAACATGCCTCTGACACTAAACCATATTGTAACAACATGCCTCTGACACTAAAACATATTGTAACAACATGCCAATGATCAAAACACAATATAACCTCCACTGTTATCAAAACAAATGTTAAAACAGGACACATATAACCTTGGCTGTTGAGTGTCCATAAAATATATAACCTAACCTAACCATCCAAAAGATGGTAGAAATTGCAAATATTGCTTTCAAGATTGAGACCATATTTAGAGAGTTAGTGATAAATAAAAATCAGCAATTATTATAACCATAAAGCAATGCACGTTCATGAACTCAAAATGACTAAACATCTAGATTATCCAAGACAAACACTAAGATTAATAATATATAAGATGATGAGTGGAAAGTAGTTTCCAGCTTAGTAATTTTAATCATTCTTATTGTTGCAAATACATTAATGTTTTAAACTCTATTAAATATCCTCTATCAGTGAATTAATTTGTTCAATTGATTAGGTTTTAGGGGATGTTAATCCTATTTTTGAGCAGATGCTATTAATTTTTTTTTTTCTTTATTCATTGTGTGATTTGTTGTGGTAATTACGTAATTTTATGAGGGGATGACTTCATATTTTATCATTATTATTTTTTTTTTTTTATAATAAAATATATTCCTATGAGATAATACCGTTTCAACGAATTAAATCCCTTTCCTTTAAAACAAAATTCATGGTACAGGAAAAAATGACTTTTAGACATTGTTGACTGGTGGAACGGTTATCGGTAGATATATTTGAGTATTTGGGGATATACAATAGACAAATAAATTAAAAATATTCCTTTCTCCCCCCCCTCCCTACCCCATTAATTATGACACTCTCTTTTTTGGACAAGCTTTAAATTACTTTATAACATTTAAAATATACAAAAGATGGTAGAAATAGGAAACATTTATTTTGGAGATTCAGACCATATTTAGGGAGTTATTATTAAATTTAACATTCATGAACTCACAACATCCAGATTATCTAAGATAAACTCTAAGATTAATAAAATTTGAGGTATAGAGTGGAATGAAGCTTCCATATTGCTGGTATATTTTCTGAATTGATCATAAGTATGTAAAGCTATTTTTAAATTTTTATAATTGTAATTTTCTCACTTTTTAACACTTCAAAGTGCAATTTGTTGTGGTAATTACTTAATTTTACGAATTAAGTTATATTTCATAAATCTTAATATTTTATGGGGGTAGTACAGATAATAAAATAAGTCAAGGAATAATCTCTATCCTTTATATTGCTATTTTTTTTTTTAAATAATAATTAGTCTTTTTTTTTGTATATATTGTATGAATGTGGTCTCATATCACTATTACTATTGTTCATTTTTAACAAATTGTAATATATCTCAATAAATAAATAATTTAGAAAAAAAAATAATTAGTCCGTCATACAATAAGCAAAGGTCTATGGATTGTCATGTTCTTTTATATTTTATTGTAAGTTAATAAATCATTAATTCACCGGCATAGGGATATAGAAACCTAATTCTAATGGCGTTCCGAAAATGTAATCTAAATTATTGACAAGTATATGGGCATCGTGACGTAACATGATTAGGGTGGATGTTTTTCTTAAACACGTGGCATATCCTTGTATAATTTTTTTCTTGACTCCACCGTAATTATTAAAATTTTAATAAATTTCATTAGAAAATCCAATAGTCATTTGAAAACAGCATGAAAAACAGTGTTAGTAGATACATATTCAACTTTGATTGGCAGAAACAGATCTTAATTTGGTTAGATCAATCAATCTGTCTGTCATTGATAAAAGCTTCCTATGTTATAATTTTTAATATTAAAATTAGTATTATGAAGAGTGATATTTTTATATAACTTTTTGTACAACTATTAATTTTGATTTCTTGTCATTCAACTGTTAAGAGGTCGATGATTGTTATAGTTATATATTTGACAAATACTAGGATTTTTTTCCAATGTAATGACTACCTAATTACCATGGTTTGGTTTTCAAAGCAATCATACACTGTGCAACTGAGGAAGGTCGCAGGTCGGTACTCAAATATTTCTGGTATTTAACCAATTACTTAATTCGTCTTTTTGTAATAAAATAATAAATCTAATTTATATTTTTTAGAGTAAAATATTAATAATTTTCCATTATTTTTTTTTTTTTAATTTTCAAAGAAAAAATACATCTCCCACTCACTTATGGTAAGAATTTTTTTCTTTTCATTTACTTCAACAGCCATTCAAATTTAAAAACTGCCGTATTTTTCAGCCACTTAGTAATTGTACTCGATGAGAAAGAAGGATGGCTATTTGATTATAATAATTTTTATTTACTGTACTTCTAGTCCATCTTTATTTCTGGTGATTAGGTAAGTTAGTAATGAATTATTAAGTGGGGGAATATCCAAATTCGTATAACAATTACCTTATTCCTTTTTCTATTTAATTACTACGTACTATATATAAAATCTCATGGTTCACACTTAAACTGTGGTGCCTCTTGGGAAGAACATGGTTAAACCATAATTTTATTATTTCAAATTATCGAGAGGAGTGAGTGGACCCCATCACTAAAGGCAGGGCTACCATGGTGATAATTAGGGTATGTGTAGGTGAGGTGAAAGCAAGTCTTGTGAGAGTTCACGAAAGTAACAGGAGAGGGGAAAGGCTTATTAAAAAAAAAAAAAATTTGGATAATGACATCAAATATTACTGTTATAAAAATCCTCACTATGTGGTCAATCCCCAGGATGAACAGGAGTCCTCTCAAAGGGCATCTCTGCTTTATGCCCCTAACTATCCTGATGGGCTCGGACTCACCTGAGGGCGAGCTAACGCTGATGAAGGAGCCTGTGTAGAGGTCTCTGATGATCTCCACCAGCGCAGTCCCCGCCACTCTCTTCTCCAGTGCTCCGGTGATGCAGGCGTGTGGAATACTTCCGAACGCATCGGATATGTCTAGAGCTCCTCCTTGTGCTTCCTCGCTGCAGCCATCATTTGAAGGAGCACATAATTGTGTTCAAATACCCTGTCATGCGCCGTGAAACCTTTCTGGCAGGGAGACAGGACCTCATGCAACCTACACCAGGACGCTATCCTATCAGCCAACACTCCGCCATATATTTTATATATCGTCCTGGTGAGGGCAATGGGCCTGAATTCACTTGCTTGGCCAGGGGACTTCGTCTTGGGGAGGAATATGGTCCTTGACTCCTTCCACTCCTGAGGGACTCTTCTGTGTTTTAGGCATATGTTGAAAACAGAAGCTAGTAGCCTCCCCTCAGGATCCACTCTCCTCCTTGATCTATAGTCTATGGGGAGGACCCCCAGGAGCCGAATTTTCAAATCTTCTGAGGCGGCTGTGAACTTCTTCTGGTGTTATAGTTGTCATCACAACCGCCTCTTCGGACCTCCTGACCCCCTCAAGCGCCATGGGGCCGAAGTCCCCAAGCTCTTCTCCCTCCAATCGCACGGTCAGTTCTTCCAAGGGGAGGTTACATGTTGCTGGTGGCTCCTCCAGCACCATCCTGATAGCTTTTCTTCCTTTGGATGGTGCGGGATCGGAGGGATCAATGGTCCGCCTTCCAGGCCCCCTATTCTCTTTGGGCCGGATCTTACATATATGGCAGACCCTCTCTATAATCTTCGTCATAATATTCCATTTTAATAACGCTATTTTTTTTTAAATTATGTACAATATCTTTTTATAATGTATACACTTTAGTCCTTTTTATTATAAATTCTAATTTTAAAATATCTCATAGTTTAACTTTTAAGTATTGTATTTCGAAGAAAGGAAGCCAGCGGTGTGTTTATATCCAAAGAGACTTAATTTGTTTACGCCTTCAGCAATACGCCGGCTTATCTTTCCCTTCAGTTGTTTTTGGACGCTCACTCATACAGTATCTACTACGGTCTCCCTTCTTCATATTCCTTAGGGAATATTTGTTATTAGACGCTCTATACGAGTATTTGGCGCACTAGCAGATGGCGTCTGTATGCGTAATGTAACTATCCCGTCTTGACTATTGAACTCTTAAGTACCATTTTTTTTTTATTTTTTATAATTGTGTTAGTTGTAAGTTTTTCTTAGTTTTAACAGCTTAATACATTTTATTGTGTAACTTTATTTTTTTTTCGTTTTGTTTTCTAAATAGATTAAATATTTTGTTTTTAATGTTCCTTAGTTTAGTTTTTATTCATTTTGTTTACCTTTTATTTACTGTTTGTTTAATTAATTTTTTTTTTCTCATATTAAACTCTAGGTCACACAATGCTATCCGGCAGAATTTTTTTTTTTAATTAAGTCTTACCAATCGAAGTCTCTAGCATTGGGACAGCTTGGTGGACAAAACATTGGTCCTCCGGGCCGGATCGCATTGTCGTGACAAATTAATTTTAAGTTATATTACAAATTATTCATATTCAATTTAATGTAATATATTTCTTTGTCTCTTATAAATTAATTATCTTATATAATAAGTCTGGTCGGTGCTTATTTTGAAATTCTTTTGGTTTTTTTTCATCTTAAGTTCAGATTTCTGGCAGTAAGTATAACTTGAAAGGCAATTAAAATGTTTCATTTTTTTGCCTTTATAAATAATAGATGATATGGAAATACCTGCGGTACGCACAGATATATGGGGCAGACTAGTGCAGGCCACCGGTGTTACGCGCCGGCATGAACGTGTTAATGTAGATACTCGATTTTAAGAAATTCAACATTATTTACAATAAAAGGTAAAAAAAAAAAAAATAATAAAATAAATGATGAAGTAATATAGAAAATTCAGTAATTAAATATTTATTATAATATGTTGAAAGTACGTGATATTCATTTTCCTCTACGAATCACGAATTTCACCTAACCTACAGATACCCTAATTCTCATCATGTAGATCTGCCTGTATGTATTTCTAGATGCTGTCTACTCTTGAGAACCAATGAAAATCGATACTTTCTTTCGATATTTTAATTGTATCCAAAATTTTCATTTACACATAGCAGAGTAGTGGAACTCTACCGCCATCAAGATTTTGATCTCGAAATTATTCTAATGGTCCGAAGGTATTACCAAACAACCTTGCTCACGATTATTATAAGTTCAACTTCCAAATATCACCACCACTACATGTGTAAAATACAACAAGTGTATGTAATACACCTCATAACTAAATCAATATAGAGACGGAATGATTCCAAAGTTCCCTATATTATACTAGAAAAGGTATGAGTGAGGTATAATGAAATGGGCCGTTCCCGGAGGTACTGTAATTAGAGTAAAATAATAATAATTTTCCATTATTTTTTTTTTTTAATTTTCAAAGAAAAAATACATCTCCCACTCACTTATGGTAAGAATTTTTTTCTTTTCATTTACTTCAACAGCCGTTCAAAAGTAAGATCCGCCTCCTTTTTTGTCCACTTACTAATTGTGCTCGATGAAAAAGAAGAATGGCTATTTGATTATAATAATTTTTGTTTACTGTACTTCTAGTCCATCTTTATTTCTAGAGATTAGGTAAGTTAGTAATGAATTATTATAAATAAACTCTTATAAATTAATTATCTTATATAATAAGTCTGGTCGGTGCTTATTTTGATATTTGTTTGTTTTTTTTTTCATCTTAAGTTCAGATTTCTGGCAGTAAGTATAACTTGAAAGGCAGTTAAAATGTTTTATTTTTTTTCCCTGATAAATAATATATGATATGGAAATACCAAAGGCGGGTTCAGTTGCTAAATTACTTGGCTCGCGGCTTCTGTCTAAAAACTTGAAGGTTAGAATTTATAAAACTATTATTCTTCCGACGGGTCTTTAGGGATGTGAAACGTGGCCGCTTACTTTGAAGGATGAACAGTGGCTAAAGGTTTTCGAAAATAAGGTACAGCGTAAAATATTTGGTCTAAAGAGAGCTGAGGCCACTTAAGAATTTAGAAGGTTGCACAATGCGGAATTGCAGAGCTGTGTATACAATTGAGTTAATAGCATCGCGGAGACTCAAATGGACGAGTAAAGTTGTCAGGCTCGGTGAGGAACAGATTCCGAGAAAATTGGTATAAGCTGAACCGACTGGTGTCCGAAAGGTAGACCGAAGCGTCGATGGGAGGATTGCATTAAGACGCACAGCCCTATGGACAGACTAGTGCGGGCCACCAGTGTTACGCGCCGGCGTGAACGTGTTAATGTAGAAACTCGATTTTAAGAAATTAAACATTATTTACAATAAAAGGTAAAAAAAAAAAAATAATAATAATAATAAATGATGAAGTAATATAGAAAATTCAGTAATTAAATATTTATTATAATAGTGGATGTAATTAGTTGACCGTTGAGAATTACTGGAAGGAATTAGTCCGGGTGGCGGTCATTAAATGAAACAACTAAATAGTTTCAACTATTTTATTGTTTGCCAATGTTTCGACCCCCTTTGTGGGTCATCATCAGGGCGCATGGTGGGAGAATGGAAACTCAGTTTCCATTCTCCCACCATGCGCCCTGATGATGACCCACAAAGGGGGTCGAAACGTTGGCAAACAATAAAATAGTTGAAACTATTTAGTTGTTTCATTTAATGACCGCCACCCGGACTAATTCCTTCCAGTAATTTATTATAATATGTTGAAAGTAAGTGATATTCACTTTCCTCTACGAATCAAGAATTTCACCTTACCTACAGATACCCTAATTCTCATCATGTAGATCTGCCTGTATGTATTTCTAGATGCTAGATACTACTCTAGAAAACTAACGGAAATCGACACTTTATTTCGATATTTTAGTGGTATCCAAAATTTATATTTACACAGCAGAGTGGTGGGACTCAAACGCGATCAAGATTTAGATCTCAAAATTATTCTAATGATCGGGAGGTATTACCTTACAACCGTGCTCACGATTCTTATAAGTTCAACTCCAAACGTCACCGCCGCTACATGTGTGATATACAATTAAAGTATGTAAAACACAGCTACTAACTGAAATCATGTCAGAGACGGAGTGATTCCTAAAATCACTATATAATTCTAGGAAGGAATGAGTGATGTAGATTTAAATGGGCCGTTCCTGGAGGTACTGCAATACCGGGTCAACCCGCGACAGAGGTGGAGCAAGCCCCTAGCACTCCGTCATTTTCCAAAAATCAGTTTAATCTTCTGGACTTCCGATGGAAGTCATACCAGAGATTAAGCTGATAAGAACAGAAATAAAGCTTTATTTTTAACAAATATTTGACAAATGAGTTAAAATACATTTTGTTACATTGATAAATAACTCTTCGATTTAAATAATAGTCTCTTAGCTTCATTGCTTCTCGGCCTCTTCTACAAACAACGCACCAACCCCATCTTCCGGATCACCTGCTTCTCTTGGCACTACTGGAGTATCTTCAGGAACCTTCCATCGAGCAGGGCGCTGCGTCCGACCAGAAAGGTGTTCCATATAAATACAGTGAGACCAAGAAATGGTCTCACATGTAACGATACGCTGCATCTTTCGTATGTAGTTTTTTGCTGCAAACTCCTTCAAATACCTATCATTGTTGTGATCCCAGGTACCAAGGGCACCAACAATAATTGGAGCGATCTCAACATATTTATACTTGTCTTCCATTTCCTTTTTTATCGGGCTATACTTCTCTTCTTTGGTCTTCCTTGCAGAAGCAAATGCCACTCTACGGTTCTCGAATGGTACTGTGACATCGAGTATCACAGCCTTATCCCCTTTGACCAGCACAAGATCAGGCCTTAGTTGGGCGACACCCATGGGTTGGTTCTTGGATATAATATTGTAACCCTTGTTGACTGCTGCGACTTCAATCCGATAGACAATTGTGTCATGTCTCTTTTGACGTAAAAGAGAGTGGACATTACACTGTCCGATTACATGAGCCGGACACTCATTATTAAATCCGCACCTTCTGCAGCTTTTATCGTGTTCTCCCCATCTCCTACATCCATTAAGTGGGAGAAGCTGTAGCCGTGCTTTATGGACAAAGCGCCAGTCAGCAAAAGACAAGAATTCTCCAGTATAAAGAAAATGGTTAGAATTTGGGGACTCCTGTAAGCAATCTGGCACTCTACCCTGCGATGGTTTTAATCTAAGCCTTATTCCCCTTTCTAGCTGCAACTTATGCCTCAGTCTCTTGAGCACCTGGTTCCGATGTGATGGATATATTGTAACCGAACCCACCGACAGAGTCGGCTGAAATGCGTCAAATGTCCATTTAGCACCAATCCTTCTCGAAGCAGCCCGGCACTTTGTCCACCTATCAGACACTTAACAGGTCCTATCAATCATATCGGCAGTATCAGTGCCAGAAAGAAAAGCTTCAGCGTCAGGATGGCAGCCGAATTTCATCCTCGAAGACACAGCTTCAACAAGATCCACCTTAACTATATCACGCAGCTTCACATCTGTAGAAGTTAGAAGCTTAAAAGCTCCATCAATGAGAGAGAGATCACTTTCCTCAGCAGCAATCGGTAATCCACAGAGCCCTTCACATCTGGCCCCATATATATAATCATTTGATGCCTCCTGCAGAAAATTTAATGTTTTCTTTATCTCTGCTCTTAATATATCGTCTAACCGAGCCCAGTCTTTCTTTAAAAACTTCCCACACCTCATCTGGAAGTTCAATGCAGGGTATATAAAAGCTGCCATGGTGCTAATTTAGAAGAAAGAATTTTCAAAGCGCGGGAAATAATATCTTCAATAGTCACCTGATCCGGTACTATCCTAAACCCCACAGGATTTCTTAGAAAATTATGTACTTCACCCTCTTCTAGGACCCTTAATTCAGTTACATACAGTGTAAAGCGTGTATTCAATACGCCAATAGGATGCCTTCCGGACAAGTACAATGTTGTACACTTGTTAGGGTTAAGTCGCATATTCACCTCCCCAAGAGCTGTTGCAGCTATATCTAATTGTTTTTGGAGTTCCTCTACGCTATTAGACAGAAGACAGAGGTCATCTGCGTAAGCCAGCACACTATGTTATTCCCCATAGTCCAGGCGCTCTATTACATGATTCATCCCTAAATTAAACAGTAGGCCACTAAGAGGGCATCCGTGTTTAACCCCTTTCTGCACCCTGACAGGTTCTGACACCCCTTCTGAATTGCAAATTCTAGTAGAAGAATCGGAGTAGATATCTTTAATGATACTAACGAAAATTTTACCCGCTCCCTTCCGCTTTAGTATTTCCGTGAGTATAGCATGTTCAATACTACCGAATGCGTCACAGATGTCCAACCATGCTACACATAATTCCTCCTTTTTCTTTCTTGTAGCTATCATTCGCTGTTCTAAGACATAATTATGTTCGAACACACCATCATGCGCTGTAAACCCCTTCTGCATACCACTTAACACATTATTCCGGGGACACAACATAGCTAATCTATCAGCTAATAGACCTGCATATAATTTGTAAATGGTCAATGCCAAGCTAATAGGACGCCAATCACGAATAGAAGATGGGTTATGAACTTTAGCTATAAAAATGGTATTCGACACTTTCCATTCCGCCGGGATCCTACAGTACTTCGAACATACATTAAAGAACGTGGATAACACCCTACCTCTAGGATCAGCCTTTTTCCACGTCCTATAATCGATACCATCCCCACGGGGAGAAGAATTCTTGAATCTACGGAGACGTCCGATAACCTCTTCAGGAGTAAAGGGTGTCATTAACATTTCTTCCTCAGCTGGAGAAATGTAGTCTAAACCCTCCCCATTCCACCCACCACCACTGTCTTCACCCTTAATTCTATTCACTAGCTCGACTAACGGTACATCACAGCTAACCTGTTCATTACCCATAATAGTGCGAATAGCTTTTCGCCTATTTACGCGATATAGACTTTGTATCTGCTTTGGGTTCGAGCTATCCCATTCTCGTATCTTCCACCCTTTACCCGAATCCCTCCTAGTTATCCCAAATTCGGTAGACACATGACATGAAATTTCTTTAATCACTTCCTGAAAGTCTAACCAATTCTCTTGAGACATCAGAAGGGTAATAAATGCTTGAATACGGGTGAAAAAACTACCTAACGAACCTTCATCTTCTACAGCTAATTCACCTCTCTTTCCAGTAACCGAATCTGAAACTATCGGCGGACACTCAACTGAATCATCGATATACACAGACTCAGCTTCAACAATCGAAACACCGGATGGATTCGGAAGAGACGATGGAGGGATACCCAAATCCGGAATACACGAACCTTCCTCGGATGTTAAACGATTTTCTGGGTCCTGCCGGATCCGGCGTGTGCGACCTGTATTAGGAAGTGGAAGGACGGCCCTTGCCTGACGACGACGGGGCATCAGAACATGTGTAACTGAGATGTGGTTTTGAAGGCCTTGAAATGTCGTGAACCTTTCCCTACATTGGTCACACTCCCATGTAGCTACATCAGTTTCAATTACTGGCTGAGTTGCATTTTTAATACAGGGATGGGCAGATGGCCTGCCACATCTTACCTGTTGGCGACACAGTCTGCACATGTGGGTAGTTTTTACACCTACAATCCTATGTACTGAACTGATATGTCGTAAGAGTGTTTGTAGACTAGTAGCAGAAGATTTGGAAAGTAAACTTTAACACAGCACGATATAGGACAAGCTGTATATGCTTGTCCACCCGTGGTAATAGGTAGTGGATGCCACGCTAAAAGGGATTTATCATCCAGGGTAAAATATTCAATAATCTGAGGTTCCATTTTATTGTTTAGAATACAGATGTTTTAAAACCCATATGAACCTAATTTTCCATCTCCCATTCATAAACTCTTTAACCCTATATATCAACTATACTTACCGGACAACAAGACTTAATTCAAATCAATTCAACAGAGTCCTCACAGTTTCTAATTATATAATGTCAATGAATCCATATTTCAAACATGAAATTTTAAGGAGATCCATCAAGTCAACAATCAGTCCACTTAATTTCATCAACGACTCCAACACCTTCAAAAAGGACCGCAATTCTAATGGCTGATAAGAACAGATAATATCGTATATATTTTTATAATGTTACAATGGACAACTATTATTTATATAATTCAAATTAAGCACAGCATTAATTATATTTACAATTCAGTTATTTTATGTCATCAACCTTGTTCATGGTCCGTGCACATCCACATCACTCCGGACATCACTTGCATATATTTCGCTTCCCGGCCTAACCCCGACGCTCCCCTCTTCCACTCCTCCGGGTAGTCCCCTTGAAGTGAATGGCTCCGGCGACGCTCGCCCCACGTCCTCTTCACCCAACAGTCGTGTCTCGGCTGGTGCAGCTTCCTCTTCTACCCGATCCAGGTCGGGCCGATGCCATCTGAAAGGCCGTTGAATCCCGCCGAAAGGTGTTCCATGTAGATGCACCTAGACCAGGCTATCGTTTCACTGGACACCAGCCTCCTCATCTTCTTCAGGAACACCCCAGTGGTGATCTCCCTCAGAAACCTATCGTTGTTGGGGTCCCACGTGCCCAGGGCGCCTACGACTATTGGGGCTATCTTCACCTCCCTGTACCTGGTCCTCAGGGAGGTCTTAAGGGCGGCGTATTTCTCTTCTTTTCTTATCCTCGCTGACTCGAAGGCCTTTTTGCGGTTCTCAAAGGGGACAGTTACATCAATGATCATCGCTTTGTCACCCTTTGCCACTACAAGGTCAGGTCGCAGGCTGGAGTCATCTACCGGTTGGTTCTTCCCAATGACTCTGTATCCTCGGTTCTTCGCCGTCGCCTCTAACCTGTCGACTATTTCATCATGTCTTTTTTGGCGAAGAACCCATGCACGTTGCATTGGCCAACCCTCTTCTCCTGGTCAACCCCATACCTCCGATGTCCATTTAGGGGGACCAGCTGAAGTCTTGCTCTGTGGACGAACCGCCAGTCAGCAAAGGACATAAACTCGCCGGTTTTCGAAAATAAGGTACAGCGTTAAATATTTGGTCCGAAGAGAGCTGAGGCCACTTAGAATTTAGAAGGTTGCACAACGCGGAATTGCAGAGCTGTGTATACAATTAAGTTGATAGCATCGCGGAGACTCAAATGGGCGAGTAAAGTTGTCATGCTCGGTGAGGAACAGATTCCGAGAAAATTGGTATACTAACGATGGCGTCAAAGGTCGACCCAGGATGGGTTCTTAAGGCTGATCTCGGGGAGATGGGCTTGAACAGTGATCATTGGACGAACTTGTGTAAGCGAAATTTGGTGGTATCGGCATCGAACCTTCGGGCTCGGTAAGCCTATTATTATTATAATTATGGAAATACCAGTGGTATGCACAGCCCTATGGGGCAGACTAGTGCAGGCCACTGGTTTTACACGCCGGCGTGAACCTGTTATATAGAAACTCGATCTTAAGAAATTAAACATTATTTACAATAAAAGGTAAAAAAAATAAATGATGAAGTAATATAGAAAATTCAGTAATTAAATATTTATTATAATATGTTGAAAGTACGTGATATTCACTTTCCTCTACGAATCACGAATTTCACCTAACCTACAGATACCCTAATTCTCACCATGTAGATCTGCCTTTAAGTATTTCTAGACACTGTCTACTCTTGAGAACCAACGAAAATCGATACTTTCTTTCTATATTTTAGTGATATCCAACATTTTCATTCACACAGCAGAATGGTAGGGCTCAAACGCGATCAAGATTTGATCTCGAAATTATTTTAATGGTCCGGAGATATTACCAAACAACCATGCTCACGACTCTTATAAGTTCAACCTCCAAATGTCACCGCCACATGTGTGGTACACAATTAAACTAAGTATCACACTTAGAATTTGAAATCAAAACTGAGATGGAGTGACTCCTGTGAACCCTATTTTATATTAAAAGGTGTGAATGATGCATAATTAAATGGGCCGTTCCCGGAGGTACTGCAATACCGGGTCAACCCGCGACAGAGGTGGAGCAAGCCCCTAGCACTCCGTCATTTTCCAAAAATCAGTTTAATCTTCTGGACTTCCGATGGAAGTCGTACCAGAGATTAAGCTGATAAGAACAGATAATATCGTATATATTTTTATAAAGTTACAATGGACAACTATAATTCAATAATAATAATTCAAATTAAGCATAACATTACAATACATTACATTACATCATATTTACAATTCAGCTTCTTTTTCTTTTTCCTTTTTTCCTTTATGTCATCAACCTTGTTCATGGTCCGAGTTGTTCACATCCACATCACTCCGGACATCACTTGCATATATTTCGCTTCCCGGCCTAACCCCGACCAGTGACCTCGACGCTCCCCTCTTCCACTCCTCCGGGCAGTCCCCTTGAAGTGGATGGCTCCGGCGACGCTCGCCCCACGTCCTCTTCACCCAACAGTCGTGTCTCGGCTGGTGCAGCTTCCTCTTCTGCCTGATCCAGGTCGGGCCGATGCCATCTGAAAGGCCGTTGAATCCGGCCCGAAAGGTGTTCCATGTAGATGCACCTAGACCAGGCTATCGTTTCACTGGACACCAGCCTCCTCATCTTCTTCAGGAACACCCCAGTGGTGATCCCCCTCAGAAGCCTATCGTTGTTGGGGTCCCACGTGCCCAGGGTGCCTACGACTATTGGGGCTATCTTCACCTCCCTGTACCTGGTCCTCAGGGAGGTCTTAAGGGCGGCGTATTTCTCTTCTTTTCTTATCCTCGCCGACTCGAAGGCCTCTTTGCGGTTCTCAAAGGGGACAGTTACATCTATGATCATCGCTTTGTCACCCTTTGCCACTACAAGGTCAGGTCGCAGGCTGGAGTCATCTACCGGTTGGTTCTTCCCAATGACTCCGTATCCTCGGTTCTTCGCCGTCGCCTCTAATCTGTCGACTATTGTATCATGTCTTCTTTGGCGAAGAACCGCGTGCACGTTGCATTGGCCAAGGACGTGTGCCAAACATTCATTTGCAAACGTGCACCGCCTGCAACTCTTCTCCTGGTCAACCCCATACCTCCGATGTCCATTTAGGGGGACCAGCTGAAGTCTTGCTCTGTGGACGAACCGCCAGTCAGCGAAGGACATAAACTCGCCGGTCTGGAGGAAGTGGCTGGAGTCAGGGGAATCTTTCAGACACTCCGGAACTCTTCCTTGTACTGCTTTTTGGCGGAGCGCCACTCCCCTCTCCATCTGTTTCTTCAGGCGAAGGGTCCTTAGCAATTTGCATCTGTCGTGGGCCCTCACTGTGGCATCTCCGTAGATTACAGATGGTACGTCCTCCTGGAACTTCCATTGAACGCCCATTCGCTGGGATGCCTGCCTTCCTTTCGTCCAGCAATCTGACACCTGGCTCGACCTTTCTCGCATCTCTTCAGTCACCAACCCCGACAGGAATGCTTCTAGATTGGGCTGGTGACCAGGCCTTGTCCTTGAGGCCGCCGACTCCGTTAGGTCGTCACTCGCCAATTGACGGATCTTTTCATCATTAGACGTTAGTAGCTTAAAAGACCCGTCAATAAGTGCCAGATCGCTCTCCTCCGCAGCGATCGGTATGCCACACAGACCCTCCGACCTGGCCCCATATATATATTCATTGGAGGCTTCCGCTGGCAGGTAGAGCTCTCTCTTGATGTCCGCCCTGAGCGCCTCGTCCAATCCCGACCAGTCACCCTTAGGGTACCGGCCGTTTCTCATATGGAAGTTCAAGGATGGATAGACGAAGGCCCTCAGAGCATCAATCTTCTGCCAGGGGGCCAACTTGGAGGCCAGAATACCCCTCGCCTTTGCCACTATCTCCTCCATTTCCGCCCTGGGGTGCACCGCCCGGAATCCCACCGGGTTGCCCAGGAAGCTCTGGACATCGCCTTCTTTTAGTGCTTTTATTGCCCTCCCCCTTATCTCGAACCTCGTCTCGCGCATCCCCACCGGTGTTCTTCCTGAAAGATGCATTGTTCTGCACTTGGTGGGGTTTATCTGCAAACCAATTCTACCCAGGGCCTCCACTGCCTTGTTGATCCTTCTCTGGAGGCCCTCCGGGTCCGGGGAGAGCAGGGCAATGTCGTCCGCATAGGCTAGAACCGTATGCTTATCACCGGAGTCTAATTCCTTCACTATGTGGTCAATCCCCAGGATGAACAGGAGTCCACTCAAAGGGCATCCCTGCTTTATGCCCCTAACCATCCTGATGGGATCTGACTCACCTGAGGGCGAGCTAACGCTGGTGAAGGAGTCTGTGTAGAGGTCTCGGATGATCTCCACCAGCGCAGTCCCCGCCCCTCTCCTCTCCAGTGCTCCGGTGATGCAGGCGTGTGGAATACTTCCGAACGCATCGGATATGTCTAGCCATGCGGTACAGAGCTCCTCCTTGCGCTTCCTCGCAGCAGCCATCCTCTGACGGAGCACATAATTGTGTTCGAATACCCCGTCATGCGCCGTGAAACCTTTCTGGCAGGGAGACAGGACCTCATGCAACCTACACCAGGACGCTATCCTATCCGCCAACACTCCTCCATATACCTTATATATCGTCCTGGTGAGGGCAATGGGCCTGTATTCACTTGCTTGGGCGGGGGACTTCGTCTTGGGGAGGAATATGGTCTTTGACTCCTTCCACTCCTGAGGGACTCTTCTATGTTTAATGCATATGTTGTATATAGTCGCCAGTAGCCTCCCCTCAGGATCCACTCTCCTCCACGATCTATAGTCTATGCCATCCTCCCCAGGAGCCGAATTTTCAAATCTTCTGAGGCGGCTGTGAAACTTGAAAGGCAGTTAAAATGTTTTATTTTTTTGTCCTTATAAATAATATATGATATGGAAATACCAAAGGCGGGTTCAGTTGCTAAATTACTTGGCTCGCGGCTTCTGTTTAAAAACTTGAAGGTTAGAATTTATAAAACTATTATTCTTCCGACGGTTCTTTACGGATGTGAAACGTGGCCGCTTACTTTGAAGGATGAACAGCGGCTAAAGGTTTTCGAAAATAAGGTACAGAGTAAAATATTTGGTCCGAAGAGAGCAGAGGCCACTGGGGAATTTAGAAGGTTGTACAATGGGGAATTGCAGAGCTGTGAATACAATTGAGTTGATAGCATCGCGGAGACTCAAATGGGCCAGAAAAGTTGTCGGGCTCGGTGAGGAACAGATTCCGAGAAAATTGGTATAAGCTGAACCGACTAGCGTCGGAAAGGTAGACCGAAGCGTCGATGGGAGGATTGCATTAAGGCTAATCTCGGGGAGATGGGCTTGAACAGTGATCATTGGACGAACTTGTGTAAGCGGAATTTGGTGGTATGGGCATCAAACCTTCGGGCTCGGTAAGCCTATTATTATTATGGAAATACCAGGGGCACACAGCCCTATGGGACAGACTAGTGCGGGCCACCGGTGTTAAGCGCCGGCGTGAACGTGTTAATGTAGAAACTCGATTTTAAGAAATTAAACATTATTTACAATAAAAGGTAAAAAAATAATAATAAGTAATATAGAAAATTCAGTAATTAAATATTTATTATAATATGTTGAAAGTACGTGATATTCACTTTCCTCTACGAATCACGAATTTCACCTAACCTACAGATACCTTAATTCTCACCATGTAGATCTGCCTTTAAGTATTTCTAGACACTGTCTACTCTTGAGAACCAACGAAAATCGCTTCTTTGTTTCGATATTTTAGTGGTATCCAAAATATTTATTTACACAGCAGAATGGTGGGACTCAAACGCGATCAAGATTTTTATCTCGATATTATTCTAATGGACCGGAGGTATTACCAAACAACCGTGCTCACGACTCTTATAAGGTCAACCTCCAAATGTCACCGCCACTACATGTGTGGTACACAATTAAACTAAGTATCACACTTAGAATTTGAAATCAAAACTGAGATGGAGTGACTCCTGTGAACCCTATTTTATATTAAAAGGTGTGAATGATGCATAATTAAATGGGCCGTTCCCGGAGGTACTGCAATACCGGGTCAACCCGCGACAGAGGTGGAGCAAGCCCCTAGCACTCCGTCATTTTCCAAAAATCAGTTTAATCTTCTGGACTTCCGATGGAAGTCGTACCAGAGATTAAGCTGATAAGAACAGATACTACACTTTGATCTTAGCCAATAGGCCGAGAAGCGATAACTACCAGCTGCCCTCAATCATAATTTACTTGCCTAATGAATCGCCATAACGGTGGGAGCAAGCGGCGCCCCGATATATAACTTTAAACTCAAAATATTCTATTATTTCGAGTATTGCATCACTATATCGAGAAGATTTTGATCCCTTCGTTTCTCAGAAGGGCCTAAGGATACATTGAATAACATGTATAAGAAAAAAAAAGAGAATGCGCTACAGTATTACAATGAACAGGCACGCTAGTGCTGCACTCTATGAGAAAATGTTAAAACTAGGTAAGGGCACCTCGTGGGGCAGTGAAAATTTCTGCTAGTGAACATTTAATGACTCTATGAAATTAATGAACAAATGACCAGTCCAGTTTTGCATTAATAAAAAAAAAAATAAAATTGGAAGATTGAAATAATAATTTATTTTATTTGATTTTTTTTTTCGTTCCTATAAAGCTCCATGATGACTTCAATATAGAGTTTCTTCACGCCAGATTCGCACAGTGCTACCTATAAATACTTATGTAAGATCGAGTCGAAAGCCTTTAAAAAGTCGATAAAACATAAATAGACCTGTCGGTCGTATTCTCTAATTTTCTCGATGAGCTGATTTATACATAGGAGTTGATCGGAAGCCGGCTTGTTCTATATCGTGATCCTGATATTTAGTTTTTATTATTATATTTTTTAAAACACTACAGAATAGTTTGTAGATACTTTGAGTTAATGAAATCGGGCGAAAATTCTTGAAGCTATCCTTTTTTATGTATTACTACTGTCTTGCTTACTTTCCACACGCTAGGGACTGACTTTTCATTGATTATTTTATTGAAGATGATACTGAGGGGCTTTATCAAAGCTACTTTACCTTCAATAGGTTCGTTTGGTATACCATCACTGCCAGCTGTTTTTTTCTTTTTCAAACCTTCATAGCCTTTTCTAACTCTTCTTCTACAATGCTTAGGTCCTCGTTATTTTCCTTTATATAAGTATCTATAATATTTCGTCATCTCTTGTACTATTTCTTGCCGGTTTGTTATAGAGACTCCCCTTGTTGAATTGGTCTTTTTTATTGAAAGAACCAGTATGGCGCTTAATTTCTTTTATGGAACCTATACTTGATAAACAATCATATATTAATTTTTCATTATAGAGTTGAAGATCTATAGCAATATTTTTCCTCACTAGTTTGCGAACCTCTGCATGCTGTTCTTTTTGCTCCAATGTTTTATCGACAATTCTATTTAGTCATTCCCTTTTATCTATAAGTTTTCGAGTGTCTTCAGATAATTTTTTTCTTCGTTTATCCCTTGTTTTATCTGTTTTTGTTCCCTACACATATGCATCCCTTATACATTTCAGTAAATTGGAGTATAAGTTTTCAATATAATCTTCTTTGCCGAAATTCATTCCCTCCTTTTTACTAAGTAGATTTTCTGGATATTTTTCCGAAACAGCCCTCGTGAGAGTTATAGTGCCTGCAAAAAATCTTCTGCTACGTATTTTCATTTGTCCCATCACAAGGCGGTGATCAGAATCAAACTTCACTTCTGACTTAGGATATACAACATTCATGCCTTTGTTCGGTTTTGCCAGAATGAAATCAATTTCGTGTTTTCCTTGATTAGGAGCTTTCAAGGTCCATTTTTTCTCCGCATGGCTTTATAAAACGTATTAAGTATGCTGGGTTGATGCTTGACAGCAAATTCAACTAATTTGGAGCCTCTTTCACTTCTTTTTCCGATTCCATATTCTCCTGCCTCTTTTATTCCTACTTTAGAATTAAAATCGCCAAGCAGATATTTATTATTATTATTATCTTCTTGGAGAGTAAATTCTAAACTATTATAGAACTCCTCTATTTCGTCAATAGTAGATGCTGTAGTTGGTGCGTGTACTTGAAGGAAGGTTGTTTATGCATCTCACTTTTAACACCAATTTAGCCATTCTTGGAGAAAAAGTTTTGAATTCTGTGATATTTTGTTTGTATTTTTTATACACTGTATCATAATGAAAAACAAAACAAAAAAAAAATAGTTTTCTTATAATTTACAATACAAAGGAAAATTAATTCTCCTCATTTAAAGAAACAAATAAATAAGTTTTTCACCCCAGAAAATCGTTACCCACAATTAAACATTTGCAACTACCTTTCGTAGGAACATTCAAATATTTTTTTCTTTGTTAATGATAACAGTTATTGTTGACTGTTGAGAATATATGATGGAGAAATTGGTTGGGGATGTGGTCATTAAGAAGTCGCACAAATTAGACAAACTTATTTTATTTGTTTGCAATGGCAAGCAACATACAAATTAAATAAGTATTATATACATTATATTATAATATTATTATATAAAATTAAAGGTGACAACTCTAAGGACACTTGAGGTACAAGAAAGGAAATCTTTGCGTCGAATTGTGGGACCAAGGATCTTATCAGATTTAAGGCGATGGAACAAACCAAATTGCGAACTCTACAAACATCAGGAAAACCTCACAGATGCCATCAGAGGAGACGTTTGGCTTTCTACGGCCAAGAGTACAGAATGGACCACCACAGGCTATCCCATAAGATCTCGGAGTAGCCAACACGAGAAAAGCCACTGGATCCCAGTGGATCAAACAACTTGAGAAGGATCTTGCAGAAATTAATATTCAGCAAGACAACATTAATGATAGAAGTTGCTATTGCCTGACCATTCAAACAAGACCTAACCTTAAGCTCATTACAGAAGTTAAGCACAAGGTGTCCAAGAAAACGTCTGAGGAACATAAGGTAGAAATCAGCAGGAAAATGAAAGACTACTAGGTATCGCCAGGAAAGCAACTGCTCAATAATCAACCAAGAACACCAGATGTGGAAGATAACAGCTATGACTAAGACCATGGTCATTAGATGAGCCAAAGGAATAATAGAATAAAAGGTGTTAAGGTATTCTCTATAAACCATATTATCAGGGATATGCTGATCTTCTAGGAAAATTCTTTGTTTCTATTCCTAAGAAAGGATGGTAGGATTTTTTCCATTAAAAAAAAGGTAATTCAAATTAAAAGGATTTTCATAAAAGTACACAAGAAAAAATATAAATATAAGGACCACTGAGGTAAAAGGTCAATAAAACTTCTCATTTTGAAAAAAAGAATAAAATACAAATTTTTAATTATAACACAGAAAATTTACTTAATACCTTTAGTCCAGTAGACTTTGTCCTGAACTGACTAAAATTTGATTTTTTCAACAAAACTTTTGTTATTTTATGAATGATACTTAAAAAAATTACTTGGCCTAAAGTATTTATTTAATTGTTCAAAATATGAATTATTTTATGATATATTAAATTAGAAACATAAAAATGATGTTTTATAAACTTTGATTATCCACTTTAAATTAAATTAGCTTATGATTTTCAATAATTTTTTTCTCATTGAAAATTATGTAATTTAATCAAAAACTATAATACTCTTAAAGGAGGGCACAATGGTGAATACACAATAATAAGTGTTTGATTGACAAAATATGTAGTAAGATTTTTTCGATGTGCAACATAGTATATGTTTAAACATCTCAATCATTATTTCTGTAAATTCAGGTAAGCGATAGAATGGATTATCTATAATCTAGGAAACTTTCTTATCAGTTTTCAATTAAAAAGCTGTTATTAAGGTATAATTTTTTTTTTTTTTTAATACTCTATAATAATTATCTAATTGTTATAAAATTGCATACTTTCAATGTTTTGAGATCTTGTCTTAAATACTATTTTATAAACATTTCTCTATCAGAAAATTGTCTTTCATATCAAGAACATGAAACATAAGACTTTCAGAAAATCAAACTCTCAACTAAAAAAAATTATTATTGTTGTTGTATTGCCCTGAGATTAAGAACAAAGGAAATAAAAAAAATAGAACGAAATTATATTTATAATCATGGAATATTAGTTGACCACAGAATGAAAAATAGATGATTTTAGGGTATGGATAGTGTGCAGTCACTAAAGAAATCACACTTTAAAAAAGTTATTTTATTTTATAATGTGACAAGATGATAAGATTAATTATTTAAAAAGGGATTCCTTCAATGATCACACCTCTAATTTAAGAAACTCAGTTTACAGGAGAAAAGTTAGCCTATTTTAGAAGAGAATAAAATTAATAAGATGCAGAATACAAAACTAATATGTAGATGTAGGACGTTTCGAGTATAATAATGTCATCTTCTGGTGCAAGAACAATTTTTAACCTGCAAGTACCGATATGATTGCCTTAATAATAATAATCAACTAATTATTAAGGATATCATATTCGTACTTACAGACAAAAAACCGTTCTTGCACCAGAAGATGGAATTATAGCTGAAACGTGGAAGAAAATTATTTTTATGCTTTACTTATATATATTTTTGACAAAAAGGTTAAAATGTCTAATTACAACAATCAATAAACAATTGGGAAATTTAGCTCTTAGAAAAATATAAGAAGAAATAAAACAAGCTAAATGATTTTAAAGATTCTCCTTAAAAAACATAGCATATCGCTGATAATATCGTTTACAAAGAAGCTTACTTGCTCCTAACAGTATATATGTATACATGTAAATTTTTTTCCCACAACAAGTTATTTAGGATTTAAGTAATAATAGTTTATTGAACTACTAGATATGATTTTTTAATAATCAGTGAAAAATCTTGCGATAACGTCTTTAGAATAGAAATAAAATATTACTGACAGTAAGATTTACACAGAAAATTTACTTAGTATCTTGGGTCATTGGTATTTTTCTAAAAGAAATTTTAAAAAATCCAACCAACATTTTGTAATTTTAGCAAATAATAGTTAATTAAATTACTTTATTTGATACAGTGTTATGTTAAATTGGATAAATAATTAAGAACCATTTCTTTTATGTTCGGTTGTTCAAAACAGTGCACGGTACTTTTTTCTTATAAATAGGATCAGTGATTGTAAGTGAATAATTACTAATAGTGAACATTTATACTAGTGGATATAAGTAGTGTGGGGCTATGATGCCCGAAGAGGACAGAAGTATGGAACTGCTACAAGAGGCAGGTCCTTCTGCCTCTACTGAGGAGAACAACGAATGGGAAGTGGTAACGGGAAGAAAACGGCCTTGTTCTTCAGGAGAGCTAAGAAAAATCACCAAAAAAATTAACAACATTGAAACTACAAACAGGTATGACCCACTTTTAAAAATCAATAATACAGAAGCCTACAACCAACCAAATGAAACAGACAGTAAACAAGTAAAACCGCCTCCTATATTTTTAAATGGAATTCAAAATATAGAAGCCTTAATTTCATTTTTAAAGAAAGAAATAGGCCAAAATCACTTTAATATTAAATCAACAGTTAGGCATGTGATACTTTACCCAGCCTCGCCGGAATCATACAGATCGGCCGTACGCAGTTTAAAAAAAGTGAACGCCGATTTTCACACTTATCAGTTGTCAGAAGATAAGAACCCAAGAGTGGTTATTAAGGGTCTCCATGCATCTACTCCAGAATCGATTATCAAAGAGGAATTAAAAACATTGGGGTATGACGTTTCCAACGTTACCAATTCCATATCAGCCCGAACTAAATTGCCACTAAATATGTTTTTTGTTGATATAACAAAAAATACATATAATGAAAAAATACTCGACTTAAATTATATTTATTATACCAAAATAAAAATTGAAGAGGTCCGAAAAAAGAGAGAAATTCCACAATGCTTTCGGTGCCAGGGCTTTGCCCACACCAAATCTTACTGCTACCACCAGCCACGTTGTGTACGATGCGGAGAGGCCCACGAAACATCAGCATGCCTCAAAACTAGAAATACTCCTGCCAAATGTGCCAACTGTGGAGGGGCACATCCAGCCAATTACCAGGGATGCCAGGCCCTCAAGAACCTGAGAGCACAGCGAACCCAGAAGTACCGTCCTCCGCCGGTGACTGTCGAACCTCCACCAGACTTAGAGCAGTACCCACCTCTACCAAACAGCCCTTATCAACAGCAGCCTTCGGAACCTTTCACTTTACTTCCAAGAATGGAGCGCCCGAACTGTCCTCGACCGAACTTAGAGACTCATCAGCCTAAGCCACATCCAAGATCTGGTATGAGGGAAGATAGTTGTCAGCTGGTGCAACCAGCTGCGTCTTTACCTTCCCAACAAACAAATTTATTAAATAATTTAAGTGCCCTCATCCAGCCCCTTTTGACCCTAATGAATCAAATATCACAACTAACACAAGCCCTAACTGCTACTTATGGACATTAGTTCTCTGACTGTTGGCTCCCTGTCAATCCTTCTTTGGAACACAAACGGAATACTTCGACATAAAACTGAACTGGAAATTTATATGCAACAAAAACGTATTGACATTGTACTTCTGACGGAAACACATCTAACTTCACGTAACAAACTTTACATACCAAATTATACTTTGTACAGAACAGACCATCCAGACAATACTGCCCACGGAGGGACAGCCATACTAATTAAATCTAACCTTAAACATTATCCAATACACGTAAACTCGACGGCTCAAATACAAATAACAGGAATACAGCTACTGACCAACCACAGAAACATAACAATTGCTTCTATCTACTGTCCCCCTAAATATATTTTAACAGAGCAAATGTTCGTAGAACTCTTTCAATCATTTGGTAGAACATTCCTTGCTGGAGGCGACTTCAATGCGAAACATCAACACTGGGGTTCACGTTTATGCACACCAAGAGGCAGGAGACTCATGTCTGCTGTTACTCAGTTGTCATTAAATGTATTTGCCCCCGACAAACCAACTTACTTACCAAATTCTCAGTACAAAAAACCTGACGTACTTGACATATTTGTAGCCAAAGATTTGACAACTCTACCAATTACCATTATTACCGAAACAGATCTTGGCTCGGACCATTTACCGGTAACCCTGATGTTGGGGGTAGAAAAATTCTTTGCAGAAAGGAGACCATCACTCACTTACGGCGTCATGAATTGGGACATCTTTAATGAATGTATTAATGACCAGCTTACCGTGCCTAAAGCATTAAAAACCGAAAAGGATTTAGAAGAAGCAGTTGAACTTTTCACCTCAACCATCCAAGAAGCTGCCTGGTCCTCACAAGAAATAAAAAGAAGGTTTGATGGATGTTGGGTAATAATAAAATAAATAAAGTTCGAAATAAAAAGTTATTTTAATTAAATAAAAAACGGTAGGAAACACAATTAAAATGATGAAAAATGAGAAATAAAAAATAAGCTTCTTCTTTAGAATAAATTAAATTTTAAAAAAAATGTTTTTTAAATCCACACACACAAAATTTTTAAAGATCCTACCACAAAACAACAAGGTACACACGATGCACACAATGCAGGTAATTGGTTGGTTACCTCAGTGTTGCAGGTAAAAAAATTAATATTAATAATTAAATTACTTTCCACCTGGCAACACTGAGGGACCTGAAAAACCGTCGTGTAACCTCCGTGTTGTGATTGACCGTGCAACCGTTACATCACTTCCCCCCAATGACCTCGTCACAGAAGCGAACAGGGAGTCGGATGCGACGTCCTCTTCGAGTTGTTTTGTCCGATGAGGGTTGGTCAGCTTCTGTGGCGGGGGCGTTGTCAGTTTGTGGAGGTTGCTGTCGCGATGTAGTCGGTGGTGACGTGGCTGGAGAGGTTGGGTCTTCCAAGGTGTAGGCCGGCTTCAGGCGGTCCACGCTTACGGTCTTCTCTCCGGAGGCGAGCAGGATCACAAAAGTCTTCTCCCCTCTCTCGATCACAAGGTGAGGTCCAGAGTAAGGAGGAGTTAGTGGTTTCCTGGCCGTGTCATCTCGTAAGAAGACGTGTGTGCATGTCCTTAAGTCCTTCGTAGTGAAGGTTGGCCCTTGACTAGGTCTATGCGGGGCAGGCTGCAGGTGCTTCAAGTGTTCCCTTAGCCTACGCAGAAATCCATCAGGTTCCTCTGGTTTTGAAGTCGACTCCAACAGTTCCCCAGGAAGTCGCAGGGGTTGACCATACGTCATTTCTGCGGCGCTTGTGCAGTTGTCATCCCTAATAGCTGCTCTCAAGCCGAGGAGGACTGTGGGCAATAGTTCCGTCCAAGATCTTGAGGTAATGAGATGTGCAGTTAGGGCTGCCTTTAAAGTTCTATGCCATCTCTCGATAGTGCCGTTGCACTGAGGATGGTACGCAGTGGTCCGACATCGCCGAGTTCCTAGGAGGTTCAGCAGTTTCGAAAAAAGTTCGCTCTCGAATTGGCGGCCTTGATCCGTTGTGATGCCAAATCTGGAAATCCAGGATTTGTAGAGCGCTGATGCAACCACTGTAGCGGAGATATCCTCAATCGGTTCAGCTTCCGGCCAGCGGGTGTACCGATCTGCCATAGTAAGGCAATAACGTTTACCATCCGATGTCGGTAGAGGTCCGATTATATCGACATGAATGTGCTCAAATCGACCAGCTGGAGCGAAGATGCCGGGAGGTGAAACGGTGTGTCTATGGATTTTTGAGCGTTGACAAGCGATGCAGCTTCGGGTCCAAGTCGTTATGTCAGAATTCATATTCGGCCAGAAGAATCTCTGAGACACCAGGCGACGTGTCCCTCGGATTCCAGAGTGGCTGAGCTCGTGAATCTTCTTAACGATGTTCTGACGCAGAGAAGTAGGAACATACGGTCGAGCTTTCGAAGTTGTGAAGTCACAAAGAAGTGGCTTGTTCGAGTGCGGGAGTTCGACCAGTTTCAAACGCAAGTTCGGGTTCCGAAGTAACTCGGGAATCAGCGGGTCTTCCTGCTGGGCTTCGACAATGCTCTCCATGTCATCCGGACTGCGAATTTCCTCTAATCTTGACAAAGTATCGGCCACTTTGTTTTCTTCTCCCGAAACATGTCGGATATCGCAAGTGAACTGGCTAATGAAGTTCACATAGCGAATCCGCATGGGTGTTGCTGTTCCGGGCTTCTGATAGAAGGCATAAACCAGAGGTTTATGGTCAGTGAGAATACTGAAAACCCTTCCTTCGATGCAAGGCCTGAAATGCTTGACTGCATTAAAGATAGCGGTGAGTTCGCGGTCGTAGGTGGAGTATCCTTGTTGAGCTGCCGTAAGAGCTCTTGAGAAGAATCCTAAGGGTCTCCAATGTTGTCCTTCTCGTTGTTGAAGAACTGCTCCCATCGCTGTGTTGGAAGCATCACAAGCGAGAGAGACTTCAGCATCAGACGATGGATGCGCGAGTGTGACTGCTTGTCGAATGTTCTGCTGGCATCTGGCGAAGGCTTCTTCAGCTTCAGGAGTCCATTCGATTGGCGTTCTATCATTCTTCTTACTGTTGCCAATCAGAGCATGTAGAGTGCGCTGAACTTCTGCTGCCTTGGGGAGGCATCTTCTGTAGAAGTTGATCATCCCCAGAAAGCGTCGAAGATGACCCTTGGTAGCAGGACGTGGAAATTCGGCGATTTCGTCGACCTTACTCGGGAGAGGTTTGATGCCCTGCGAGGTAACAAGGAAGCCAAGAAACTCGACTTCGTCCTTGCAGAACGTCGACTTGAGCGGGTTGATAGTCAATCCATGCTGGTCCAGTCGTCTAAAGACTTCTTCCAAGTGGGTGCGATGTTCTTCCTCCGACGATGAAGCTATCAGAATGTCATCCAGATAGACGAAAGCATACGGTAGGGCGAGAATGCTGTCCATCAAGCGTTGAAAGGTCTGCGCTGCGTTGCGGAGTCCGAAGCACATCACCTTGAATTCGAAGAGGCCGAAAGGAGTGATAACTGCAGTCTTCGGAACGTCTTCTTCAGCGACAGGTATCTGGTAGTATGCCCGTTTGAGATCCACCTTACTGAAGATTGTCTTTCCAAAGAGGTTGGTGTTGAGAGATTGGATGTTAGGAACGCTGTATCTATCAGGCACAGTCTGGGCGTTGAGACGGCGGTAGTCTCCACAAAATCTCATTGAGCCCTCCTTCTTTGTTACTATGAGGAGTGGGCTAGCCCAGGGGCTACTTGAAGGCCTGCAGATTCCCTCATCTACCATCTTCAGGAATTCTTCCCTGGCGGCGTTGTATCGCTCAGGTGGAAGGCGCCTGGCTTTGGAGGTGACTGGAGCTCCCTTCGTTTCAATAAAATGCTTGATTGCATGCTTCGCCTCCTGTGGTACCGTAGATGGGCGAGTTATAGCTGGGTATTTGCGTAAAAGCTCATAATACCACTCGCCACTAGGTACAGAATAAACGGAAGGTGTGTTGTTATGTTTAAGACTGCCCTTGGATGTGAGACCTGTCTTGGCGTCTACGAGCTGTCGGCCCTTGAGATCGACCAGGATGTGGTGAAAGAAGAGGAAGTCTGCTCCGATGATCGGATTGTTTACGTCGGCGATGATGAAAGACCACCGAAGAGGGCGACGAAGACCAACGTTAAGTATCTTCTTCACTTCACCGTAGGTCTTTATCGGTGTACCATTAGCAGCAAAAAGGGTGAAATTGGCGGGTGTTTTTCGATCTCGTCTCCGTGCTGGGAAGACCGATATTGAAGCTCCAGTGTCGACTAAATATCGTTCTCCGGTTGCCTTGTCCGCGACGAATAATCGGCGGTGGTTGATATCAGCGACGGAGTCCGCCTTCTCAGTCGCTGAGATTAGTTTCCCTTTTGCGATGGTTTCCAGCTGCAGGGTTGTTGGCATTTCTTAGCTTTCTCCCGGAAGTTGCGGTGGTAGTAGCATAGTTTACGACTTTTGCTACGCGATCGGTTCCGTCCTTGGTCACGAGATGTCGATCTGCTCCTTCTTAAGCTAGCCATTTCGTTTTGGAGCTCATTTATTTGCAGGCTCAGCTTCTCGAATTTCTCCTCAAGTTGAGTTGCGAAGGAAGAAGAAGAAGAACGGGGTTGCGGTGTGTGTGTGGTCACCTGACTGACACTGGACTCATATACCTCAGCTATGCGGTCGGCAATCTCTGCCAGCTTATCGAGGGATGTTTCCGAAGTTACAGCCAGTGTTGCTTGCATCCTTTCTGGTAGTGCTTTTAGCCACATATTCCTAAGTAATTCGGGGGAAACAGAACTACCTGCCAGCCGTTTTAATTCATTTAAAAATTGAGATGGCCGTTCCCCGTCGGTGAGGTGCTTGTCCTCCAATAAACGCCTAATACGCTGATTTTCGGACTCGGCGTAAGTGGAAATAAGCCTTTCCTTAAGGGCTTCATATGGCTCTGTAGGTGGGTTTTTCACTAAGTCGGAGACTTGTTTTAGAATTTCAAATTCTAAATTCGCCACCACTATTTGAAATTTTATTCTTGAGCTCACGACTTTTGATGTGGCAAATACAGCATCGGCCTGGCAAAACCATAATTCTGGGTCAGCCCTCCAGAACGTAGGGATTCTAATATTAGTATGTGCACTAGCACTTACCTCTAAATCTGCTGGCTTCTTATCCATCTTTTCCGTCATCACGTCGGGGTCACCACTTTGATGGATGTTGGGTAATAATAAAATAAATAAAGTTCGAAATAAAAAGTTATTTTAATTAAATAAAAAACGGTAGGAAACACAATTAAAATGATGAAAAATGAGAAATAAAAAATAAGCTTCTTCTTTAGAATAAATTAAATTAAAAAAAAAATGTTTTTTAAATCCACACACAAAATTTTTAAAGATCCTACCACAAAACAACAAGGTACACACGATGCACACAATGCAGGTAATTGGTTGGTTACCTCAGTGTTGCAGGTAAAAAAATTAATATTAATAATTAAATTACTTTCCACCTGGCAACACTGAGGGACCTGAAAAACCGTCGTGTAACCTCCGTGTTGTGATTGACCGTGCAACCGTTACAAAGGCAAGGAGTAAGTTTACCGTCCTACCCTCAATACATCAGGGACCTAATAAGAGCCAAGAGACGATCACGAAAACAATGGCAAACTAACAGACTTCCTTCAGACAGACGAACCTTCAACAAACTTAATAATGAACTGAAGCGAGAAATACGAAAATTTAAACAAACTAGTTTTGACAAATATCTGGAAAACTTGACAACGGACGACAGCAGTCTTTGGCGACATACCAAGCGCCTCCTAAAACATCGCGAAGTGTCCGTCCCATTGAGAAAAGATGATGGTTCTTGGGCTGTGTCGGACAAAGAGAAATCTGTAATTTTTGCTGACTATCTTTTAACTGTTTTTAAAACTCACACAGACTTAACAGACATACAACACGAAAATTATGTGCAGAAAGTCTTAGACTCACCTCTCCCTATGTCCTTTCCGCCAAAATCCTTTACTCCTTCCGAAGTATCAAGACAGATTATGAAAATGCCAAAAAAGAAGACTCCTGGTTATGACCTTATCACTGCTGAGATACAACAAAAAATCCCCAGAAAAGCTTTAGTCTTCCTTACAACACTGTACAATGCTATACTTAGGACAACTAAATTCCCTATCCAATGGAAATATTCTTCAATTTCAATGGTACATAAACCTAACAAAGACAAACATAGACCTGACTCTTATAGACCTATTAGCCTTCTTCCGGTATGTTCGAAAATATTTGAAAAACTGTTGTACGAACGGATTATTAACATACTGACAGACCACGACATATTACCAGATCACCAATTCGGATTTCGCTCTTTTCATTCCACAACACAACAGCTACACAGAGTTACCGACTACATTACTACTGCACTAGAACTAAAACAGTACGCATCTGGGGCTTTTTTGGATGTTACTCAGGCTTTTGATAGAGTATGGCACCAGGGTCTTCTTTTTGAACTAAAACCTATACTTCCAAGCACATATTACTTAGTTTTACAATCTTTTCTCTATGACCGTTTCTTCTCTGTCCGACAGGGTTCTGAGACCTCATCAATAAAACCAATCTCTGCAGGTGTACCCCAAGGTTCTATCCTGGCCCCTCTTCTCTACTTAATATACACATATGACTTACCAACAGACCAAAACATCTTAACTGCGACATATGCCGACGACACTGCAATTATTACGAGAAACACAGACCCTATACAAACCAGTATGATATTACACCATTTGGACAACGTACAAAACTGGTGTAAGAAATGGAAGTTAAAAATTAACCATGACAAGTCACTACATATTACATTTACACTTAGACGCGGAATCTGCCCTTCAGTTTACATAGACAATCACCCTTTACCGCAAACAAATACAGTAACGTACTTAGGACTAATATTTGACAAAAGATTGACATGGGGCCCACACGTCAAGACAAAACGTAAAACGCTAAACTTTCGACTTAGACTATTATATTCAATATTACATAGACGTTCTAAATTATCCACCAGACAGAAACTAAATGTTTACACTTATTTATTAAAACCAATATGGACTTACGCTTGCCAAATATACGGACCCGCTAAAAAGACACACATACGAAAAATACAAACCTTTCAATCGCAATTTTTAAGACTAGCAATGAACTCACCACCATATGTATCAAACGATACCCTACACACTGACTTACGTATTCCAACTACAATAAACCACATTCGACTGACTTACAAACGATTTCACGACAAACTAAATGGACATAGAAACAAACTTGTACAAAACATGGCTACAACTGACATACCATACATAACTCGGCGTAGGCTGAAAAGGAGTTGGATGAGGGACCTCCTAGCCTGAAAAAATAGTTTGTTTTTTGAATGTCAGGAGTACGCACCACTGGGTACTTTCTCCCTCATGCCAACCCATGCTATGTTTATCATATATAACTCATTTGCTGATTGTAACATATACAGGAGCAAATAAAAATATTAAGTTAAAAAAAAAAAAAAAAATTACTTTATTTGCAGCATTAAATTAATTTTTTTAAATGTGCCCTAACTTCAACCATTTGATAATATAGATAAAATATAAAAATGTTAATCACCAACTCAATTAAATTAGTTTTATACCACTCACGGTTTTATACAAATATGTTAAGTTGTATTTTTATTACTTAAACTTATATAAAAAATATATTTCTTTGACTGTAAAATGTTTTATGAAATGATAGGAATCATAAACATTTATAATCAATGCTACAGAGGTTACTGAGATTAAGTATTCAATTTAATCAATTACTATAATAATTTCAAAAAAATGATGCATACATTCAATTCAAAGTAAATATAGTACACAATGAGCAATTTAACTCTAAAACCTGAAAAAAAAAGCCAGATTTTTAACTCAACCTCTTATGATTCTGGGTTTAAGTCACCTAAAACTGAATTTCGAGGATTGTTGGATGCACAAATAATATAGGAAATATTTTCTTTTCCCTTTGATTAAAAAAAAATATAATTTCATTAATCTATCAATAATATCTAATGCCTAGGCAAAGAAAATGACCTATAATTTGTATTAAAAAAAAAATCTAATTTTATTAGACTGTAAATACAAAATACTTGATATATTAATGCATACAAATGGACGATAATAATTAATAACACAATGAATAAAAAAAACATACGCACAAAAAAAAAAAAAAACCTCAACTTTGAAAAATC
The DNA here is from genome assembly GCA_023052935.1 of Piezodorus guildinii. Taxonomy (NCBI): domain Eukaryota; kingdom Metazoa; phylum Arthropoda; class Insecta; order Hemiptera; family Pentatomidae; genus Piezodorus; species Piezodorus guildinii. The sequence continues at coordinate 131,643,690 of CM041297.1, read as the reverse complement.
TACTATTTTAAACTTTTATTAATCATAACTCAAAAGTAAATTCTTAAAATAAACAGTAAATGACAGGCATATGAAAACTGAAAGTGTGAGATAAGTCGCTTATGAAACACATCCTTTATGGTACTTAACGTGACTTTTACAGTTTAGTGTGCTACCATTTGGGTGGTTCCATCTAAAAATCTTAAGATATTTTTAAAACTTAAATTATTTGAGGATTTTAGAATAAAATGCAATAGATGTATTAATTACACGCACACAAAATTATTCCTCTCCCTCCCTTGATTATAACACTCTGTTCTTCGGACAAGCTTTAAATTACTTTATAACATTTAAAATATCCAAAAGATGGTAGATATTGGAAACATTCATTTTGGAGATTCACACCATATTTAGGGAATTAGTATTAAATTTAATCAGCAATTATTATAACCATAAAGCAATGCACATTCATGAACTCAAAAATAACAAAACATCTAGATTATCCAAGATAAACTCTTAGATTATTACAAAATATGGTGTAGTGTGGATTAAAGCTTCTATATTCATTTTGAATTCAATATAAGCATGTGAAGCTAATTTTATATTTTCATAACCGTAATATACCGTTCCTTTTTTAACAATTTACAAGTATAAATGTGTATTATTATAATTAGTACTTTTTTTTTTTTTTTTTCTTGTAAATTTTCCACAACTTCAATCATTTCCTATTTTATCAGAATTTTTCGCAAGTTATTCTTTTTATTTCCATCCTCGCATCGTATCCTTTTTATATTATATCTTCTATCAGTGAATTACTTTGTTTAATTAATTACGTTTTAGTCAATATAAAACTTGAGCAGATGCTAATGATCTCATTTATTAATATTTCAAAGTGCAATTTGTTGTGGTAATTACTAAATTTTATGAATTAAGTTATATTTCATAAATCTCAATATCTTGTGGGGGTTGTACAGAAAACAAAATAAGTCAAGGAATAATCTCTATCCTTTTTATTGCTATATATTTTTTTTTTTTAAATTAGTTTGTATACAATAAGTAAGGTCTATGGGTTTGTCATCTTTTTTTTATATTTTACTGTAAGTTAATAACTCATTAATTCACCAGCATAGGGATATAGAAACCTAATTCTAATGGCATTCCGAAAATGTAATCCAAATTATCGACAAGCATGGGCAGCATCATGAAGTAACATCATCATGGTGGACGTTTTCCTTTAACAGGTGGAGTATCTTTTGTATGCTTTATTTCTTAGCCATACTTTTTTCTAAACTGTTGGGTACTTTTAAAATTATAAGAAATTTAATTAGAAAATCCAATAGTCATTTGAAAACATTGATGAAAAAACATTGTTAATAGTTGCATATTCAATTTTGATTGGCAGAAACTGATCTTAATTTGGTTTGATCAAAGCGTCTTAGGTTATAATTCTTAATATTAAAATTAGTATTATGAAGAGTGTGATATTTTTATATAAATTTATGTAGAACTATTAATTTCTATTTCTTGTCATTCTACGGTTAAAAAGTTGATGATTGTTATAGTTATATATTTGACACAAGGATTTTTTTTTTTCAATGTAATGGCAAATTAATAACCAGTATTTGGTTTTCAAAGCAATCATACACTGTGAAACTAACAAAGGTAACAAATACTACTTGTATTTAACCAATTACTTTACTCCTCTTTTTGTAATAAAATAATAATTCTAATTTATATTTTCAGAGTAAAATATTAATAATTTTTCCTATTTTTTTTTTATTTTCAAAGAAAAAATACATCTCCCACACAACTTATGGTAAGAATTTTTTTCTTGTCATTTACTTCAACAGCCGTTCAAAAGTAAGATCCGCCTCCTTTTTTGTCCACTTACTAATTGTACTCGATGAAAAAGAAGAATGGCTATTTGATTATAATAATTTTTGTTTACTGTACTTCTAGTCCATCTTTATTTCTGGAGATTAGGTAAGTTAGTAATGAATTATTAAGTGGGAGGATACCCAAATTCGTCTAACAATTACCTTATTCCTTTTCCTATTTAATTAATACATACTACATATAAAATCTCAATATTTTAAATTAAGGTAATGGTTAAAGCATAATTTTATCATTTCAAATGATCGAGAGGAGTGAGTGAACACTATCACTAAAGGCAGCGCTACCATGGAGAGAAATAGGGTATGTGTAGGTGAGGTAAAAGCAAGTGGAGAGAGGGAAGGCTTATTTTAAAAAATAAATTTGGATAATGACATCAAATATTACTGTTAGAAAAATCCTATTATCCTATAAAGAAAATAAAACTGAATGATTATTATTGTTATTAAATACTGAATGATACAGTTATATCAAAACAAACAAGTGTAATACACACATCATGAAAACATGTTTTTTAACACGTTTAGGCCGGAGCAGATTTTCAATGTCTGCTCTGTGGAGTGGCACTGGAATTTATGCCACACATGATTATTTTCTGTTTAAACCTAAATACGAGTTATAAATGGGCCGTTCCCGGAGGTACTGCAATACCGGGTCAACCCGTGACAGAGGTGGAGCAAGCCCCTAGCACTCCGTCATTTTCCAAAAATCAGTTTAATCTTCTGGACTTCCGATGGAAGTCGTACCAGAGATTAAGCTGATAAGAACAGATAATATCGTATATATTTTTATAAAGCTACAATGGACAACTATAATTCAATAATAATAATTCAAATTAAGCATAACATTACAATACATTACATTACATTATATTTACAATTCAGCTTCTTTTTCTTTTTCCTTTTTTCCTTTATGTCATCAACCTTGTTCATGGTCCGAGTTGTTCACATCCACATCACTCCGGACATCACTTGCATATATTTTGCTTCCCGGCCTAACCCCGACCAGTGACCTCGACGCTCCCCTCTTCCACTCCTCCGGGCAGTCCCCTTGAAGTGGATGGCTCCGGCGACGCTCGCCCCACGTCCTCTTCACCCAACAGTCGTGTCTCGGCTGGTGCAGCTTCCTCTTCTGCCTGATCCAGGTCGGGCCGATGCCATCTGAAAGGCCGTTGAATCCGGCCCGAAAGGTGTTCCATGTAGATGCACCTAGACCAGGCTATCGTTTCACTGGACACCAGCCTCCTCATCTTCTTCAGGAACACCCCAGTGGTGATCCCCCTCAGAAGCCTATCGTTGTTGGGGTCCCACGTGCCCAGGGTGCCTACGACTATTGGGGCTATCTTCACCTCCCTGTACCTGGTCCTCAGGGAGGTCTTAAGGGCGGCGTATTTCTCTTCTTTTCTTATCCTCGCTGACTCGAAGGCCTCTTTGCGGTTCTCAAAGGGGACAGTTACATCTATGATCATCGCTCTGTCACCCCTTGCCACTACAAGGTCAGGTCGCAGGCTGGAGTCATCTACCGGTTGGTTCTTTCCAATGACTCCGTATCCTCGGTTCTTCGCCGTCGCCTCTAATCTGTCGACTATTGTATCATGTCTTCTTTGGCGAAGAACCGCGTGCACGTTGCATTGGCCAAGGACGTGTGCCAAACATTCATTTGCAAACGTGCACCGCCTGCAACTCTTCTCCTGGTCAACCCCATACCTCCGATGTCCATTTAGGGGGACCAGCTGAAGTCTTGCTCTGTGGACGAACCGCCAGTCAGCGAAGGACATAAACTCGCCGGTCTGGAGGAAGTGGCTGGAGTCAGGGGAGTCTTTCAGACACTCCGGAACTCTTCCTTGTACTGCTTTTTGGCGGAGCGCCACTCCCCTCTCCATCTGTTTCTTCAGGCGAAGGGTCCTCAGCAATTTGCATCTGTCGTGGGCCCTCACTGTGGCATCTCCGTAGATTACAGATGGTACGTCCTCCTGGAACTTCCATTGAACGCCCATTCGCTGGGATGCCTGCCTTCCTTTCGTCCAGCAATCTGACACCTGGCTCGACCTTTCTCGCATCTCTTCAGTCACCAACCCCGACAGGAATGCTTCTAGATTGGGCTGGTGACCAGGCCTTGTCCTTGAGGCCGCCGACTCCGTTAGGTCGTCACTCGCCAATTGACGGATCTTTTCATCATTAGACCTTAGTAGCTTAAAAGACCCGTCAATAAGTGCCAGATCGCTCTACTCCGCAGCGATCGGTATGCCACACAGACCCTCCGACCTGGCCCCATATATATATTCATTGGAGGCTTCCCCTGGCAGGTAGAGGTCTCTCTTGATGTCCGCCCTGAGCGCCTCGTCCAATCCCGACCAGTCACCCTTAGGGTACCGGCCGTTTCTCATATGGAAGTTCAAGGATGGATAGACGAAGGCCCTCAGAGCATCAATCTTCTGCCAGAGGGCCAACTTGGAGGCTAGAATACCCCTCGCCTTTGCCACTATCTCCTCCATTTCCGCCCTGGGGTGCACCGCCCGGAATCCCACCGGGTTGCCCAGGAAGCTCTGGACATCGCCTTCTTTTAGTGCTTTTATTGCCCTCCCCCTTATCTTGAACCTCGTCTCGCGCATCCCCACCGGTGTTCTTCCTGAAAGATGCATTGTTCTGCACTTGGTGGGGTTTATCTGCAAACCAATTCTACCCAGGGCCTCCACTGCCTTATTGATCCTTCTCTGGAGGCCCTCCGGGTCCGGGGAGAGCAGGGCAATGTCGTCCGCATAGGCTAGAACCGTATGCTTATCACCGGAGTCCAATTCCTTCACTATGTGGTCAATCCCCAGGATGAACAGGAGTCCACTCAAAGGGCATCCCTGCTTTATGCCCCTAACCATCCTGATGGGATCTGACTCACCTGAGGGCGAGCTAACGCTGTTGAAGGAGTCTGTGTAGAGGTCTCGGATGATCTCCACCAGCGCAGTCCCCGCCCCTCTCCTCTCCAGTGCTCCGGTGATGCAGGCGTGTGGAATACTTCCGAACGCATCGGATATGTCTAGCCATGCCGTACAGAGCTCCTCCTTGCGCTTCCTCGCAGCAGCCATCCTCTGACGGAGCACATAATTGTGTTCGAATACCCCGTCATGCGCCGTGAAACCTTTCTGGCAGGGAGACAGGACCTTATGCAACCTACACCAGGACGCTACCCTATCCGCCAACACTCCTCCATATACCTTATATATCGTCCTGGTGAGGGCAATGGGCCTGTATTCACTTGCTTGGGCGGGGGACTTCGTCTTGGGGAGGAATATGGTCTTTGACTCCTTCCACTCCTGAGGGACTCTTTTATGTTTAATGCATATGTTGTATATAGTCGCCAGTAGCCTCCCCTCAGGATCCACTCTCCTCCACGATCTATAGTCTATGCCATCCTCCCCAGGAGCCGAATTTTCAAATCTTCTGAGGCGGCTGTGAAACTTGAAAGGCAGTTAAAATGTTTTATTTTTTTGTCCTTATAAATAATATATGATATGGAAATACCAAAGGCGGGTTCAGTTGCTAAATTACTTGGCTCGCGGCTTCTGTTTAAAAACTTGAAGGTTAGAATTTATAAAACTATTATTCTTCCGACGGTTCTTTACGGATGTGAAACGTGGCCGCTTACTTTGAAGGATGAACAGCGGCTAAAGGTTTTCGAAAATAAGGTACAGAGTAAAATATTTGGTCCGAAGAGAGCAGAGGCCACTGGGGAATTTAGAAGGTTGTACAATGGGGAATTGCAGAGCTGTGAATACAATTGAGTTGATAGCATCGCGGAGACTCAAATGGGCCAGAAAAGTTGTCGGGCTCGGTGAGGAACAGATTCCGAGAAAATTGGTATAAGCTGAACCGACTAGCGTCGGAAAGGTAGACCGAAGCGTCGATGGGAGGATTGCATTAAGGCTAATCTCGGGGAGATGGGCTTGAACAGTGATCATTGGACGAACTTGTGTAAGCGGAATTTGGTGGTATGGGCATCAAACCTTCGGGCTCGGTAAGCCTATTATTATTATGGAAATACCAGTGGCACACAGCCCTATGGGACAGACTAGTGCGGGCCACCGGTGTTAAGCGCCGGCGTGAACGTGTTAATGTAGAAACTCGATTTATTTATTAATATATTATAAATATATTAACATTATTTACAATAAAAGGTAAAAAAATAATAATAAGTAATATAGAAAATTCAGTAATTAAATATTTATTATAATATGTTGAAAGTACGTGATATTCACTTTCCTCTACGAATCACGAATTTCACCTAACCTACAGATACCTTAATTCTCACCATGTAGATCTGCCTTTAAGTATTTCTAGACACTGTCTACTCTTGAGAACCAACGAAAATCGCTTCTTTGTTTCGATATTTTAGTGGTATCCAAAATATTTATTTACACAGCAGAATGGTGGGACTCAAACGCGATCAAGATTTTTATCTCGATATTATTCTAATGGACCGGAGGTATTACCAAACAACCGTGCTCACGACTCTTATAAGGTCAACCTCCAAATGTCACCGCCGCTACATGTGTGACACACAATAAAAGAATGTAACCCCTTGGTAACAGAATTCTAATTAGAGACGGAATAATTCCTGAGATCCCTATTTAATAATAGAAAAGCGTGAGTGATGTAAATTTAAATGGGCCGTTCCCGGAGGTACTGCAATACCGGGTCAACCCGCGACAGAGGTGGAGCAAGCCCCTAGCACTCCGTCATTTTCCAAAAATCAGTTTAATCTTCTGGACTTCCGATGGAAGTCGTACCAGAGATTAAGCTGATAAGAACAGATACTACACTTTGATCTTAGCCAATAGGCCGAGAAGCGATAACTACCAGCTGCCCTCAATCATAATTTAGTTGCCTAATGAATCGCCATAACGGTGGGAGCAAGCGGCGCCCCGATATATAACTTTAAACTCGAAATATTCTATTATTTCGAGTATTGCATCACTCTATCGAGAGGATTTTGATCCCTTCGTTTCTCAGAAGGGCCTAAGGATACATGGAATAACATCTATAAGAGAAAAAAAGAGAATGCGCTACAGTATTACAAAGATCAGGCACGCTAGTGCTGCACCCTATGAGCAAATGTTAAAACTAGGTAGGGGCACCACGTGGGGCAGCGAAAATTTCTGCTAGTGAACATTTAGTGACTATGAAATTAATTTCATACAAGATACAATTTTAGAATAAATAACCAGTCCAGTTTTGCATTAATAAAAAAAAATGGATTTATATAAAAATAATTTTTTTAATTTGATTTTTTTGTTTATCATTGAATGAGTACTCATGGTACATCCTATGGTGAAAATCAATGTTGATCATCACTTCCAAAACCAATAAAAATATTAACAATTTGTTTATAATTTTAGGTTAAATGAAATTTTAATTATTTTATTTATGGAATTAATATTTCTAATCAATGAATATAACCTCACTATCTCATGCAAGAATATACAATATATGTTTATATTCCAGATATAAGTCACAAGGAATACACATATATAATAGAATTAAATTAATTTTTAAATATACACAATCCTGCATATCAAGTATTATAGTCTAGATCTGTGTGTAAAATGAACTTTTCAAATTTGAATTCTTTAAATTTTAAATAATATATATGTATATATATTATATATATATATATATATATATATATATATATATATATATATATATATATATATATATATATATATGTATATATATATATGTGTATATATATATATGTATATATATATATATATATATATATATATATATATATATATATATATATATATATATATATATATATATATATATATATATATATATATATGAGTACTGATGGTACATCCTATGGTGAAAATCAATGTTGAATATCACTTCCACAACCAATAAAAATATTAACAATTTTATTCATGAAATAACTATTTCTAATCAAGTAACATAATCTCACTATCTCTAGCTATAATATAAAATATATACTTTATTCCAGATATATGTCACAATGAATACACAAACATAATAGAATAGAATTATTTTTTAAATATGTAACATATATTGTAAATGGTATTTATATATATTATTTTGTATGTTTTGTTTAAAAAATAATAAGAGGATGAGAAAAAAATAAATATTTTTTTACTTGTTTAATAATTTAAAATATATAAAAGAGAAGTTGGTTGAGGGTGCAGTCAATTTAACACACAATTAAGAGTAAACTTAAATTATTGGTGCCAAAGCTGTTTATCCGAATATAATTTCAATAGATAAGTTTACTCTTAATTGTGTGTTAAATTGACTGCACCCTCAACCAACTTCTCTCATATATACACACAGTCAACCATTGTCACTTCATCATTAAAAATATATATTATAATACTTGCATATTAAGTATTATAACCTATATATATATATATATATATATATATATATACACACATATATATTAAATAAAATAGTTGACCAGAGAATGAATTAAATGCTTGAAGGAGAAGTTGGTAAGAGAGGTGTCATTGAAGAGAATAAATACACCAAATTCCTAATTTAAGGATATCTTAAGTGACCACACCCCAAGCAACATATCCAATAATAATCATGAGCTATCAATTATACATCTTCGAAGAAAAAAAAGCTATACTGGTATTATGTGAAATCATTGAAATATCTACTATAAAAAAGTTTATTTACTACCTAAATTAAAATAAATATGTGAATACCTATGTAAATATCATATCTAAGGAATAAAAAAATATAATATAAAACAATATAAAATATATATAAGATAAATATAAAATATATATATAAGATAAAATAAAATAAATATAAAATATATATAAGATAAAACAATATAAAATAATATAAGACAGTTAAAAATGAAAGATTATTGATTTTTTATGATTCGATAAAGTAGACTTTATTTTAAACTTTGACTAGCCATAACTTAAAAGTAAATTCTCAAGAAACTGTAAATGACAGAGACAGGCATATGAAAGCTGAAATTTTGAGATAAGTCACTTATGAAATGCATCTTTCATGGTTCATAACTTGACTTTTCAAGTTAGTATGCTACCATTGGGTGGTTTCACTACAATTTTGTTTTCAATCATATTGTCTTTTAGCATGTTTACTTGATGTATTATTAAATACAGTAGTAAATTACAATAACAAAATAACTTGAAGTATTTATAACAACATAAGAACCAATTCAATATAACTGGATTATTCTTTTAAAATTTTATATATACTCATATTGTTTTTAATAATGTGTATATTGGATCTGTTTGTTTTGATGTATCTTTACCTATTTGTTTTTTAAGCCTTTACTAAAAATAATATTTAATGATATAAAAAAGGCTGTTGTTGATAATACAGTAATATTTAATGATATTATGCGCCTTTTTCCTCTCCTGTTACTATCATGAGTTTAGCATTCGCTTGCCTGCCATATAAGGCCTTCATCTTCCTTAACATGTTGCCAGCTGGCTTGTAGGTTGTTTACTTGGCAAGGATGCCTTAGCTTCCTTAAGGTTATGTTACACAGCAAGAGTAGAACTTGAAAACTTTCAATGTATTGTAATAAATATCAATAACCACATTTTCTAAAAACTTTATAATTTAATTTATTTTTTACTAATATAAATAATATTTAATTCATTAAAATGGCGTTTCTATAATTTTAAAAGACATATTTTAATAATGTGTATATTACTTGTTATACTATATAATTGTTTGTTTTGATTTAACTATACCATTTATAAAAAAAAAATAATCTGGTGCGCACAACACACGACTTTCACTTCCCTCCATTGTTAAAATCCATTTTAGAAGTTTTAAATACATATAGAGATTAAAATAAATTGTTAAAGAAATAATTAAATTAAGATTGAATAGAAACATGTGAATTATCAATTATATTATTATCTACAGCAATCAGTTTGTTTTATCGGCTTTTCATCACCCTCCGTTAACTTTTAGAATTTTGTGTATATGGTATTTTTTCTAAAATCTGTAGCTTTAAAAAGGTATATTATACATCGATATTTCTGTTTTAATGTTCATAAAAATAAAAATAACATAAAAAAATAGTTTAGCACTTTTCCCCTTGAGTTGTGTATCAAATTCGCTCAACTTCCATATTTAGCCATTATTTATCAATTTTAATAAGATGATGTGGCTGATTTTTTTAAATCTACAAAATTAACGATACTTTAGAGGAAGAAAATTTAAAATATCGACATTTACGCCCTGTCAGACTATTTCAATCATAAAGAAACGTACATAATATTAAAGCCCATTAACTTTTACATCGATATAGCGAGTTTAATCAACATCGTTAGAGCCGTTTTTGAGAAAATCGTAAAAAGGTACAAAATGCGTGGTATAAAGTGGCTCTTCTAGTTAGCTGATTTTCATGAAAAAGTTGCTGTAGCATCTCGGGCGTATAAATATGAAATTTCAGTTTCGTAGGGATTTTGGTTTGGTGCTAAACTTACCACACGGACACACATTTCCGTTGAAAACTATAATTCGAAAATTTTCAAGATCGCAATCTTTGCCTTACTATATATTTCATATATAGGCAAGTGAAAGTAATTATATAGGATTTTTTAATGAGTAATACTTAATGTTATCCGAATTTACTTTCCCCCTCTACCGCTACTTCCGTAAACTCTCACTTTCACGAAATTTTGCAAACCTCTTCCCTCTCCATGCGCGGACTTGACAGACTAATTTTATACAGCTATGACAGAAGTAATTGAATTTCGTCCATCGGTTGGAAGGAAAGAAAATAATCAAGGAAAAAGTATCCGTTTGGAACGACGAACCAATGGCTCTTACACCATCCTTCTTGTTCATCCACCCAGGCAATTTGTTCATTGATCTTACCTTAAATTGTTGATTAATATAATTAGGCATTGCTTACTGTTCGGTAAGTGATTCAAGAGAAAAAGTGAGTACAATTAGTTCACTTCTTAGATTAATAGTATAATTAGATGTTTATAATTTACTTCAATGAAGAGGGTTTTAAAATTTGGTTTTCAATAATTCAAATCAATAGTGGTTTTTGAATTTCTGTCCGAACAATTATCATTTAGAAAATTTAGTTTTATGAAATATTATTAGTTTACTATGAGTAATGTCCTGTCCAACTGTCGTTCAAGAACGATCAAGTAAGAGAGCCTTCAGATGATTAAGATAGTAAGCTGTCTGACGCTATCATTCGTCATCATGGTTTTAGGTTACCCGACTATTACCGCCAAGGTGAAGATCGACAAACTACAGAAATGATCCTGTAGAAGTATGATCTTAACTTCAACACCTGCTCCTTGAGAACTAGGTCCGTTTAGCTCAGGCAATGACAGCGAGAGGCAGGAAGAGGAATTGTAATATTTACTCCCTCCACTGAAAACTTCACGACTAGCAACTATTCCCCAATCATAGGTTTCCCTTATCCCAGTTGTCTACATCGGATATCTCCTCATCAACCTCAGCCTAGATTTATTGGACTATATTTATGTATCCCTTCGGGAAAACGTGCAATGTGGGCGAAGGCAGCGCTCCAAGTAGCGCTTGCGACAACTATCTATAGTGGAATTTGGAAAAGCATCTCTTGGAAACAGACTTTTGGACAATCCTCTGGTGTGTATTTTAAATTTTAAGCTTTATCCATCTTGAAAATAATAAATCACGTTTTAGAAACTCGGATAAACTTTATTTTATTTCAATCTGACATGTATTTATAATATATAAAATTATGTGTTAAATGTAATTTTACTTAAAATGTTATTACTTCTAATAAAATAAAATAAATGCTTTTAATACACAGAAAAATTATTTTTAATAATATTTATTATACAACAGATATGGTTCACAAGGAACAAATTCATAAAATGTTTATAGAGTTGGGGATGCAGCCATAAAGAGAGAATAAATACACTCGAATAAGGAAACAAATAATAATCTATAAGATTGATGCTAAATTCCTTAAAATAGATAAAAAATATTTTTAAAAAAATTAAAAATGAAGGTCATTCAGAGGTTATCATTTACAAATATCCATTTGGTAATTTGATGTTCAAAAAAAAAAAAAAAAAAAAAAAAAAAAAAAAAAAAAAAAAATTATATGTCATTAAATGATCCCCCATTTTAATTTAACCCCCTTCTCCCCCCTTTTATTGACATCCTATTCAGACATGAGGCTTCTGGTAATAGCATACACTCACATTAGGTAATTTGCACATTTTTAAAATTAATTAGCTATTTTTCATATTCATGAATTAAATTTTAATCATTCTTACTGTTGCAAAAACATTAATGTTTTAAACTCTATTAAATATCCTATATCAGTGGATTAATTTTTTGGATTGGTTAGGGGATGTTAATCCTATTTTTGAGCTGATGCTATTATTTATTTATTTTTTTTTTATTCATGGTGATTTGTTGTTGTAATTACCTAATTTTTTGGGGCGATGACTTTTTTTTTTTTTTTATCATTATTATTATTATTTTTTTTTTTTTTATAATATAATATATTCCTATGAGATAATACCGTTTCAATGAATTAAATCCTTTTCCTTTAAAACAAAATTCATGGTACAGGAAAAATTGACTTCCAGACTTTGTTGACTGGTGGAACGGTTATCGGTAGTCATCTATCTGGAACAGTTCAATTCCAGTTATAGTAAAAACGGTAACGTGCTCTGTGACCATCCCTAGATTTCGTATGACGTCGTGTACAACTTAAATTACGTCATACGTCCCCGCACAGTTGTGCCCATGGAAGATCGGAGACCCCATATCTCCCTGAGATACACTTGAGAATGATGGTTTTTATTTTTGGAACCACTCGGACTGCGTACCTCCCCATCAGCTTGCCCAAGAGGGCAAACCGAACGGTCATCGATGACCCGCAAGTTCTTCAAGAGAACCGGCGGATCTGCCTCGCGCTCAGGAGAGGACGCTATCATTCGTCATCATGGTTTTAGGTTACCCGACTATTACCGCCAAGGTGAAGATCGACAAACTACAGAAATGATCCTGTAGAAGTATGATCTTAACTTCAACACCTGCTCCTTGAGAACTAGGTCCGTTTAGCTCAGGCAATGACAGCGAGAGGCAGGAAGAGGAATTGTAATATTTACTCCCTCCACTGAAAACTTCACGACTAGCAACTATTCCCCAATCATAGGTTTCCCTTATCCCAGTTGTCTACATCGGATATCTCCTCATCAACCTCAGCCTAGATTTATTGGACTATATTTATGTATCCCTTCGGGAAAACGTGCAATGTGGGCGAAGGCAGCGCTCCAAGTAGCGCTTGCGACAACTATCTATAGTGGAATTTGGAAAAGCATCTCTTGGAAACAGACTTTTGGACAATCCTCTGGTGTGTATTTTAAATTTTAAGCTTTATCCATCTTGAAAATAATAAATCACGTTTTAGAAACTCGGATAAACTTTATTTTATTTCAATCTGACATGTATTTATAATATATAAAAATTATGTGTTAAATGTAATTTTACTTAAAATGTTATTACTTCTAATAAAATAAAATAAATGCTTTTAATACACAGAAAAATTATTTTTAATAATATTTATTATACAACAGATATGGTTCACAAGGAACAAATTCATAAAATGTTTATAGAGTTGGGGATGCAGCCATAAAGAGAGAATAAATACACTCGAATAAGGAAACAAATAATAATCTATAAGATTGATGCTAAATTCCTTAAAATAGATAAAAAATATTTTTAAAAAAATTAAAAATGAAGGTCATTCAGAGGTTATCATTTACAAATATCCATTTGGTAATTTGATGTTCAAAAAAAAAAAAAAAAAAAAAAAAAAAATTATATGTCATTAAATGATCCCCCATTTTAATTTAACCCCCTTCTCCCCCCTTTTATTGACATCCTATTCAGACATGAGGCTTCTGGTAATAGCATACACTCACATTAGGTAATTTGCACATTTTTAAAATTAATTAGCTATTTTTCATATTCATGAATTAAATTTTAATCATTCTTACTGTTGCAAAAACATTAATGTTTTAAACTCTATTAAATATCCTATATCAGTGGATTAATTTTTTGGATTGGTTAGGTTTTAGGGGATGTTAATCCTATTTTTGAGCTGATGCTATTATTTATTTATTTTTTTTTTATTCATGGTGATTTGTTGTTGTAATTACCTAATTTTTTGGGGGCGATGACTTTTTTTTTTTTTTTTATCATTATTATTATTATTTTTTTTTTTTTTATAATATAATATATTCCTATGAGATAATACCGTTTCAATGAATTAAATCCTTTTCCTTTAAAACAAAATTCATGGTACAGGAAAAATTGACTTCCAGACTTTGTTGACTGGTGGAACGGTTATCGGTAGTCATCTATCTGGAACAGTTCAATTCCAGTTATAGTAAAAACGGTAACGTGCTCTGTGACCATCCCTAGATTTCGTATGACGTCGTGTACAACTTAAATTACGTCATACGTCCCCGCACAGTTGTGCCCATGGAAGATCGGAGACCCATATCTCCCTGAGATACACTTGAGAATGATGGTTTTTATTTTTGGAACCACTCGGACTGCGTACCTCCCCATCAGCTTGCCCAAGAGGGCAAACCGAACGGTCATCGATGACCCGCAAGTTCTTCAAGAGAACCGGCGGATCTGCCTCGCGCTCAGGAGAGGACGCTATCATTCGTCATCATGGTTTTAGGTTACCCGACTATTACCGCCAAGGTGAAGATCGACAAACTACAGAAATGATCCTGTAGAAGTATGATCTTAAGTACACCACCTGCTTCTTGAGAACTAGGTCCGTTAAGGTCAAGCAATGACAGCGAGAGTGAGGACAAGTAGTCGAAATCTTGAATTATTCCACAGAAAATTTTAAGAATAAGATCTACTGTACAATCACAGGTTTCCGCAACGGAAATTATCTTTAGAATCTCAGTTCTAGGTTTAACCCTTAGCGTAAATGTGAATAACTATATTGATATGTATTTCTCCCGTGCAAAGATGTGAATGCAGCGCTCCAAGTAGCGCGTTCAACAACTTTCTCAACTGTAATTCAAAATGGCCTCGCTTGTAACCAGACATATAATTCTGTGGCACATATTTAAAAATTTATTGGAGTACTACTTCTCAAATAGAATGAATCATATTTTTAAAATGTGCATACTGTTTATTTATTTTTTATTCCAGTATATCAGTGAATTAACTTACTATATGTGAACATGTAAAGCTTTGAGAAAATTTTTAATAGTAACCTTTGGATCATATATCTTTTAAATTTTCTGATACATTAACGCCATTTCCGACCCTCTGGCGTTTTTTCTACTTAAAAACTAATTAAAATATCTCATTAATAGGCCTAGGATTTGCATTTGATTAAAAATACTAAATAAGTAACTACATATGCACCAAATATGAAAAGAAAATGTAAAATAAGTACATTCAATATAAAAATAATAATAATTAAAAAAGTACCTAGAATAAATAATCATAGATTAAAAAAAGTTGTGGCAGATACCAATATCCTATTTAAAAGACCACTATTACCTAAATGTAAAATTGAGATTCATACAACATTAACTATTAATACATTTGCAACAAATGTGTGATGTTCAAGTCATTATTTAGTTTTGGTGTTTTTCAAACATTATGAACTGGAATGTCACACAATTTATTGTAAACAAAAAACGTATATTAAAAATTATTATAAATCTCTGGTAAATATCTATAATATAAAAATATCTATAAACTTTTTATATATTATAAACAAAATAAGAATGTAAATGTACTCCACATTATTAAAATCATTTAAACCACTACATATCGGCTCCTTGCCATCCTCAGTATTTTTTTCTAAAAGGACATACAAAAAAAATTCTTTTTGTAGAAATAACACATTTAAAATTATTTCACATAAAAATTATCTAAAATACATATAAAAATTGGTTTGGGACAAATAAAAATTAAAATATTGAATAATAAATATATGACTGTGAAACAAATGAATTTAAAACTTTTAATAGCTACTATACTATATACTGTACTAGTTACAGTTTTTATATTATATACTATACTAAGAGTTATTATTAGGAAAGAGTTAGTTTTAGAAGTATCTTCTTGACTCTTGCCTAGAAGCCCTGGCACATTTTTTTTTTTTTTTTAAATCTGTATTTAACAATCTTATGCTTATATCTTATAAGAATTGCAGTTTAGGTACTGAGCCGATTTTCTTTATATTTCATGACTAATGATGACCATTTTTTTTCCTAAATTCAATAATACCTATCTGTAAATTTATATTATTTTAGTTTAACCCGACATTTTTAATGTTTTATTTATTTTATTCAGGCATAAAAAATATAATGTAATCATTTCTCATTTGCTACAGCTACATCAAGTTGTATATTCCTATTTCCATCAAGAACAAAATAATTTAGGAGGTGTAGTTTTGAAGATAAGGTGCCCCAAGTTGGAGAACCAATTTTTTTCATAAGTTTTATTTTGTTTTAACACTTTTTTATGGTTGTAATTAATAAGAATGTCCCATAAACTATAATTAATAGTGGCGATCTTAAATGGTTTATTAATTATTTTAGTTTTGTTGTAATAAAGGTGTGAAGCAATTACAGTAATTCCATTAAACAATCTAAAATTGCCTTCTACAACTTCAGTTCTAAAAAGTTGGATGTTTAAACAAGGTTAAGGATAGTTTGTGATCCTCTCTAGGGTGAAGCTACAAGGTGAGAGAAGAAGTAGATAAAAATACTTGAAAGTTAATGAACAAGTGCTTGTGATAGTTCATGAAATTAGCGGGAGAGGAAGAGGTATTATTTTTTTTTAATAACTCAGATAATAACATCAAATATTACTTTTATTAAAAACTTGACATTATTTTTTTTTTAATATATCAAAACTAAATGATAAACTTATGTAGACTGCCGATAGAAGTGAAAACTTTCTTTAAATTCTCGATTTGCACTGGAATTTTGTTGGAAAGAAGTAGTTAAGTAGATTATGTTGAGTGTGTGTTTTTTTTTATTATTGTTTCATTTAATTGTAAAACATCATCACGTAGTGGAGATATATTATCTTGAATTATACCATCGTAATCTGAATGTGACTGTAGACTGTATGAGTTGGTGGTACACATAGCACTTCTTTTTTTTTTTTTTTTTATTGGCCTGCCATTTGTATCAAGGAAATTCAGACATTTATAGTTATTTCACACAGATAACCTCAGTTTCTCTTCCAAGTAAACAAAAAACGCATGTTTTAATTAGTAATGAAATATACATTATGCTCATAATTTTTTTTTTGGCAACATTGTGTTTCTTTGTTACTTGAGTGTTAAACAAAAATGGAGATAAGAAAAAAAACATTGTATTTAATTGAAACCTGTATTATTAAAATGAATTTAATTTTCAAATGTTATATATCTATGCTTATATGATCAAGATATTCTTTTCGATTTCGCTTTACTACGATTTAAATATTGACAGTAAGATCATCATGATTTTGCTTCGGATGTTTAAATGCTTTCATGGAATGTTTTCATAATATTTACAAATATTGATATTATAGAGTCAAAGAATTAAGATATTCATTATATTAACTTTATATATTGTAGATAATTTATAAACCATGTCTTTACTCATTCATTTGCAACTGATTTTAATTTAATTAAATAATGAAATTAAGTATTATAAATATCGATATTTTTGTGCGGAAATCACACCCGTACCGATAACGTTCACGGTGATTGATATCGTTATCCTATATCTAATAGACAAGTATGCACAGAGCGCATACCCCAATCGTTACGATAACAAAGCTTTCACCACTGCCAAAAATCGCATAACGCGCTTAAATAAGTTTTCACTTCAAAAATAAATGATTTAAGTTTTAAAGAAAATACGTAGAAAGTGTAAGGTAATTCACTATCACCCACTTTATACGATTTCATACTTTTCTTTACTCTCGCCGTAAAGCGCGGCTCTTAGCAGAACATTTAGATTTTGAAAGGAGCTTAACGAACTATTTACTTATCTAGTTATGGTGTTTTATAGATTTCAGTAAAAAAGTAGGCACTGTCAATTTGAATTGCCATTTCAATGATATTGATCCTTAACTTCCCCGTAAGTTCATGGAATGAATACTTCACTGGACTCAGAAAGTCCATCCAATGATCTAAGAATTAGAACAGATTGATTAGCCAGAACTGCTTAGAGGTCCAACCAGTAGTCCACAAATGGACCAAACCTGTATTCATAATCAATGTCATTTAACTATGAACGTTACCTACAGTATGCCTGTAATTCAAAGTGAGTGATGTAAACTTATCCGGGACAGCGCGAACGCAGTCCCGACTAACAAAAATTACGCGCCCGAGATACCCACATTTGGGGTATTCGCAGGGGTCAGCCCGACCGAAGTGCAATGGAAGAGCCTCACCCTGGGGGAACCGCCTTAATGATCACGGTAACCCCCACGCCAGGTAAGTATGCTTTCCATAGTCAAGGGTGAGGTATTCGTTTCGTCTGGAACATTAACCTTTCCGAGAAAAAACTCTAAAGCTAAGCATGACGTCACTACGACCCTTCCAAGAAGAATCGAGTTTTCGGGCAATAAAGGATGAAAACAGTAACAATAATAACTAATCATCATGTATACCCAGAAAATACAAGAAAAGCGGTAAGAAAAGTTTTCACCTAACGACGTAAAGAAACACGAAACTCAACCAGTTTCGTAACTTGACTACCAGGCGGCGCTGCTCTCGTTCAGTGGGAAGATTTGGGGTTTGTTCTACTTCATCAAAATCTCACTGAAAATTCGTCACATCTAACTCAAATCACTAGTGATTATCATTATTTAACAATAAAATAAATATATAATTGCAATAAAAGAAGTTAGCGCCAAAATACGCCCATAAAAAAGGTTATCATATTGACAATGACTTGTTACAAGTTGTAGGCTTACAAACTTATACTTTTATTACAGGCAGATTAAAAAAACAAATACTTAATATTAAGAATTAATCATATTAAAATTTAATTTATAGTAAATTGAATTTAGTAAATCAATATGATTATTTCAGAATGAGAAAATAAATAAAGCAGTTGAAAAGAGAATGCTGGTACAAAGCCACTAAAATTGTATATAAAGGTTCTGTAAAGATCATCTTTTCTTTAAAAAAAAAATAAAGGACCAAATACAATTATTATTTAATAATTTATAAGGAACATATTTCAATAGATGAATCAGCACTTTTAAAGAGCATTATGGGTTACCTACTTCAAAGCTGGCATCAATTCCTAATATATAATAAAATTGTGATCATTATGAATTCCATTTTTATCAGTTCTTTATTAAGTAGTATGTAATGTGAGGATATCAATAGATAATTACCATCTTAACCATGATCAACTTGTGGTGAAAGGACTGGTTTATGTGAAATAATGCTTTTTAGAGAATTCTAAAATTGTAAGCAATGAAAAAAATTCAATCTGTAAGAATAAATTTTGAAAAAATGTATTACTATAATTTACAACAAATTAAAAAATAATTAAAATACTGAACAGATTGAATGGGGGTGGCCATAAACAAAAGAACACAAGATGTTTTAAATCCAATCGTTTATAGCTTATGTATTACACATTAAGTTCAGATGAAGTAACTGCCGAACAGGAAAGGAAAGGATAAAAAAAAGCTTTAATTGCACTTTCTATCATAATTCGATATGTTGAAAATATGTTTGTTTTTGTTCTTTAGCAGATAGAATAATATCCGAAATTTTTAATAAATAAACTGCAAGCTGAATTCTTCAACATAAATTAAAAAATCAATATTAAAATTTAAAATTTTATTTAAAGTTAAATAAATTAAAATTTTTATTTAAAATTTTAATTGTTCACATATTTTTCCTTTATCATTTTTTCATTTACTTAGTCTCTCTTTATATATTCTCATTACAATATTATCATCTCAATTATGTTTACTTCCATACTTGTATAACTATCATCTTAATTTTGTTTATTCCCATACTTTATAACTGTCACCTTATTTCCATACTTTATAATTGTCATCTTATTATCATTTTACATTTAATATTATTTATGTTCCCATAATTTATTACTGTCATATTATTATTATATACCTAACGCATTATTAAGTCTATAATTACATTGGTTGTTATCTTGTTTCTTTTAGCCCTGATGAAGGCCCACATTGTAGGCCGAAACGTCGGCACATAATTAAAATAAAACTTATTTTAAATGTGTGTTTTTAATTTATGACCGCACCCCCAACCATCTTCCTCATCTAATTTCTCAACGGTCAACAAAACTCCATCATTAAAAAATCAATAAGTCAACTATTTCTATTGAATCATTTAATCAAGAAAGAACTTAATACACGGAAAATGGTAGTTTGTTTAGGGCTAAATAAAAAGTATTCAACTTGGCATGAAACCTTTAGAGACAAGAATTTCTCAAAGATTTTGAAGTTTGCTTCATTTAATTGGTTCATGTAACACGTTTTAATTGGTTTTAAGGATTATATCACATTATTTGTACCAAAAAGTAAAGAACAATGGAATTCAAATATAACATCAGAATGTTATAAAAAATTAAATTGATATAGAAGAAACAAAACGACATGGCATGGAGAAAATTTAAAAAGACCAATTATTTTTGTTAAAATTTGTATTTATATATTTTATTATATACAATAGGTACTAACTACCATACCTAGCTAAACAAACATACAAAGAAGCCAAGAATATAACATGATACAAATTTATAAAAAACAGAATAACTAATATAATAAATTATTACTTCAACATACTAACAACTTTTTTAAAATTTACTATTGTTTAAGAATAAGTATAGAAAATAAATTATCTTAAATTAATTTAATTAACCCACTAGTTAGGTTAATTAGAAAGATAACAGCTTAATAATAATACAATACATAAACAATAAAAAAATGACTCTCCTTTCCAAATCTTCATGGAAATAAAAAGTTCCTTAATTTAAAAAGAAATGTAATAGGTGGAGGTTGGAGTTGTATTCATTTTTTCTTTGTCTTCTTTCTCTGCTTTGATTCATAGTGTTTCTTCTTCAATTTTTTCTTTGGCATGGTAGGAAATTAAAAGACTGATTACTTTATTCAAAATTTTATTCCTCTATTTTCTGATACAACATTTATTACTAAATTGATATAATTTCATAATAAATAATGACTAAAACATACTTACAAATTTTTTCTACTTTGTTAGATAAATAATAGAAAAAAAAAAAACTATTTTCTCATCATTGTCTGGATATATTTTTTAAAATTTTTAATTAATTTCCAGACATTGCAACGTTTCAGCCTCTAGGGCCATTTTCAAGCCTCTGTAATCAAATTAAAAGTTTCTATGGCATTTATACTTTTTAACATCTAATATCAACACATAATAAATTATTTTTAATAAATACGTTACCTATCATGCATATCCATGTTATTATCAAATCATTTCACCGCTTATTAGCAGTGTCGTCATAAATTTTAAAAGTATCATTTTTCAAAAATATCATAATATATTTCACCATTAAATCAAAAAAGGAAATCTATTTATTTAAAAAGAAAATTTTTGTATTAACTTACTTAACAGTTTTTGGCCGTCTTGTAGGTGTTCTCAAGCGCTACTAACTTGGGGTGGGAATGTCAAAAGCTTTATATATTTATTCTGTCAATAGTGCTTGCATAAAAAGTGTTCAGGTTGTCTACGTATGTTTGTTGGTTCACTGATTTTTCTAAATTTTTTGTTATATATATTGATTCAATGATCCTCCTCTTATTTATATTATCTTCCTTATATAGGAAAATGGCCCTAGAAGCTGAAACGTTTCAATGTCTGGAAATTAAATAAAATTTTTAAAAAATGTATCCAAAACTTCTTTTTTAGAGCGGCCTAATATTCATCGAACAAAAAACAACTATTTTTTAATTATCGCAATTGTATTTTAAACTTATGCTAAAATTGTATGCCTAATATAAAGGATAAAAATTATACTTACCGGATTAGAAAATATTATTTCAGAAACGCTGCGAAGAATTTGGTCAACAATTACAAATGATTTAGACAATATTATCTCAGTTACAAAATATTCCTCTAAGAATATTTCCAAATCATGCAATTTCTTAAGAGGAAAAATGTAAAGATTAAAACATTTTAAGGCAAAAAAACCCTGATTTTATGAGGAATAAGTTTTCCTATATCGGATTTAATCCAATAAAATATATCTGTAGATAAGAATATACAGATAATAATATATATGCTGAATACAAGGGGTTCTTAAAGCCTCAGTAAGACACTCAGTTGACTTGATGTTTTTCAAGTAAAAAATGTAGGATGTCCATACTTCTCATCAACACCAGTTCAGTCTTATGTATTAACTAATCATAGAAAAAGTAGTTTTAGTAGCAAATCATAAAATAAAAACAAAGTAAAAATACAAAATTATAGATATGTATACGATTATTTAGATATATAAAACTAGAACAATGGTTCCCACAAAACTTTTTTGTGGACCTCTTCATTCAATCACTTGAATGGCAAGGAATCCTTCCCCTTTTCTCCTAAATCCTAAAACTCATGAATGTGTGTGTGTGTATATATGCAAGGTGGAGCACGGGAATAAAGCTGGGATGCCAAAAATAAGATGAAGCGTCAATTTCTCATGTTCACTTCCAAATGGAGGAGAGGGTATTGTCGCATTAAGAGACAAGCCAAAGCCAGACACTGAGCTTCAGGAATAAAGACGGTAATACCAGAACGGTGCAGCAACAGCATTAAGTTTACTTCAAACCGCAAAACATTGAATCACTGAAATTCTAAGCTTATACAAGATAGATATTCATTAAAACACCCATAACCAAAACGAAGGAAAGAAGGAACATCGCAGACGAGAGAGGGAAGGAAGTCATCACGGATAGAAAGAATCACTGCTTGTGCACGTATATAAACAGTATTTTTATTGTTTTTAATTAATATAATTTTTGTTTATGTTCTCTCTATTATCATTTTATTTATTTACCCTCAACAAAATTACATGGATTGGCAGACGATTCGGCAACTTATAATAACGAACGGATTAAGGATGTGAGCATACGTGTTGGTCACCCCAACACTCATTATTTTTAAAATGTTAGAAAATTACTAATTTAATAAGTTTGATTGTGCAGTAGCAGTCACTTTTCAATGATCACTAGAAATTATATATATCATTTAGAATGTTAATTTTTTCCAAATACTTTATTATTACTGCTATTTATTATTAATGTTATTATTTCAAGTCAAATCTCCACAAATTTTTAGTCTTGGTAATTTAATTCACAATAATTTCCCAATGATATCTCGCAGAATCATTGGACATCGTCTGCAAATCAAAAAGTTGGGAACCACTGTACTAGACCATAGAATGATAATGAAAGAATGATAATATATCATTCTTTATTGAGGATGTATAGTCGATTATAGAAACTATTATAGGTGGAAATAATCGGGAGTCAGTCTTTTTTTTTAAATATTTTAATTTTACCAACATTTCGGCTCAAGCTTGTGAAAACACGATTCTAAGAAAAGGCTCCTTATTAAAAGTTTTTCTTATGAATTCCCTTCCAGTGCATTTTTATTAAAACAGTCATCATCAATGTCAAAGGCCAATAACAAATTTCTCGTTAAATTTTATAATTAACATTAAATCATCTGAAATATGTTCTGAGATTCGGTGCCATGGAAGTTGGACTAAATGTCATACTCAAAATGTCAACCAAAAAAATCAGTTAGTTTGTTAATTTAAACCTACAAATACAGTATGTTAATTATGTCTTTGATTTTGTCTTTATAACAATTTTTGTGGGCAGTTTACAGCAAAATGCATAACATCTTATTTTGTAGAGGATTAAATACTCTATGAGACAGGGATCACTTGTAGCTGGGTGGTTAGCATAACAGCCTCCTATGCCAAGGGTTCAAACCCACAGGTTGTCCTAGGACTTTTATCATACTTAATTATTATTTAAAATGGTGTGAAAAGAAAAGATAATAGGTAAATAAAAAAACAAAAGTAAAATAAATAACTTCTTGTAGATAAATTATATTGAGGATGTAGAAACTACTATAGGTGAAATAATCAGGAGTCAGTCATTTTTTGAAATTTTGCAATCGTTTTCGCTCAAGCTTGTGAGCCATCATCAGGGCTACAAACATCAGAACAAAAGAGGTACATATTAATGAGATTATGAAAATTTTTATTTTTTAATGTAGTGACAATAACATTTAAAATAAAACAAAATATACCAACATACTTAAATATTATATTATGCTTATCATCATCATCATATTGTTTATCATATTATCATTATTTGTATATATATATTTAAGTAATATTATCTGTTTTATTTTAAATGTTATCATTGTCACTAAATTCAAAGAAAAATTTCATTATCACATTAATACGTATCTTTCGTTATGTAAATTAAATAAATATTGATTAGCCTATGTCGGCAAAGGTATAAAGGGCGTATTTTCCCTCCTTTGGATTCTCCAATAGGCCTCCCCCCATCGGTCTGGGATACCAGAGACCCCTAGTAGTTCCCTCCAGCGGCAGCCAACAAGAATATTAAGGGTGGTCAAAAGAAAAAAATAAGATCATAAGGGCTGTACCGCCAACTGGGGTACTTCCCATATCAGCCCCACCCAAGGTGACGAGGATAAGATAGAAGATCCGAAGAGTCGGTCTTATTCCAGCCTCGAGAATGGAAGTATAGCAAGAGAACAGTCAAGTTCCATCCTCAAGAAGAAGCGAGGTCCGTCTAGGGGTCAGGAGAGCAGTTGGAGGTCTAAGAATCTTGAAGGGGGACGCCTAAGACTGATTCCACCTACCCCAGCCGACTAAGTGTTTCAAAGATATTTCTTTTTGTAATATTGTATGGCAAATGTAGTAGCGAAAATGTACGTCAGTATTCTCAGTAAAGTTCTAGGCAATGTGTTAATATAATGGATATGTGTAAGTTAATTTTAAATAATGTCATTTATTAAAACTTGTTTATTTTAATATTCCCCTGTTTTCCAACTAATGGGATCGGTAAACACAATACCTTTGGAAAGGAAATCCAATGGTTTCAGTAAATATAGTTTATATATTGATTAAATATACCTAGTAAGCTAGTTTTTGAAGGTACCGCTGCCTTAGAAAAGCAGCCAGTCAAAAACATAGCACTCTTTTGTTGTGATGTTTGTAGCCCTGATGATGGCTCACAAGCTTGAGCCAAAAAGTCGGTAAAATTAAAATATTTAAAAAAAAGAGTGACTCTCGGTTATTTCCACCTATAATTATCATTCTATATATTATATATATGATATGGAGAGAAATTAACTTTGTATTTACATATAAATAAAGACTATTATTATTATTATATATGATATATTATCATACAATATATGATAATATATCATCGTTGGACCATATAGAATGATAATGTACTAGACCAGTGGTTCCCAAATAATGATTCGGAGACCCCTGAGGGGTCCACAGACAATGTCTTATTAGGGATCTGGAAAATGTCATTGGGAAATGATATTGAACAACTTTTAAAAAAAATATTTGTGAAGCCTTGACTTGAAACAGTAATCACTGAGGCATTGCACAGATACATCAACATTTTGTACAGTAACTAATAATAAATTTTAATAATACACTGAGAACAATATTTCCCGAATTTTCAAAGGGTTCAGCATATACTATGTTGGTCTGTCTTTAACAATTCATTTAAAAAACAGTCCATTATTTCAATAATGAAAGGCTATTTTAAATATAGATGCGATAGATAAAATTAAGACAATGATTTGGAATAAATATTATATCCATGTTAAGAAATATTTCAGTTATTTTTTATTGAAACAATTTACTTGATTATTTACTTTGAAATCTAGAATTGCTTTTTTACTTTTACTTACCTATATATGAAATATATAGAGTAAGGGAAAGTATTGCAATTCTGAAAATTTTCTAATTTCTTACATTATTATTCTTAAATTAAATTCTAATTTAATACGAGACAAATGCCCATCCATCAAGATGTTGATAATATATTGCTTATACCAATGAATGAAAAAGTTATATATTACAACCATTAAAAATATCAAATTACTTAAACAATTTTATAAAAAACAAAATCCAGAAATAAATATATTTAGACAGGAAAAAAAAAATGTGAAGAAAAGAAAAGGCCTGTCTTTTCTTAGTAACTCGCTTCCACATTTTATATAAAACATTGACATAATCAATTTTAAAGAACATAAATACATTTCTTGTAAGTTTCAGAGATAACATTAAAAATCACATAGAAACAGTCATGGAAATCTAAAAAAAAATTTTTTCAAACTATTTTTTTTAATGCAGATCATAATAAAATACATAATAATCAATCTTGTCAAGGATAAGATGTCCAACAAGAAACACAAAAAATATATGTAATTACTTTAAATATTTGTATCCAAAACATCTTTCTAATTGGTAGGTAATAAGAAATATTGCAGTGAGACCATGATCTCAATTCTTCTGCAACTGGATCGGTGAAATGTTAACACAGTTTTTAGAGGAAAGATCATTCTGAAGTTTGGTACAATCCAGGAGAGAATGAAATGATATACCAATATTTGGTCAAATGAAAAGAGGATGTTTTTTTTTTATTACCTTTATATAACAAAGGCTTATGGAGCGCAACGTTATTATTACCTTTTCTAAATCAGAAGAGCTAACTGCATTGTTTTGACCTTTACATTTTATCCCTAGAACCAAAACTTTTGATCATTCCTTGCTAGTATGCTCTATTAACTTCTAGAATTCCTGTCCTACTTATATTCATCATGCTTCTTCCCTATCATCACTCAAGTGGCTATTTGAATATATTCTGTCTTCCCAAACAGATGCTTAACAATTCTGATATTTCAAATCAAATATCATTTTTGATTAAAGAAAATTAATTATTTATTGTTACAAATTCATCAGTTAATCAATTAATTTGCTTTTATCTAACACATTTATCTACAAGTACAGGTGGAATAATTATAAGTCAGTCATTTTTTTGATTTTTTTTTAAATTTTGCCAACGTTTCGGCTCAACCTTGTGAGCCATCATCAGGGCTACAAACATCAGAACAAAAGAGATGCATATTAAATTTTTTTGAATGTAGTGACAATGATAACATTTGAAATAAAACAGAAAATATACCAACATACTTAAATATTATAGATACAAATAATGATAATATGATAAACAATATGATGATGATAAGCATAAAAACAAAACTTTAGACTTTAATATAGAAGTAAAAAATTATATATAAACTTATCATTACTGAGCCATGTCCAAGCATAAACTGAGGAAAACCATAAACATAGTATTGGTAGGGGTTCGTGTAAAAACCCTGAAGGTTTTCCCCTCTACATATAAATACTACAGCTTATCTTTGTTTTTAAAAAGTTTTACAAAATTACAAAATGGAAAAACAAAACAATATATGTACAATAAGGCTCAAGATTTTTAACAGAAAATTATAAACACTAGAATCTGAGGTATGTAAAAGATCCATGAGGTATATAATAAAAAATAAAATAAATAAATAACAAAAACCAGAAGTGTTATAAACGAAAAGATAAATATACAGTACATAAAATATAAATTACACAACAAAATTGTACAATAAAGTAAGAAAGTTATAACTTAAGGAGACAGAAGATGTTGGCATACGAGGGAGAGATTATTTCTTTGTCTGTTTTATGATTGACGATTGCTCGATCTTTTTCCAGATGGATGTGTATATGCTTATCATCATCATTTTTATGCTTATCATCATTATATTGTTAATCATATTATCATTATTTGTATCTATAATATTAAAGTATTTTGGTATATTTTCTGTTTTATTTCAAATGTTATCATTGTCACTACATTAAAAAAAATTTTCATTATCACATTAATATGTATCTCTTTTGTTCTGATGTTTGTAGCCCTGATGATGGCTCACAAGCTTGAGCGAAAACGATTGCAAAATTTCAAAAAATGACTGACTCCTGATTATTTCACCTATAGTAGTTTCTACATCCTCAATATAATTTATCTACAAGAAGTTATTTATTTTACTTTTGTTTTTTTATTTACCTATTATCTTTTCTTTTCACACCATTTTAAATAATAATTAAGTATGATAAAAATCCTAGGACAACCTGTGGGTTTGAACCCTTGGCATAGGAGGCTGTTATGCTAACCACCCAGCTACAAGTGATCCCTGTCTCATAGAGTATTTAATCCTCTACAAAATAAGATGTTATGCATTTTGCTGTAAACTGCCCACAAAAATTGTTATAAAGACAAAATCAAAGACATAATTAACATACTGTATTTGTAGGTTTAAATTAACAAACTAACTGATTTTTTTGGTTGACATTTTGAGTATGACATTTAGTCCAACTTCCATGGCACCGAATCTCAGAACATATTTCAGATGATTTAATGTTAATTATAAAATTTAACGAGAAATTTGTTATTGGCCTTTGAAATTGATGATGACTGTTTTAATAAAAATGCACTGGAAGGGAATTCATAAGAAAAACTTTTAATAAGGAGCCTTTTCTTAGAATCGTGTTTTCACTATCGCAGAAAAACTCACAAGATCTGGGAGTCGGAAACTTGCTTTTTTTTTTTTTTTTTTTTTTCTTAAGAGGGGGCAAATGCAAACAACATTTATGAAAATCAACATTACTTCACCAACCCCATTCTATGACTACAACCTGCCTGGTTTTATTGTATTGTTTTTTAGCTTATTACCTCAGAAGATGTTATGGATACATTTTAAGTAAGAAACTAGCAGGAAATGCCATGGTATATAAAATTAATAATGGCAATGTATTCGATACAATGAATTGAGTTACCAAGAAAAAAAGAACATTTTCTGTATGTTATTTTCAGGATGATAGAAACACAAAAGATCTGGGAGTTTGAAAACTTGTATTTCCTAAAGGTCAATGTCAACAACATACCTGAAAGTAAAAATTAATCTGCCTTTTATAAACAATATAGCCTATCTCTATAGGCTAATGGATCAATCAAAGATTTCACCCGATCTTTGTGGATTTCCTAGTGTTCAGCCAAGAGGAGAAAAATACATGAGCTAGGAATAAGAAGCTAGGAGCTTAAAAGACATCAATATTGCAAATTAAGATGACTCTGGTTAATAAAATGAAAAGAATACTTATAAGTGGAAGAAAGAGACAAAACCATAAATCTAAGATGCTATTCAACCTTGTTTTAGAAACAGAAACAAGGAAAATAAAAGCAAGTGATGGAGGCACAATTAAAAATTGAGTGATATAACATTAAGCAAGCAGAGATGGTGGATCATACAGGATGGAATGTAAATGCATCTGTTCCTAAAGAATCTATAAGAAGAGATCTAGATCGAGACTAAAAATAACTATGTGCATCACAAGTAAGTCAAATGAGAAGATATACAAATAAAGTCTCTGATCAATTCAAGTATCTGGGAAGAATAATAATAGCTGAGAAATATATATACCAAGGCTGTGATATTATCAGTAGATCATATCACTGCTTCTTAGCACTGAAAAACCTCAAGAGTAGGATGATTACTAGGTCAAATAAAATCTTATTTACAAGATCCTCATATAAAGCTAGAGTTAATAAATGGTTCAGAGATCTGGACAACCTTAAAATTAGATAAGCAGGCTCTTTTAATCCATGAGATAAAAATATTATGCTAGCGTAACAGCCTCCCATGCTAAAGGTCACGGGTTCAATCCCGCAGGTGGTCCTAGGATTTTTTAATGGGAGTAAAAAATCCTTAGTTACGCCGTCCTTTGGAGGGGACGTTAAAAGGTGGTCCCGAGCCTGTGCGATGTCAGGTACTCGTTAAAGATCCCTATCCTAATAAAACCTGGATAGGCAAAATTTAGGACTCCCGCTGTAGCATCGTCCGATTAGCCATAGTAGCATAAAGTGACGTTAAATATATAAACAAAACAAAAATATTATGATCGATTCCGGAGGGACTCTGCATAGGCCATGTAGAGAGACAAAGAATGAACCAAAGCCATGAAGAGCTGTGACCGAATATAATCCATTTCATTTGTATGAAAAACTAAGATGGACTGGTCTTAGAGATGGTATGCACTATACAGATATACTGAGGAAGACCATGGAAGAAACAGTGCATGGAACTCAAATAAGTTGCTCAAAAGATAGAGACAACTAACAGAGTACAAGAAAGAAGAATAGTAGTTAAAATTTGATTTATGTTCTAAATATAGTAACTTGTTTCACTAAAGTCCATTCAGAAAGACAAAATGTCTTCTAAATGAAACTACTGTGAGACCCAAAAATTTCTCAAAAAAAAAAAAAAAAGAAGCATTTATGGTGGACCAGATGCTGTTATTCAGCCAAATACAATCATACTCTATTATAAGGGCATCTGGAGATGATGGAAACTAGAAACTTCAAGAAAATTGCTTAAGAAAAAAATAGCTGATAGAAGAATTTTAGGGGAGCCGAAAGGAAATTTGCATTAACTGCTGAGCCTTAGGTCAACGAGACAACTGAAAGGAACCATGCCATTCTTCTTTTGCAGCCATTTGAATAGTGAATCTCAGTAATA
Organism: Piezodorus guildinii; assembly: GCA_023052935.1. Taxonomy (NCBI): domain Eukaryota; kingdom Metazoa; phylum Arthropoda; class Insecta; order Hemiptera; family Pentatomidae; genus Piezodorus; species Piezodorus guildinii. The sequence continues at coordinate 131,613,066 of CM041297.1, read as the reverse complement.
ACAAACATTTCACACAGCCGGTTTTCCAGATCTTGGAACAACTCTATTGTATGCTGTTTAATATGACTGCTAACAGCTTTATAAACCTGAAGTACAAGCTTGCTACTAAAATACAAATTCTTCTTTCACTATATCATGACATACCTAGGCTAAGAAAAATAAAATAAATCAAGCTTTAATCAAATTCGGTGATCATCATAATAGTATCTCCATTTTCAAAAGAAATACAACCACAATAAGAATTGAAAAAGCAGAAAACACTTCAAATTAATGGTGATAACATATCCTTTATCAGAAGAAAATCTCATAAGGGGCTAAATGTCATACATGACAACTTAATCAATTGGACCACATATGTTTTTATTCTGAATGCATTAAATGGTTCAATGAAACAAATGTAGAAGACAACAATGCATAAAGGAAACTATCTGACCATCTATGATAACAAACTTAACAGGGGTCGGGATATTTCTCAGATAGTAACATGACTAAATTTTTAAAAGAACATGAAAAAACAAGTAATAAATCATTTTAGCTTGACGAGATACGGAAAATGATGGCATAATAATGGCCTTCAATATTGGTTTCATTGGAAACCTAATCTATATGAGATCATCTTTCTAGACTTCTTAATTCATATATTTCACAACATATCAATTCATACTTATAATGGTATACTAAGTATAAAATATGTTAGATGTAATGGTAATGAATAATGATCGGTCAGGCAACCAAAATCTTAAGAATGATACACAAATGTATTAATAATGCAGATGATGTAGGTAAAAGTCAAAGTACTTACTTCACAAAGCTTTTCTTCTTAATAATTAATTCCAATTTCCAAAAACCACCCCGCAAAATCCTGTGATCCAATATAAATTAAGATACTGCAAGAATCCTGAAATGATAGCACTAGGTCTAAAACGACCAACCACTACGGTGGCGATACCTTCACCGGAAAAGGCGCAAATTGAGTAATGTACTCAGAGTTAAGGCGGGAGTTGATTTAACTCCATTAATGGGATAAAATGAAAAAAATCTTGATGGACAAGAATTAAAAAATAATATTCTTAAATATTGTTTGTATAGTTTAAATAATCCAAGAAAAAATACCCTAACACTTCTTCAGTGTATTTTCGAAGGTAAAATATATCTGATGGAATAGTTGGATGGGGGTACAATCATCAAGAAATAATCCTCTAATAAAGAAAACTTTTTATATTTGTGTGGCGATATTTCTGGCTAAATTTAAGACCTTAATCATGGTTTATTCTTCAAGAGATTCCCAAAAGTTTTATTATAGACTCTAAGGGGTTCTCTCATAGAATCAAACTTGATGAACGGCTTCATTTTAGACAGAAACATCGGCTCATAAATATGATAATTGTTGCTTATTTTGTGTTATTTCTTGTTTAGCGCATCTCAAACCAAATTCTCCATCACGTATTCTCTACGGTCAACAATTAATCCATCATTGTAAAATATACCAGTATATTTAATTAAATATACATTATTTCTTTATTTCATTAATTTATCAAGGAAATAATACTATAATAATAGTGTCTTGATTCTCTTTAATAGAAATGGCTTATTATAACTTATATCATCATTGATTACTAGATATGTACATATATAGACGTTTCTTCAGTAAATTTAAAGTCATAATACATGTACAACTTCAGGTAAGACTTATTGTTTCTATTGTTCAGTAATATTTCGTTTATTTATGTTAATGATTATACAAGTATAATTTATATTGAAAAAGTTACGCATTTGAAAAATATAAGTTTGTAAAAATAAGTAAATAATCAACTTCTCCCAAATAGAAACACACAGTCAACCATACATCATAAATAATCAATAAATTGAATTACTATTGCTTACTTGTAAAAAATATACAGTGAGTATCAATTGTATTCGGAATTCAGTACCATTCCGTAATTTACTTGCTTTTAACTTATTTTTTATGTTTTTAAGGATTTGTTAACCACTTTATAATGTTAGCTAAAACAAAAAATTATGACAACATAATTTTATTTTGAACGTTCATTTACGAAAAAATTACAAATATGGTATGTTGATGGTGTCAAAAGTATTCGGAATACGTGGTTTCCTTAAATAGTTAATTAAATTTGAAAGAAATAATGGAAGAGGGATTTCGCGTTGCAAAGTTTTGCAGCAACTAAATCTGAATAGATAACGTAGTATATGTGTATATATGTGTCCAGAGCCATGGTCGCGCGTATATTAAAAATGAATTTATTCATCAATTTTCTTCTACTTTTAATTCTGGCTTTTCATACTTAGAAAATACACAAACCTATCAATAATTCTATCAATTAATCCAATTTTATTAAACTTTTTCAAAGAAAAACAGACCTAACTATCACTGACCGCTCAAGTTGTTTTACTATAGCATACTAAATTCTTTATGTGTTTTTCTCTAAACCATATTTTTTTCATAAGAACCATGTATTTCAGTATGGGAGTCATCTATAAACATTTTAATTCATCAAACTTTTCTTTAAAAAAATGTTACATACATTCAGCCTATCATCTTATTACCCTGCCTGCTAAAAAACATTTTCCGTACTTCTTGTAAAATGTTATTCTTTCCGTCATATTTTTTTTTTAAAACTCGGCGAACAGTTGAAACACTTATTGTGTGTCGAGAAGTTTTGAAAAAATTAGAAATAAGCAAAGGTTTACTCATTTGAGGTATTATTTTATTCACTTTTTTGCTTTTAAATTGTATTATTATATTATCTACACTATACATAACCATCCATCCACATATTCTAATCATTTTTTTTTTTTTTTTTCATTTCAACTATTTCTCTTTTAAAAATGATTCGAAGCCGTTGTTCGATCGTTGCGTTTTTATTTTAGGGCCTTATTTAAAAATACATTTTTTCCAATTGTTACATGAGGGAGAAGAATTGTTTAAAACATAAAATTATGTCGAATATTAGTGAGCATATTAACATTTGAAACAATTAAACAACAGGATATTACGATTTCCGATTACTTTGACACTACGATCTTGTAATTTTACATTATTAATAGGATATTTTTAAAAACAATAAACTTACGGTTATCTGGTCAGTGATTTTCTTTTATGGGGGTCTCTTTTAAAGATATATCAGTAAAAAAGAATTGATAGTTGTGAAATATACAAAATAAATGAAAATGAATTATAATTTCGAATACTTTTGACACACCGTATATCACATGTCCGCCATTTTACTTTAATGATGAAAATTTAATATTTAAAATTAGTAGAGCCATCGCAATTAACGATACATTAATTGTCTAGTTAAAAGTATTCTATTTAATATAAAATGGGCAGCAGAGTTTTATTACTATGGTAATATATAAACCCACTCTTTCATAGTGAATTCAATAACATTTTAGATTGAAAATATTGAGGTGCGGAAAGGGATGAAAAAGTTTAAATATACATACGTAAGAACTTTCTCCAACATCAACGCTATTCACATTCCAATAATTAAACTTTAAAAACCTTTTATAGTTGTAATAATGGCAGAAATTTTTCTGAAAATCAAAATATTAACAAAGAAAGTATTTAGAGGTGCTCGAATGTAGAAGAGAAAAATTATAAATTCCGCTACATATGGACATCAACAGCGGCTCGGCTACATTTAAACCACATATGCACATTTATATCAGACACTTGATACACCATACAGATCTTAGGTTTTTTATTGGAAATACTAATGTATACTTAATTATGCCGTCCTTCGGAAGGGAATAAAAAGTCGGCCCCGTGCCTGTAAGATGTCAGGTACTGGTTAAAGATCCTTTTCCGAATTAAACCTGAGTAGGCAAAATTTAGGACTCTTGCTGTAGCATCATCCAATTAGTCACAGCAGCATAAAGGGACGTTAAATGAATAAACAAACCCCGAATTCTCAAAACTCTATTTTGAAAACCCGAATTCCTCCGAGTACCTTCACATGTAGAATGGATAAGTTCGAATTTTGTCAATAAATTGATCGCCTGAGGAATATACTTTAATGACAACACCTTGGCTTACAAATATCCCAGTTTCAAGAATATGGACAGAGTTAAGTTGCCTAATAATGCTTGATTATTGAAGAATAAAAAATAATTGAAATGAAAAAAAAAAAATGGTCAAATGGGGAAAACCCGAGTGGAAATTACAATATTTCCATGAATGCAATACACTATAACTTCAGAAACTTTTTGATCGAAGATATGTAGTTAAATAAAACGTAATTCGATCTAAGAGACCAGTAAAACTATTTTTTTTCTCTTATTAAAATATTTATGTAATTGAGAAATATGATACTCCTACATTTATGAATCGATTTAAACCTGTTGGTAAATCGATTCAAGATTCACATCGAGTGAGTCAAACAAGGGCCCTGACACATTCTTGTTTACATATGATATGATAGGTCATTAGTATTTGACTTATAATCATGAATTTATGATTTGAATTTGGTGTCATTGTGCAGAACCAATGTATTACGAAATAATTTACTACAATTTAGTGTTTTTTTTAGTATTCGTGCCATGGAGCTTGCATGTAATTATTGTGTTTTTTTTTGTTTGTTTTTTTAATGACAAAAATTTATCATAAATTAATTTTTATGTTGTTCTTAGACGGGCTACCATGAAAGTTTATGTGGTGATAAACGTCTTCTTTATGATGAGGCCTGTTTACATTTTAAAATCCGTAGCCCTCATCCACTGAAACTGTATTTGCAATCTACAGAATGTTTTCAGGTTTATATTTCTATATTTGTGTAATATTTATCCCTATTTAAATCTTATAGTATATCAATAGCAATTTATTTATATAGTTTCATTCTCTTAAACTATTGAACTTTGTTTAGTGTGATGGTATTCCTTTGCCTGATCTCCGAAAACCAGTTGTGGTTTCTACCACCTATCCTACTTTTCTTCAGTTAGTCAAGGAAAATGAAAACTTCTCTTTCAATGAGTATGTATTCTCAATTTATATGAAAGAATGAATCCTTCTTGACTTGATGATGTATATTTAGTTTTCTAATTTGTATTTATTTTTTAATCCAGTAGTGTATTTCATTTTGGGCAGCATGGACATTATAATGTTACTTTATCAGATGGGATTGATATTGTTGAAGACATAACACCAGAAGATGCATATGCTCGTACGTGTTATATAACTTCTTGAAATATTGAATTTTTGGTATCTGTGTCTGATAATTTTTTTATTTTTGTTTTTTAGCATTAAAAATTGAACTATTTGCTCTCTTTATTATCATTGTTTTGTGGAGTATCAATGCCTTTGCTGTTTATTATTCATCTAGATTTACTAGATATATCGATATCAGAGGTTTATTTCAAACAGGCTATTTCCGGGACTTGCAAAATGTAATATTGATATTGTTTCACATTATTCTTTTATTTATATTACATGGAAGTGCTGTTTAATAGCTTCTTTTTGTTTCGCATGTAGGATTTCGGCTCACCATCAGAAACATCATCTGAACCAGCAGGTTTGATATCATCGACAGAAAGTGTAAGGAACAATGCACAGAACAGTAGAAACTCCTCTAGAGTTCAAAGTTTAGATGCGTTCAGAGGGTAAATATTTAAATAGTATTTTGAGTTAAAAATAAATAAATAAAAATTGTGTTTGATCTTTACTAGTTATGTTTTTGAACTCTGTTAAATAAGTTTTTAAAAAATAATGATTCTTGACTGATATAACTATAAATTAATAAGTATGTGATGTATTTGTGGCTGTTATGAAGCATACTACAATTTTTTTTGTTATTCTTAATGTAGGCTCAACATTATCAATTCTCGCCATCATTTTATTCTTGTTTTATTTTTCTTTAATTAATAATATCTTTTCTCGATGATAAGTAAAAACGGCTGGTAAGTTGCTCATTATCGATGGATTTAATGCTTATATTAGGGAAGTTAATATTTTTCTAAGCTACATAAGTTAATAAATTTTATGTTAAAACAGAAAACTCAAAGACAATATACTGAATATTATAAGCGCATTTAAGTTAACCACTTAAACAGTGACTCAGAATAATGATGAAGTCATTGGTTAATGATTGGTTCCAGGTTTACAAGTTGGCAAGCCAATCTTACTGTAATATATTGGGTTGTGTCACATGAAATGTCCGTTTTCAAGGTAAAGGATTTTTATTAAAAATACGATATGAAAACAAGATAATTTTATTCTAAGTATTTACCTTCTTTTTCTACAAATTTTTCCCAACGTGACACCAACTTTTTTATCCCCGAACTGAAAAACTCTGAGCTTTGAAGTGAAACAAAATCTGAAAAAGCACTTTTCACTTGATCATCATTTTCAAAAAATTTGCCTTTGACGAAGTTGTCTAAATTCCTGAACAGGTGGTAATCGGTTGGAGACAAGTCGGGAGAATATGGTGGGTGCGAAAGAACTTCGTAGCCCAGTTCTTTCAATTTTTGCACGGTATGTTTTGAAACATTGGGTCTTGCTGCCGCTCAGTGAGATCATGAGGTACCCATGTATCAAGCTTTTTTACTTTCCCATTACACTTTTAATGTCTGGAAACGGTAGTTGCACTTGCAGTTAGTTGTACTGAGAGTCCTTTAACTGTTTGGTAGGGGTTTCCTTCTACTGTATGTTTAAGGACATCGTTGTCTATTACGGACGGAGGTCTTCCTCAGGGCAAGTTTTCCAAGTCGGTATCCCCAGCTGAAAACTTAGCAAACAAATGTCGAATGGTCCGTTCATTAACACTCCCTTCCCCAAACGCCTTGCAAATATTTCTAGCGGCCTCAACTGCTGAATGGCCGAGTTTAAACTCGTACATAAATATTACTCGAAAATCGCGTGTTTCCATGTTCATATTTGGAAGTATACTAAAAAGTGGGTAATTGATTGGGAAGCTAATGTTTTTAATACAAAGGTAGATGATTAGTAACTGTTTACTTTAAATATGTAACAACAGAGACGGAAGAAAACAACAGAGACCTGCAAAATCCTTTATGTATTTCAAAACTATAAAAACGGACATTTCATGTGAAACAGCCGAATTGAACTATATGTGAATTTATATATATAGGTAGATAATTTAATTTTTGCATATAAAATTAAATTATTTAGTTGCCTTATCCATTAAACTATTTTCCTCCTGAAAATGCATAGTAATGCTATATGGTATTTACTTATATTTCAGATTGGCATTAGTGCTGATGCTGTTTGTCAATTATGGAGGAGGGAAGTATAAATATTTTCAACATGCCCCCTGGAATGGTTTAACTATCGCAGATGTAGTTTTCCCTTGGTAATGTTTGTTAATACTTATTTTTCTATGTTTACCAAATTTAAATATTTGTTTTAACATTGTTTTGTAATTACAGGTTTGCTTTTATCATGGGTATGAGCCTTCTTTTATCAATTTCTGCTCTTTATCGAAACACAAATTCAAGGAGTGCAGTATTTCTAAAAGTCTTTCTTCGAAGTCTTGTTTTAATAATTCTCGGTATTATGTTAAATTCTGTAAACCATGACGATGTTTATAAAATAAGATTTCCTGGAGTATTGCAAAGGCTAGGCTTGTCCTATTTCATAGTCGGTAGTGTTGAAGTATTATTTCTTCGTGCTCATCTTGCAGATTTGGTAAGTTTTGAATTCTTGGATTATGAGTTTGATTTGATGATTTAAAAAAAAAATAAATTGAATTGATCAAATTATGACTACAAATAATTTTTAGCCATAAATAGTGTCTGGTAATGGTGAAATTTTTTAGCTAGCTTTAACTACTTCCTGAAGCATGATTTCATACTCCTTTTATAAAACTTTTTATTTCTGGTGCTTATTCCTATTTAAGTGTTACTTAGAAAATGGTGGGAAAAAAATTATGAAAAAATAAATTTTCAAGAATCCTGTTTTCCTTGACTTTTGCCATACTTTTTATAACATTGTCTATCTATCCTATTATGATTGATGTTAACTGATTCTTCATTCTATTGGTTATTTTAGGCATCTTCTTTATTTGTACTTAAAGTCTCCTAAAGCACAAGTTCCTAAATTTTTCCTATCTGAAAGTATGTTTAAAAAAAAACACCTTCTGTAAAGTAGATGACAAAAAAATTGAGAAAAAACCTAGTGGTTCTTCCTTAATCCTTAATACATAATACAATAACAGATCCTTAATATGTACCGAACCCTAGACCCTTGATAAATTAAATGTAATATGCCTCTGATTCTTTTTTTATTTATTAGCTATTCAAAGATGATACATAAGGTTTGAAGCTGTTTAGTGATACCAATTCCTCTGTATAATGGTTATCATTGTCTTGAGCAGCATGTCTTTGATTTTATCTAATTTAAAAAAAAGGAGCGGCGTGGATTAGTGGATAGAGCACTAGTCTACTGTTCTCTGGGCTGTTGGCCTAGAAACAGTACGAATCTCTATATGTACTGTGCCCAAGATCCTTTTTAGGTTGTTGTGGCACAGATTTTTTTTTTCGGTTCATCCCTACTTTGCTTTTGAAGGCTATATGGGGGTTTCTTGGGGCGGGGGAGAAATACCGAGATAAACTCCCCTCAGCACCGAGACTCAAACTCGTAATTATTTGGTTTCACAAGGTTTGGTCATCTGTTGCTAGGGCAACGCATGTTCAAAGCAATGCTCGCTAGCCCACTCAGCTACACTGCCCCAAATGAAATGTTTATTATGATATATTTTTATTTTTTGGTTTATTATTTTCAATAATGAACCTTTATTATTGACAAAAAAAAAAAAAAAAAAAAATTATTCCCCTTTCAAAAAAATAATAACATAAAAACTCCTGTCCGCAGTATGAGTTGAGTACCAACATTTTTTATTTATTTGTTATCTCTTTTGTTGGTGCCATTCGATAGAAAATTAATTTCCCTACACAACAAAAAAAAAAAAGAATCATCGAAATCAGTTCTGAAATATCAGAGATATCAGGTTTTCAAATTAGCTGTGGTGATCGGCTGTTTTACCTTTGATTAATTTATCGCTTTTCATATTAGTTAATTGTCTGTAAACAGCTCTATAAACTGTTGTACCCTAATATAGTTATTTGGAAGTTATTGTTTAATAGGAAATTATAAGCATTTTCTAAAATAGTTTTATTGTTGATTTTTGATACCTTGTATGAATATATAGTATGTATATGTGATTGAAATTCAATATATTTACAAGTATTTTATAAAATGTTTAGGAAGTTGGTAGAACAGCACTGATGCAAGTTTCTGGAGTTTTCCAGTGGATAATTTCACTGCTGATAATTGGAGCCCACTCCTTTATTACTTTCCTTCTTCAAGTGCCCGGTTGCCCTCCTGGCTACTTGGGACCTGGAGGGTTACACATGCATAAATCATTTGAAAACTGTACCGGAGGAGCTGCGGGCTACATCGATCGGTTTGTCTTCAAAGAGCAACATATTTACAGCAGGCCATCTTCGAAGAAGATTTACCATAATGAACTTCCCTTTGATCCAGAAGGTGTTGTATTATATTCTTTATAATATAGTTTTATTGATGTAAGCCTCATTAGTATAATTTTAAAAGTGATGTTAAAATGATATTTCGAAAACACAGATTGAGGACATTATTTTTATTCCCTTGAGTCCTCCCAAACTGTATAAAAAATATTGGGTTTTCCAAAAAAAACCTCTAAATAACAAACCGTTTATTCATTTTTCTGAATGTCTACACTTATTAATCATCTCTCTAATGCTAATGTTTGCCTCTGTAGCGTTCTGCTGCTTAGAACTAATTCAGTCTTTACAAAGATAGCAATGTGTGATGTTCGTATAATTTTGTTTTACAAGTTTAAACTAGGCTGGGATGGGATCCAGATGGCTATAAACATTGATAAAGTCTGGAGGAAGAGCAGTATTAATGAGTTTAACGGATTTTGGAGATTATAAAAGTATAAAATTTATGGTATTTCTACTCCCATTTTAATTGTTCTGAACACTATGACATTACTGTATTCAAGGAATAATATCTCTTCAAAATTGATTTGGTTTATTTAACAAATGTAAAGAACAGTGTATGACAAGTTTCAGTTTTTTTTGTGTTTTTTTTTTTTTTTTTTTAGGATATTGGGATTATCTGTATTTTTACTAGACTATCAAAAAAAGGTGTTGTATGGAATCTTACAACCAATCCATCAAGATTTATTACACCTGGCCTTCTAAATTGTTACTTGTTTTTTTCTTCAATAAATTGATTACTTGTTTGATTTTAATATTTTTCAGGATTACTCGGATCACTTACAACTGCATTCTCTGTCTTTTTGGGTGTCCATGCTATAAGATTGTATGTTGTTTGTAGAAGTCCGAAAAAGCTAATGATTCAGTGGATCATCATTGCGATTATTGCGGTAAAAATATTTATTCATATTATCAACTATTTGAACTGATTCGTTCATTTTAATTAATGATAAGCTATTTAATAATTATGTTGCTAGGGAGTGGTAGCAGGCCTTCTCTGCCAGTGGAGTAAAGAAGATGGGGTGATTCCTATCAACAAGAATCTTTGGTCTCTGTCATTTTCATTAGCTACAGCCAGTCTTGCTTTTATTGCAATAAGTATTTTCTATTACCTCATAGATTACAAAAAGTTCTGGTCAGGGTCACCATTTAAAGAAGTTGGTAAGTGTTATAATTTAGTATTATTTATATACAGGCCGTTATGGTTTAAAAAATGTATCGCCATAGTTGATAATAAAAAATTAAAAACAATAAAAAAAATTCTTTTGTTGGCAACACATAACTTTTACTTACCTCCATTGTTAAAATCAATTTAAGAATTTTCAAATGCAGTTAGAGAAGAAAATAAGTAAAACTAATAATTAATTAATTAAATTGAATTTCTATAGAGACGTGTGTTTTATTAAATAATCTATTGTATTATTATCTAAAAAAATCAGTTAGTTGTATCAGCTTTTCAGTACTGTCCGTTACGTTTTACATGCTTATGTATAAAATAATATTTTTTCTAAAATCTTTAGCTTTCCTATGGTATATGCTTCTTATGTAAAAAAAAAAAATTGCATTAAAAAAATATTTTTGTGGTTTTCTACTTTAGTTGGATATGGTTATTTTTTCGTATCTAGAAAATTAATTCTACTTTCAGGGAAGAAAATAAAAAAAAATCAGCATTTAAGTTATGTCTTACTATTTCAATCTGAATGAAACTGATATGATATTAAAGCCCATCAAATTTTACATTGATAAAGGAAGTTTAATCAAAATCGTTAGAGCCGTTTTTGATACGATTGATCGCAATTCTTTCCCTTACTATATGTTTCACATATAGATAAGTGAAAGTAATTTATATTGCTTTCCTATGAATTTCTTTTCATGATAATTAGTCTTTTTATAATAATAATTAGTTTTGATAATAATTAGTCCAACAAGGATATTTAGTTGAAATATGCCTTTTAGTACTGCAGGCCCAAAATATTCTATCTATAATTTAAACTGTTTTGTTAATTTAAATTGTTTGTTGTTTATTCATTCAACGTCATCCTGCTGTGGACAATGCTACAGTGGAAGTCCTGAATTTTGCCTATCCAGGTTTAATTAGACATCGCACAGACTCGGGACCACCTTTTTACTTTCTCTCCAAAGGAAGGCATAACTAAGGATTTTTATTCCTATTGAAACATCCTAGGACCACCTGCCAGATTTGAATCTGCGACCTTGGGCATGGAAGGCTGTTATGCTAGCCACTACATCCACTACTAGGTGACCCAACTAAAGCATTCAAATTATATGATCAATTTATTTATTTATTTTCTTTCTTAAATCATTTAGAAATATTTACAACAGTGTCAGACAGTCTTCTGCACTCGTGGATCTGAATCTAGATAAATTCCTCTGATCAAACCACACTATCTCTTACCGATGCTTGTCAATTCTTCAATTTTCTTGGATAGCATATCTGTACGCCTATTATGTGTCTCTTTATTATTCATTCCTAATTATGATTTTTATAAAACTGTTTAAAAGTTAAGCAGGCAAACTATTTTTAAAATACTGCGCATTCTAGGTACCCCAAATTAACAGGAATAGACAACTGCCATTTTCTCAGAAAGATCTTTTGAATGGAAGTTCAACTCGTTCCACACATGGGACACTAGTCATTCCTTAGCCTACCCTAATGCTCTTGCATAGGCTTCTAAGACTCCATCATATCAGACATAGCACATTAGCTGTCAGTTCTGCTGCTTTTCTATCTCGACACCTTTCTTGTTGTCTTCCATGTGCTCTTACTCCCTGTGTATGACAAGAGCACAGCTTATTGGCTGTACCATCATTGTCCCCTCTAATCAGCTGATCCACAGCCATCTTAAATGTATTTTTTTATTGCACCACTCTCCATTATTTCAAATTCATCTAGTTAGGTTTATTGATTGACATGGTTAGAACACGACTTCTTCCGATCAACAATCTCTAGTACTACTATCTCATATATTTCTGGGTCTGCCTTTGTCCAATGTATATATCATGATCATTTTTATTATTAATGTATTTTGTGAAATACTGATTACTATTATTTAAAACTTATATAATTATAATTTTATTTTTCTTATCTGTATATTTCTTTTTTAAAGGAAAAAATGCCATATTGATATACTTAGGCTCATCAATATTGAAAGAAACATTTCCTTGGCACTGGACTCCAGTGGATCTGACAACTCATACTGAATCACTCATCATGGATACTTGGGGAACTGTATTATGGATTGTGATTGCTGTTGTTTTGTCAAAAAATAATATTTACCTTGCTATATAAGTTTTCTTTTATACGTTTTATATATTAGGTGACATTAAAAAAAAAGAAAAAAAAAAGACTGATTTACATACCATTAAATTAATGGTGGAGTCTGTTGTGATTTATATGAATATGGCTGTTGTTCTAGAAAAACCTAGTTTTAATTTTTTAGAAGTGTACTTGGCAAAGTTTTCAAACCTTGTTGGGATTATAAATTCTGAGAGATTTTATTTTATTTTGAAAACGTTTTTTAAAAAATTGTTATTTTTATAATTATGAACTGATAGGTTTTGAAAACTTCGAACTTCTAAAAAATTAAGAGTGTTTTACTTAAACACAAGCTATATAATTTTTTCATAAAGCTAAGTCAGCTGTTAGTTTTATAATTAGACTATTTTTCTATTTAGATACTTACCTTTGTGATAAGGGATACCAGAAGCCTGAAGGAGGAATAATTGACTCATTATAATTTACTTATATATTTTTTCTTTAACTTGAAAGCATTTGTTTAATGTATAATACGTTATGGTTGTAGTTCAGTAATTATAAGCATTATTTCATCAATTAAACACTGTTATACTGATGTATCAAATGTTTTCTTGTTTCTGACCTTTCCAAGCATGATATGTATTTTTTACATTAAATATGAAATCATTTGGAATACTTTCACTCCATCAAACTCCTTAAATAATATATTGGTTACACTATGTATTACTGAGAATATGAATATATTAACTTTTAAAAAAGGCTGAAAAATAGCCTTGCTCACACTTAAAAATCCCATAGCAATAATTTTTTTTTGTAATTTTGTTTTGCAAATATGTCTCTGGTAAATTAATAAAGTTAAGCAATTCCGAACATGCTATTTTTCACCTTAATTAGTTTTATGTAGTGGCAATATTGTTTGTGTCAGATTATAACAAAAATGTATTAACATGTTGAAAATAAATAAAATATCATATAAATAGAAATCAGGGGATAATAATCATTGTTTAAATTAGATATATTATTTGTGATAATTGTAAGATGATAATTAATGAGAGATAAAAATATAGTTTACCTTAAAACTTGTATATTGGTATATTTTATTCAATGTAGTTATAAAATATGTTGTGATTTTCATTTTAAGGAACATTTTGATAAAAAGTCCTGTTCTATAATTTTCAATGTGAAACTGAATAATTTAATCTTTATTGAATGATTTTTTCAAATCAAATTATTGATATAAATCAAATGTAAAATAATTAATAATTGATATAAATCAAAACAAATAATTGATATAAATCAAATCAAATTATTGAGATAAAAATATATAGAAAATTTTATTTTGAGCAGAAAATTAGACAATAAAACCAATGATAAAGAATATCGGAATGAACATTATACATCATCCTTATCAGGAACTCACCAATGAGCTTGGATACCTTAGTGGATAGTGATAGTACAGGTTACTTTAACAAGAAAGTAAAAATAATATTTTATAATCTGAAAATTTATCAATAATGAAGGATTCATTCATTACTTGAAAAAATTGAAACTGTGTATTTTTTTCAAATTGAATTTCATGGGAATGAGGGATGCTTAGTTTATCTTAAAATGGTGGGTTAATTGACTGTTTTATCTATTGAACTATGCTGCAATTTACTTCTAACAACTCGCTTATGGGAAAAATAATTTTAAAGGAAATTTCGATAAATAAATTATATTGTTTCTCATTTTGTGTCATGTGAATCCACCATTTGGCTACATTTTTAATGTTATAAGTTTAACAAATACAAATTGATTATTCACTTACTTGTGATCAAATTACTAGTAATAATTAAAGGTGGAAAATGAACTTTATTCCCAATATATCCCTGCTTTCCTCTAACTCTTTAATGGTTGGGCTGATATTTTGATAAGTCTATGACACAAGTCTGCAAAGCTTTATTATAATTACTTTTTCCCCCCTCAATGTCAGTGTACCAAAGTGGGTTAAATTTAAGCTTTGCAATACTGAATAACATGTGTTCTAGAAAACAGTACTAAAACCGCTTTAATGGTATTGATAAAACTTTCCAAGGGTTTTCTTTGTTATTTGGCTATTCATATATTTACAGCAAAGTAGAAAAAAAGTTTTGAAGAAAAGAAAACTTTATTAGTGGAAAATCTAAACAATAGATATTGATTTTTCTAAAGTTGCTTAATTTTCTTATTTCTTAATATTAGAAAAGTATAGTAGTTGATTAAATTTGTTAAGGAAAGATTTGAAGGGATCAGCCATACAATGAGCAACAGAACCCTCTGAGTCATATTAATACATTTTGAGCCATAGGTTTGAGTGCCTGCCATGATTATCTTTAGTAAAAAAGGAATTATGGTTTTAAACCATTTTATGGGTGTTCCAATGAAAAAACTGGTTCTCAGTATTTTTTTAGTTTCTCAAAATGACAAAAACTATACACCATCTAGTAATCCATGAACATATCATATGCTCATTTAGAAAATAAAAATAGCTGAACTACCCTGAGTCTAAAATAAAAAAAATTAATTACACCAATATTAGTAAAAAACAAAAAATAATTTATGCATAAAATCTAGCACCAATTGTGGCCAGGAGTCATGTCGAAAAGAATCTACACCTTATATGGATTTACATTAATAATTCATATTCTTATTCACTAATGAGATTCGAAATTAATTTTTAAGTACCATTTTCAATTTTTTTTTTTTTAAATTGTGTCTTTCGCTACAAAACATTCTAGGTTTTTAATAACATTACTGGTATTTTGCGCCTAAAATTAGCGGAGACAACCAATCTCTTCAAATTTAATTTTCCATTTATCCATTTTTATTATTGAAAATAGTGTCTCCATTTAACATATTTTTGGAGAAACGATTATAAGTCATTTCATTAATTAATATGTGTGATTTGTCAGTAAATCGCGGTTTTAAAAATTTTCTTTCATAGATAAAGTTAAAAATGCATTGAGTATGCAATTTCTCCCCCTCTTCAATGACGTGCTTCTGTAACTAAGTCAATTGTGTATCACTCTTGGAGGTAACGGTTTTTATCTAGTTGTGGATACTTTTTAAAAGTCGTGTTATTTTCATCAAAATTTTTTTCTGAATGGATTTGAATGATTTTTAGAAAGTTAACGTTGATAATCGAGTTTCATAAATGGGGTTACTTTCAAATGTGATTATAAAACTTTAATTTTGTCGGTGATCGGATATAAGAAATAACTGAATCAGTTATTCGTAAATAACAGGGTATTTATAACCTACCTGCTACTTTTTCCCCCATTCTTAACCTCCAAAACTATTGCATTTTCTATGCATATCAAACCGTGATGACAAAGATATCCTAACTGTGCCGTCTTATAATCATTTATTAAAGTAACACACAAATGGCTACTGAATACACATTATCAGTTTTAACTTTAAATATCTGGGCTTTACCTTTAAATCTTTCTAGTGACAAGAAAAAGAGGATAGAAGCAATAGGACAGGCGATATGTGACTTGAAGTACGATGTCATTTGCCTACAAGAAGTTTGGACAAAATCAGATTATAAGGAAATCAAAACATATGTTTCTAAAGTTTATCCTTATCATCACTACTTCCACAGTGGACTTCTTGGGTCAGGTTTGTGCACATTTTCTAAATGGCCTATGGAGGAATGTTTCTATTATCGTTTTCCATTAAATGGTTACTTTCACATGATTCATCATGGAGATTGGTGTGGAGGAAAAGGTGTCGGAATCGTCCAGTTGAATGTACAAGGTTTACTTGTCAATGTATATAACACTCATCTCCATGCTCAGTATAGTGTCTTAGACTCCGATGATGACTACTATGCTCACAGAGTTGTTCAAGCCTTTGATACTGCGCTTTTCATAAAGTTAACTGCTGAAAGTGCAGATGTGAGTATTTTAGCTGGTGATTTAAATGCAGAACCTACTAGCTTATGTATGAAAATGATTTCATGTGTTGCTGGTTTGGAAGATATTTATGAACTGGCTGCCATAAAAGAGTTGAAACCAGAAACAAATGACTGTTTTAGAAATACGTATAGAGATAAAACTTTAGAAACTAATTTTCCTGGCCGAAGAATTGATTATGTCCTAATTAAATCCAAACCAAATATCAAAGTTAATGTGTTGACCCAATCGTTTCCTTTAGAAGCCAAAGTGCCTAACAAAGGTTTCAGTTATTCTGATCATGAAGCCGTTGGGACTTGTCTGAGTATTCACAGTATGCCTGTGGGACAAACAAGCCAACTGAATGGTAAAGAAGCATGTCAAAAAGCCTGTCTTGAGAGTGCTCTACACATTTGTGGCAAAGAAGTGAACAGTATCACAAGAAATATTAGAAAATACATGTGCATAATAGGAGCCATTTTGGTTTGTTTCCCTATCATATTTTTTGGTTTTGATTGTAAAGGTTTGACTTGTACTGTTACAACATTATCGTTATGCTTTGGTTGTCTTATGATTGCTGCAGAATATCAAAATCGCTCCTGGATTAAGAATGCTAAAAAGAGGATTAAATTGCTTGGTAATCAGCTTAAAAAACAACATTAAACTGCGCATTTACTGAGATTCTCAGCCTGTAGTTACAATACAATACTATTATGTATATATTTATTAGCTTTGGGTAGTTTGCTACCTTTCCTGATGAAAAAAATAAATCTAAATAAGGGGCATTAAAACATGATTATGAAATACTAATTTATATTTTGAATACTAGTATTTTTCTAATGGAGTATTTTATTGGTATTATTTTTAATTTTTATGGCATTTTTAGTGTGATAAAGGTAATGGTTGTGAATTTTAAAATAAGTATTTTTTTAGATATATTTTCAAATATTTAGTAATGTAATGATATTTTATATACTAGGTATTTTATTATTACATTTAGTTCCTCTATTTATGTTAAGGGAAAAATTGATGTTTTCTTTTAATAGTCAATTTAGGAAGTTAGACGAATTGTTTTGTCTTACAAAAAATGTCTTAGAAGGTAGAGTGACTATAACCACAGAATCAAGGTAGGATTTAAATTTTTAATATGGTCATCACTCTTCTAAAAAATGGTCTATGACCATTAAACAAATAATATTTTTCCTACCATGATTCTACTCATTCAGTTAGTCAAATTTCTAAGATTTTGGGAACATTTGTTCAAATTACTGTATTGATAAAATTTCTATTTGAATAAATATGTTGTTAAAAACAGTTATTTACTTTTAGTTTTAAAAACTGATTTTTGACATATCTTGATAATTTTAGTTTTTTATCTTACTAATAATTCAATTATATGCATTCTCCAGAGAAAGAAATGAGATGCTATCCAAAGAAAGCTTCAAAAACATTCATTTTAGAGATGATTAGAGATTTTAAGGACAATAAGTGTGAATGAAATCCATCGATGCTAATTTAATGTAAAGGCATTTGGTGCTTCAACCAAAAAAAAAAAAAAAAAAAAAAAAAAAAAAAAAAAAAAAAAAAAAATAGAATAGTTTTATTAGTGGTAAATGCTTATTATTCAAGGTTTAAATATTTACTTAATTGTATATTTATATTTATGTATTCAATTTCATTAATAATTTAACTTCGTTATCATATTTTTGATATTTAATAATATGAATCTTTTTTAATTCCATTATACATTTGTTACTTTATTGTGTTGATTTATATTTTAAGAAAATAGTTTATTGGCTTATATTATTATTGTTTGCATTATTCATATTTTAACAGTGTTTTACCATTCCTAGACTACTCTGTATTAAGTTTTTTTCAGAATATATTTACTCAGTCACTTTGTACGTTGGTATATTTTATAATGAAATAAAATAATTTTATTAAGTAGAAGCCTGTGTGAAGCTTTAGTAACAATAAATAATTTAGTTTCAAATCACTATCACAGAGAGAGTATAATTTTATTATTATATTCAAATTAGAACAGTCTCTTCTCATTAATATATTTAATATCAACTCAATTATACATATTTATTTTTTGAGGTCTCATCTCCTCATCTTCAGAATAATGTTTTAATATTCCTTCTTGATGCTTACTCAAAATTGTACTTAGTTCTAATACTAAATTTCTTCTAGCACTTCTGGTGTTATGGTGTTCCAACTCCATATTTTAGATTGATTTAGTTTCAAATCACTATCACGAAGAGTATAAATTTATTATTTTACTCAAATTAGAAAAATCTCTTCTCATTAATATATTTAATATCACCTTAATTATACATATTTAAGTTTTGACGTATTATCACTGTAATTGAAGTGATATTATATATATCATTGAGAAGTTTGTTCTAATTTGAATATAAAAATAAAAGTTTTAAAAGACATTGAGACTATTTTTTTATTACTGAACTCTTACTTGAAAATAATTTAACCTCACTTTTTGCTACTGTTGATAATCAGATAATGCTACAGGGGAAGTCCTAAATTTTGCTTATTCAGGTTTAATTAGGATAGGGATCTTTAACGAATATGAGATGAATTTTCTACATTAACAAATGTTGGTTTAACTAAAGGAGCGGCGTGGTCTAGTGGATAGAGCTAGTCTGCTGTGCTCTGGGTCCTGGGTTCGAATCCCGGCTGTGGCAGAACATTATTTATTCTGTTAAGTCAGTCGGGGGCGACCCTAGGGTATGGAGACCCTTCTGGGGCAGACCCAGCCTCTATAAAGTGGGTACCCAAATTAATTGGGGGGAAAACCTGGCGGCTGAGCACGATTAAGGCCTAATCACCTCATTGCACTGCCGTTGGCCTTGAAACAGTACGAATCTCTATATGTACTGAGCCCAAGACCCTCCATGGGTTGTAGTGGTACAGGTTTTTTTTTTTTTGGTTTTTTTTTGATAATCAGATAATGCTACAAGGGAAGTCCTAAATTTTGCTTATTCAGGTTTAATTAGGATAGGGATCTTTAACGAATATGAGATAAATTTTCTACATTAACAAATGTTGGTTTAACTAATGTTCCTGATCTAGTCTGTATTTTACACTTTTCTCATATTTATTTATTTAAAAAAATTATTAAAACTATATTGATTATTTGTAATTTATTTTCTACTGTACAATTTATAAGTAAATATAATCATAAGTTATTTTAATAACTTTTTATGTAAATATTTATGTAAGAGAGGAAAAATGTTTTATATTGAGGGTGTATAGTCGACTGTAGAAACTATTATAGGTGGAATAGTCAGGAATCAGTCATTTTTAAAAAGTTTTTAATTTTGCCAACGTTTCGGCTCAAGCTTGTGAGCCATCATCAGGGCTACAAACATCAGAACAAAAGAGATACATATTAATATGATAATGAAAATTTTCTTCTGAATGTAGTGACAATGATAACATTTGAAATAAAACAGAAAATATACCAACATACTTAAATATTATAGATACAAATAATGATAATATGATACATAATCTGATGATGATAAGCATAACAAATTTTACAGAACTTTAGACTTTAATATAAAAGTAAAAAAAACATATATATATAAACGTACCATTACTGAGCCATGTCCAAGCAAGTGCTTGGACATGGCTCAGTAATGGTACGTTTATATATATATGTTTTTTTTACTTTTATATTAAAGTCTAAAGTTCTGTAAAATTTGTTATGCTTATCATCATCAGATTATGTATCATATTATCATTATTTGTATCTATAATATTTAAGTATGTTGGTATATTTTCTGTTTTATTTCAAATGTTATCATTGTCACTACATTCAGAAGAAAATTTTCATTATCATATTAATATGTATCTCTTTTGTTCTGATGTTTGTAGCCCTGATGATGGCTTACAAGCTTGAGCCGAAACGTTGGCAAAATTAAAAACTTTTTAAAAATGACTGATTCCTGACTATTCCACCTATAATGGAAAAATGTTTTATTTTTAAGCTTATTTATGATTCATTATTTATATTTATTATTCATTAATAAAATATAAAAAGCTTCCGTGTCAGCGTAGAATAGGAATTCTATAATTCCCAATTTTCTTTTTAAGTTATAAAATTGTCAAAATCATAGATTTTATCTTCAGATAACAATAACAATTTTAAATAATAGTTTCATTTTACAGATATACTGAAGACCCATTGCTGGTTTCTCTATAATGGAAGAGGACCATTATATAATTGTTGTTATATAAAACTTAATTTGCCCTATTAAAAAGAAAATAGTTCAGTTCCAGGAGTTTGAATTTCATTTGATTGTTTGGTGCATGTATATTATGATTATCCATTCTAAAACCTCTGCGACACATCCATCCAACAGGTAGATGATAGTCAAAAGTTGTATTGGAACCGACTGAGATAAAAGAACAATGACCATTTTCAGATTTACAATTCCGACACTAACCATTATGGGTTAAATTCACAAACTTAGCACTATTTCAAAGGGATTAGTACCATACTCAGTAATTATAAATAAATTAATTTGTCTTCCATAAATAAATCGGTGGTTGGTTAATAATTAATTATTTTAATAATAATAATTTCTAATTTTTTAAAAATAAGTTATAATTTAGAGAAAGATAAGAAAAAGGTTTATTTAAAGTAAGTATCCCTTTTTACATTCCCTCCGCCAATATCCCAGTTACTCTGCAGACAACCCCTCCCTCGAAAAACCTATCATCTTTTGAAGTTGTCCAATAATCATGCGATTTATTGACAGTAATTATGATATTAATAAAAACAAGAGGTATTGGAATGGATCCGTCAGGTATGAACGGCAGGTGGGGAAAAAGTTCTCAACCAAGTGTTTTTCACTGCAACCACTCTGGTGGGTCCTTATGTTGGTGCAAAATTACTTTTACTCGTGAACCATTGATTAATGCATGGTCCGAACTATTCATGGCTCTACTATTTCACCTGATTTCAAAAACTCAGTTCAGACTTAAAAAAAAAGGGTACACAATATCTTTATTACGCCAAATGACCACCGTTGACTTATTCCCAAACCGATTCACTCTTAAGGGCCATGTGATGACTGTCCTGGTTCAACCAATGACTTTGTGAGATTTGGGTTCTCGAAATATATCCTCCACTCACTATCTGATGTAATAAAAGTATTTCTAACGTGTCGAGAAATCAAAGCCCCGCACACCGGTTTTGGTTTATCCCTCTTTCAGTTGTTCCACTGTTGTGGATGCAGTCACGAATGGTTTGGCGACCGAGCATTTAATCTCTGCGTTCCATTGAGTTTCCGTATCGTATTCATCCCACAATGATTGGAATTTAGCATTCGGTATTTTTTTGGTTGAGCTGGGCGTTCGGGTTGAAATACCACTGTTGAATCGCCTAAACTACACAATCGAGTCTTGCGTAAGGACATTGCAATTGTATACGAAGATTTTCACTCGCGTTATTCTTTAGATAGAACGAGATAAGCAGTAGTATAGATTTTTATTAGGTTCGATACTCAACAAGTTCACAACACCCATGTATATTAAGCAAACTCAAAATCGTTGCAAAGGACAAGATATGACGTATGGGTTAGACTTTGAACTAGCCTGTATTTCCATTTTTGGGCCATCTCTTAAAGAAAGTGAGAATTATAACTGTCACACCCGGTAATTCCTTAGGAGAGGTAAAGTTAATCCATACATTAACTGAAACGTGTAATTGCTTAATGAGATGTGGTAAAATTGAAATCAATTTATTATAGAGAACATATGTCGGATTGTGTACCAGTTCTAAGATATTACACTTATTGTTATAGGTAAAGGTAAATTTACCTTTACAACCGTAAAATAAAAAAGTACTTAATTTTGCAGAATGGTCAAATCTTATCGGAAGAAATATGGTTTTAGCAAAGTATTCAAGAATGTCAATGATTTGACTGATGTGATTTCTGTGGTTATATATTGCATTGATGATAAAACTTACTTGGTAGCCCATGACTGTTATTTAGACTACCACATTCCTTACGTGCCCGTTTCGACATATTCATGGAACTTGCAAGTGCAAAACTTTATCAATGAGGTTAGTTTATTAAGCTAAAAGCCGGTAGTGAAAGTGTGCACTGTTTATAGGTTGGCATATTTAAATATAGAAAATAATTAATAGAGTACCTTTTATGTTGATGACGCCAATGGAGAACCAAACGTTTGAGTAATGTTGGTTTACATTCAGGCGTTGATGTCTGATCGCTGGAATGAAATTTCAGCGGTGTGGATTTATATTCATCTGGGTTTGTTATCACCATTGTTAATATCTTATATTATTCGGGCAGATAAAAATCCTGAGTCTAAATTTGGCACATTGATAAACAAGGGCCTTAGACAAATATAGAACTGCTTGGTTGCGACGGCAAAATCATCATGAGTCTTAAGTATTCTTCTAGATTAATTAATCTCCATGAGCTGAGTAAAAGGATCTGTACTATTTCACACCAACGACTATACAATTGGTTCGGCTGTCATGTTCAATCGTTACACGTTTTTCTCCCTCTTTTCGGGTACCTAATTTATAGAGGTTGGTTTTGACTCTTGGTTCTCTAGGTTCCTATTTATATACACTTATCTATACTTTATTATTATTATCTATACGTAGCTATCATGTTTGGAAAATGCGAGAATAATATACCCCATCTTATTATCAAAAACATATAGCTTATCATAGTTTATATATATATACTCATATATATATATATATAAATGAGGAAAAGCCTTCTTTTTCTTAATATATTACTATTTAAATGCATTGTTCTAGTATCTTGGAGTTGCAGTAGAAAGTGATGGACATTTGTGGAGAATTATTCGATTTTGGAAATCTGAAGATGAACCGTATCTTCTTAATACAATATTTGAAGTTACCATTAGCAAAGATATAAAAACTAAAGCCAAGGTTTACAAGCAAAATGATGTAAGTAGCGGAAACGTAAATGTTTTAATTTATTTCTGATTTGAGAAGATAGTTGAGGGTGCAGTCCACAAATAAAGTAGTAATAAAAAAACCGTTCTGTTGTTTTTGGGCCGACGCACAGTGGGAAAAACAGCTGTTCTAGGAGTACAAAATTCATAATGATCACAAAAATGTTTCGAAATGTTTTAATACACCCTAAAAATATATTGTATTGAATAATACATATATACTTTTTGTCACACTTTCGAATTTTGACTTTTGCACTCCTAAAATAGCAGTTTTCCCCCCCAGTGCAACGTTTCGGTCTAAATTTCAGAGCTGGGAAAAATCAAATGACTACTCCACTACTGGTTGTTATCTTTGTTTTGTCTTACAGCTCTGAAGAAGGCCTATAATTTAGGCCGAAACGTTGGCACTAGTAAATTTACTTTATACTTAATTGTGTGATCTATTGACTGCACCCTGAACTAAACTTCTTGCATATATACACACAGTCAACCATTGTCACTTCATTAGAAACCTACATTTATAAGGCTTTGGAATGAGGATTGGCTTCGTTCACACCATGCGGGATCGATTTGTTTATTTGGGCTTATCAGTTGATAATAAGGTAGTTACCCGAATGATTTGTGCCCTTTAACACAAATTTGTAATTAAATTTTGAAATACAAGTTTAATTATTTTGTAAGATTTGGGTAGGAAATTGATTAATGTCTTCGAAATCGTTTTTCAAGGCATTTTGTTTTCTGTATGGCTGATTGAGTAATATTCGGTAAATAATGTATTCTTCTTTATCCACCCTTCTAACAATCTCACAGCTTGAGGGGTTCGTATGTAAGAACCTAATCCAGGCACCCCTTTCTTATTGGAGTTCGCTGATGTCCAATCTATGTCCCTTTCCTCTTTCTCTTCGTCTCCTACCATATCGTAAGTCAAGCATTATAGCTTCTTTTCTTCAACAAGATCCTCGGCAGATCTTACTTTGATCAGGTATCAAAGGTAAGGATGTCAACGAATATTAATGATACATCACATGTGACTCATTCAGTGGGTTTTTCACTCATTAAATATTCAGGGGCGAAACGAGTGAGACGATTTCTCAGCTAAGACAGGATTAATTGTTGTTCAAGAGGAAATTTCTAGGACATTACTTCAGTTAATTAACTCACCAGATAAAGAAACCTGAAATCCAAAGGTGCGATGAAGAAGATCACTTGAAATATGAAGACAAAGTTCATGGCCATGTATTAGAGCCTTTACTAAAGAAAAGGAACTTTTCTTACACATTTTTTTGTCTTCTTTAGAAGTATAGTTGCTTAAACGAAAGAGGTACAGCGTGGAACCTACTTTGAAACCCTTCATTATCTGCTGTGGAAATGGAACTGACAAGTATGAGAAGTAAATGAAAGTAAACTCTGATTGTTTTTGATACTACCACAGAAGCAAGTAGAGGTTATTACGTAAACCTCAGCAATAGTGGTAACAGCTCAATGTAATCGCGGTATGACAACATAATGTTTATTAATTACAGACTAACGATGCATACAGTTTATTAGTTGAAACATTATAACATAGCATGATTGGGAAATTAAGTAGAATGTCCCGCTTAATATCTGCTGAAAAATGGAGAGATTATTTTGCTGAATTACTGCAAGAAGAGAGGTCACTCTATAAGCTCGATGGCCAAGAAAACGACCAGAGTGAGTACGAAGTTGAGGATGTCACTCTAGAGGAAGTAGAAAGGGCCTTAAAGAGGATGAAAAATTGTAGATCTGGTCCCGGAGACCTGCCGATTGAATTAGTAAAAGCTGGACCAATGGAACTCAAGGGTAATCTTGCCAAGGTATACACATCCTGTATGAAGAAAGGTAAAGTGCCAAAAGATTGGTTAATAGGAGATATTATACCTATCTACAAAAAAGGAAAGAAAAACCTGTGTACAAATTACAGAGGGATTACGGTAACAAGCAGTGCGGGCAGGCTATATGGCCGAATCCTGAAGGAAAGGCTGGAGAAAGAGTTCTTTGATCAGATGACAGAGGAACAGGCAGGGTTCAGACGAGGTAGATCATGTTGCAATCACATTTTCACCCTGATCCAACTTGTGCAAAAAAGAGCAGAATACGACCTAGAAACTCACCTCACATTCATTGATCTCCAGAAAGCATATGACAGTGTTCCTCTGAGGAAACTTTGGGAGTCGTTAGATTTGGCAAAGATAAGTAAAGGCCTGATAAAAGCTATAAAAAGTTTGTATATAGGAGCCAAATCGAGAGTGAAGATTGGAACGGAATTCTCAGAGCCTTTTCCAATCTCAAAGGGCTTGAAACAAGGATGTTGCCTATCGCCAACACTTTTTAACATCTATATAGAACAGGTCTTGAAATCATGGAAAAAAAGGTCGGTAAAGACGTTCTATTCACCTTATAATTCGCGGACGATCAGGTTGTCATACCATCGGATGAATTTGACATGGAATATATGTTGAGGAAGCTCGTAGAAGTATATGCACAATGGGGTCTATAAATAAATAAGGAAAAAACTGAATATAGCCTATTCTCTCATCTGTCCCTGCTCTTTGTTTGGAAGGCTGGACGATTCCACAAAGCGATGCCTTCAAATATCTAGGCGTTACTATAGATAAGAACGCATCAATAGATAGGGACATATCTGATAAGATTGTTAGCGGAAAAAGGATTATCGGGATACTAAATGGAGTGTTATGGAATAAGAAGGTTTCACTCCAAACGAAAAAGAAGATATTCCACTCCTTTTTGGTTGGCACTACGCTATATGGATGTGAATCTTGGACGGTGAAGAAATCCTAGCAAAACAAATTACTATCCCTGGAGATGGATTTTTGGAGAAGAAGTTGTGCCGTGTCTCGGTTAGAAAAAATCCCCAATAATCAAATAAGGGAAAGAGTGGGGGCCGAGCTCACCATTCTCTAAGAAATTAGTAGAAGAAGGCTGATGTGGTATGGGCACGTTATGAGAATGGATGAAGCACGTTGGCCTCTTCGATTGATTGAATACTGCCCACCCAAGAGGAGAAAACGTGGAAGACCTCGGAAAAGATGGATAGAAGAAGTAATGGAGGATATGGCAGCCAGAGGTCTGACTGAGGACGTCTGTAATGATCGAGATTATTGGAGAGACGGAGTGCTGAGGACCGGGATGTGACATCATTGCAGAACCCCGGAGAAAAAAAAAAAAAAGAAAGATATTTCTTCGCTAATATTATAAAGATGTTATATTTTTTTAAAGATCAATTATCAAAGATTAACATTCAAATACATAACCTCATAAACAGAGTTTTATAAGTTCAGAAGTAATCATTATTTGAAACATATTTTGGAATAGGTAGGTGTGTAACACTGATCAATGTGCGACACAGAGATAACCTCAATCTCTCTTCCAAGCAAAGAAAAAAAAAACTTTTGATTAGAAATATATAAATTAAGTATATTTTTTTGTAGGGTGTTTATGTGTTCCTACTTGAGTTCTTTAGTATTAAAATTACTACGATACAACGATTTAAATAGTAACAGTAAGATCCTAATGGTCTTGTTTCATATTTTCAAATATTTTCATACAAATTAATGTTTTAATAATATTTACAAATATCAATATTTTATTGTCAAGAGAATTATGATATTCGTTATATTAACTTTATATACAACAAGAGGTAACTTCTAAGCCATAGTTTATCTACCATGTCTTTACTCGTTTCATCAGCAACTGATTTTAATTAAATTAAATACTGAACTACCGATATTATAAATATCGATATCCTATCTCTAGTGGAAAGGTATACACAGACCGCTGCGCATGCGCCAGTCTGGAGCATGTTGGTGACGTCACCATGGTTACGAAATCAAAGCTTTTACCTCTGCCAAAAATCGCATAACGCGCCTAAAGAAATTTTCACTTCATTAACATTATTTGCTAATGTATCTAATGAAGTCTAGATGCTTTTTTAAATGGAACTAAAAAGATGAATTATTTGTTTAATTAATATTCTATCTAAACAGTTCATTATGAATTAAGGTTAGCAAAACAACGTGGCTGACGCAGGCTGAATTTCAAGCATTGTACTTCTCAGGAGAACATGGAATGTGTCCAGACGTTAACATCCACATCACTCTTGAAGATGAACCGACATCGAGTTTGGAAATATTAAAAGGGGCTGCTATGATACAAAGTAAGTGCTATATCTAGTCATTCTTTTGTCCGTTTTGTTAGAAAAGTAATTATATATTTTGATCATGATCCTTATCTTTTTATATTTTCATGTTTCAGACTATAATTTAATCGAAGTTACAAGAGAACACGTCATAGATAATAGTCGAAGCCATATATTTGATAATTTACTCAGCGGTTTAACGCTTTCAGTTTCGGGTGAATAAATATATTCTTCAAATTAAATTATTTAAATATGAGAAATTTTGAATTAATGATTTTCCTTTCAGATATTGCCACGTTACACAATGAATATTTAAAATTTACTTACCCAAACATTATTATGGGAACTCGAGCGCTGACCAGGTTTGCGAGCGTTGTTGGTTGGAATGAATATTTACGAAACACGGCTTATAGGTAACTTGGCACAGAAGTATTCTCTGATACCTGGCCCAATCACATCAGATATTACATAATAAACATGCAAGTAAAGAATCAGATACAACTTAATTTTTAAAAACCCACTTTAATTAAATTAAGCATTATTTCGATTATGTCATTATATCTACAAACGACCCGAGGTATACAAATCCCTGAACTGTTTCAAATTTGTATCCTTGTATCTCGATACATGGTTCTCGGACCTCAGCCCCTGCAACCATATACTTGGTCTTGGATTCATTTATGACAAGTCCCATTGTCTTAGCAGATTGCTCTAAAGCTTTAAATGCCTCTCTTATGCCCGATTCTGATCTACTGACTATATCTATGTCGTCTGCATAAGCTAGTAGCTGAACACTTTTATTAAAGATATGTCCGCCTGTTTGTATTTGAGAATCCCTTATCACTTTCTCCAGAGCTATGTTGAATAGTAGGCATGCCAGGGCGTCTCCTTGCTTCAGTCCATTCCATGTTTGTATGGGGTCTGACTGGCTGGATTGGATCCTAATTAGACATTTAGTGTTGGATATGGCTACTCTCACCATACGGACCAATTTGGGCGGTATATTCATCTCTCTCATAGCTTTATAAAGCATCTCTCTATTTATGGAGTCATACGCAGCTTCAAAGTCCACAAATAAATGGTGCGTTGTAATTCCGAATTCTAATGTCTTTTCCAGGATTAGTCTTAGCGTGAAGATCTGGTCAGTGGTTGATTTACCTCGCATGAAGCCACATCGGTAGTCCTTTATAATCATTTCTGCATACGAAAGTACTCGAGTGAATATTATATTGAATAATATTTTGTATGCTGTATTGAGCAGAGAAATGCCTCTGTAGTTTTTACAGATAAACGGATCGCCTTTCTTGTGTATTAGGCAGATCACAGCTAAATTAACTGCCAAAACTAAAAGAACTTCAATTAGCATTAACCACCAGTGAGGAAACAATAGTGATATGCTCGGATTCTTTAAGTGCTCTTCAATCTCTTAGCAATCCCTTCACGGAAAATCAGCTTTTTCATGAAATATACCGCCTTCTGCAAACCTTAAGTACTTTACGCAGAAATATTACATTTTTCTGGATTCCAAGCCACATTGGTATAACAGGGAATGAGATGGCCGATAAAGCAGCTGCAAAAGCTCACTCATCAGACACTGTCGAACCTGCTTATCTAACCAGCGCTGAAATTTTCCGTCCCCATGGCAAAATCTATGGGATCAACAGACAACAAACAAATTGAGATTGGTGAAACCCAGAGTTGACAAGTGGTTTTCTAGCTGCAGAGATTCAAGAAGAGAGGAAGTGGTCCTCGCATTGCGATGCCAATTTAACCTTTCAATATATCATCGAAGAATGTCCCAAATACACGAGGATTATGGCGAAGCATGAAGTACCACGCTTCCTTACAGAAGTACGAGTCGTATTATGCGACCGTCAAGATGTAAATTCCAAGATTCTAAATGTATTTAAAAAAACTCTATTTATACCATTCAATGTAAATATTGACATAGGGCGATGATAACCGATTATGATATTTTTCACCCACAAAATCTAATAAATAAAATAAATTAAATTAAGCTTGAAGTTTCATTAGATTCATCTTCGGAGTCCCCAGGTGCTCCAGCGTCTTCGTTGGTAAGCCGAGTTAAAGTGGCTCAATCCAGTTACTCGCCGACAGTATTTCCTTGGAGTATTTCTATTTCGCACTTTCAATACCAAAGATCCATCCTACATTCTTGACTTACTCATCTCTTATTCATCGGTACATTCTTACACAAGAACCCGGCCCACTAACCTCTATTTTCCTTCTCATCGAACATCATCTTTTAAAAAATTCCTTACTTTCCGTGTCACCTCATTCTGAATTCCACACCTACCTCTATACGCAAAGTATCTTTTTTAACCTCATTTAAAAACAATTATTCCTTCATCTCCCCCACCCTCAGAAAATTGTATAAACAATTTAGAATAAGGTTCATATTTTATTCTAAAATGAGGACCACTACAAATATCTCAAGTTTTCTAGAAATGCTTCACTGCAAGTTATATATTAAGGATGCCGTTATTTGCTAAGCATTGGATGGGAGTCAATTTCTCTGTCTCCAAAATCTATGAAAAGTTGTTTCATTGTTAGCTGGAAGCTACTTAAAGATGAAAAATATGTAAAAAACATTAAATTGAACATTTAAAACAAATAATAATAAATTTGTAATAAGTTTGGATTTTTTCGATAAAATGTAGTGCTTTAATAAATTAAAGAAACTGTTAAGAAATTCAGTCAAGCTTGTCGAAATGTTTGGTATAATATATAAATATAGATGCGAATAAAGCCTATTATGCTGCCTTAATGCTTTTAAAGAAGGGCATGTTACATAAACTGTTGGCGGTTAACTAAATTCTGATGAGACCAGTCCTTTCATCTTGTGCAGTGACCTAAACTGCTAAACGCTATTTTGAATCCTGTTCAGAAACCTTCGACGATGACGTACTGCGTGTTGGATTCGATCAACGACGATTCTCTTGACAAATAAGATATAGAAATGTCATTAAAATTAAGGTAAATAAAGATCGATCATCATTAAAATCGATTTTAAAGGACCGAAGTAAGAAAAATTCATTGTGGTAATTCTAGAACCTATGAATGAAAATAAATGAAGAAATACGTTAATTTTTTACTTTCACTTACCTATATATGAAATATATAGTAAGGGAAAGTATTGCGATAGTGAAATTTTTCGAATT
Source organism: Piezodorus guildinii (assembly GCA_023052935.1). Classification (NCBI taxonomy): domain Eukaryota; kingdom Metazoa; phylum Arthropoda; class Insecta; order Hemiptera; family Pentatomidae; genus Piezodorus; species Piezodorus guildinii. Next base: position 131,582,016 of record CM041297.1, on the reverse strand, counting down.
CCAGTTTTTAACGGAAATACACGTTTTAGGTCCCCTGAGTCCAAATGATCAAGTCCTGAAAAAAGGTCTGTGTGTGGTAAGTCTAGCGCAAAAACGATAAGTCGTACGAAACTGAAATTTTATTTTTAAGACAACTATACACCCTAAATGTTACAGCAACTTTTTAATCACCTAACCAGAAGAGTCACTTTATACCTTGCATTTTGCACCTTTTTACAATTTTATATTTTATATTTTTACAATTTATAGGTACTACTCCAATCACGACCATTTATAATTTTAAAATTTGTTATTTTTTTCTCTGTTTTAGGGGAGTAGATTTGACTAGCAAACAAGGCCTAACGTTCAGAGAGTTTCTTTATTTAATATATGCCGTTGATCCAAACGCCGAATTCAAGAGTAGCGGGATAGAGGCAAGAAATAGATTTGTTTTCAGGTAGGATACGTGGTCATTGTTTCAATCAAACCTAAATTATCCTTAGGCAGAGCAATCATAGATAACAATTTTAGTTGCTTTGACTTGAACAAAGATGAAAAACTATCCCCACAAGAATTCGTCGCCCTGATACAATCTGTGCAAGCATCACGATGTTCGAAATACAGGCGTAATATTTCAATTGATGTCGAAATCGAAATAACAATGAGGTAAGTATGAGTAATTATAATTTTTATTCCGCCCCTATCTTTTTAGGCTATACGGTGGTTTCTATACCCTTCCTCTACTCCCCCCAAAACCCTTGGTTATGCCATCATTCGGAGGGGACCTAAAATGGTGGTCCCGAATCTATGTGATGTCAGGTACTCGTTAAAGATCGCTGTCCAAATATATCCTGGATAGGAAAAATTTAGGACCCCACTGTAGCATTGTCCGATAAGCCTAAAGTGACGTTACACGAATAAACAAAAAATCTGTTCATTGCTTGGAGAAAAACCGAGAGTTACCAACCGTGAAGAAATTATCTGTAGCATTCAATGCTTCCAATTCCACACAATAAGGATTAATAGATTTCCAGAATTGATATAAAAATATTAAATAATAGGAATTTTCAAAAGATGTTCGTTCGGTTCGATGCCGATACCACCATATTCCGTCTACACAGACTCGTCCAATGTTCCCCGTTCAAGCCCAAGCCCCCAAGATCAGCCTTAACGCAATCCTCCTATCGACGCTTCGGTCTACCTTTTGGACACCTACCAGTCGGATCAGTAAATACCAACTTTCTCGGAATCCGTTCCTCACCGAGCCCAACAATTTTACTCGCTCATTTGAGTCCCCGCGACGCTATTAACTCAATTATATTCACAGGATACAAGTTCCGCAATTCCGCGTTGTGCAACCTTCTAACTCCCAGTCCCTCATCTCTCTTCGGACCAAATATTTTACGCAGTACCTTGTTTTCGAAAACCTTAAGCCGTTGCTTATCCTTCAAAGTAAGCGGCCACGTTTCACATCCGTAAAGAACCGTTGGAAGAATAATAGTTTTATAAATTCTAACCTTTAAGTTTTTAGATAGAAGCCGTGAGCTAAGTAACTTAGCAACTGAATAATAACACGCATTTCCCACCTTAAACCGGGACTTTATTTCTTCCTGGATTTCATTTTTTCTTGTTATCATTGAACCTAAATACTTGAATTTCTCTACCTGTTCACAAGTATGCCCTGATATATCAATATCACCAAAATCGCCACCGTTTCTGCTACTAATCATATATGAAAATTTGATATTCCATTTTATAAAAAGAAATGCAATTCGTTCCAACATTAGGTCTACCCTTCCTTTTAACTCTAAAATTCTTTTCCATAGCGATCATTACAATCATTTCTACTATAGTTAGATGGAGCTTTTATATGCTCATTCTAAAGATATACAATCCACGAACACTGGATTCTTTAAATCTTTTTAAATCAATATTCATTTTAATTATTAATAATGATGGGGTAGTTGGTTCAACTACAAGTTGTTTGGGGGTGGGTTCATTAATAAAACGACAATTAGACAAACTTATTTTATTTGTGTGCCTATATTACATTAAAAACGTTTCGGCCTACATTGTCGGCCCTCATCAGGGCATCATGAAATATTAAGAGCAAAATTAAAGGGGGCAGGTGGCTGAGTGGCTATCGCGCTAGCCTCTCACGCTAAAGGTCGTGAGTTCGAATCTCAGTCACAGAGGGACTTTTTCAAGCATAAAAAATTAATGGAGATTCACTCACAGCCTCTCCCCCGGGTATCTGAGACCCGTCAGCCCCACTGGCGTAGGGAGTGATGACCCTGCCCTATAAAATTCATCGAGAAACGCGTTTCTATTCCCATGAGAATACACCGCGCGGCCAAGAGCCTACACGGCCTGTCGCGCCACTGGAAGAAGAAGAACTAAAGCATGCCGATTTTTTTTTCAGTTAGAGGGGCTTCGAAACACTAATAATATCACTCGGTCGAAAAGTAAACAGATAAAATATGAGAATTACAGCTATCATTACTGTGATTGACAGATTTTTTTCTTCCGTCCTGAGGTTTCTCATACAATTGGGGTGCGTCTGAAGTGGTCTTTGAGCATTCCAAACGCAAAAGCATCTTTGGAAAAGGTTCCATAAACTGGAGTAATGTCTTCAGCCACAGTCTCTGAGTAAAGTGTCCACGCTAAAACCCATATTTACTTTAATTTAAAATAATACCGTGACTAATTTGATCAATTTAAAATCTCACTAGGTGACCTAATCTATGTTTCTATATTATATAAAATTAAAGGAATCATCAACTTGGAAGGTGTTAAATATTTTAGAAACAACTTTGGACTAGGAAAATAATAAATAAAGCCATTTATTGCAAGAAAAAACAAAAATAACAGTAAATTTCTAGATTATTTATTATACAAATATATACATTAAAATATATTTGGTCTCCTGCAGGCCTTCCCCTAGCTGTAGGTGATACTCTAACTTCCCTGGTCTTAACAACCTACTGGGAAGTGGAGCTTGCCATGTCCTTCCATAGCTCCTTCCACCTTTTTTTATCCCTCGCGATCCTCACCCATTTGTTTCCAGCGATGGTCTTAAAGGTTTCACTCCTGCTCCTATACTGTCTTCCTCTTCTTCTTTTTAAATAGTATGCAATCCATTCGGTCACTTTAATGACCGTCTGCCGTCCCGAACTCTAGCAAGATGTCCTGCCTTTCTCATTTAATATTCTTTACCTAGATGGATATCCAGGACAACGAACATAACCTGGCTTAAAAGAAATAACTAAAACTATTGCTCGTAGTAATTAAAAGAATGTGCTAAACAAAAGTCCTTTTATACAGTCGATGTAGAATCATCTTCAACTTAAAAAAGTTTTTAGTTAATCACATCGAACTAGTGGAACTAGCTAGTGGAAGTCGACAGCTGTCACAGTATCAGATAAGATTAAAGAATGTGATTCATTACCCTGTGAGATAAAGCATAAAGTGGGATAAAGAGATAAGAGATAGAATCGATCAAAATATAAAGACATTTCCAGTACTTAATAACACATTTTTTACAACAAATTATGGAACTAATTTTTTATTTTACTTCTCAGGGCTATGGACCTCAGGCCAGGAAGTGATGTTCCACTCAGCGCCTTTCTTCACATCGCTGGAACATCTAAGTTTTCTCATTTTTCTAATGTTCTCAGGGCACCAACAACCATATCAATATTCATATCTAACATTAGGTATACATTTAGTTTTCAATTTTGTTATAAACTATCTTATATAGGTTTTAACTTTCACTTACTTATATGTGTATGATATATTAAGGGAAAGTATCACGAACGTGGAAATTTTCTAATTCGATTTTTGTTTCATTTCGATTTCGACAGAAATGCGTGTCTAAGGGGCCACTAGGCCCAAATGAACAAGTCCCACAAGAAGGTCTGTGTGTGTGTGTGGTAAGATTAGGTAAAAAAAGATAAGTTCTATAAAACTGAAATTTCATTATTTTAGGAGTGTATATGCCTGAGACGTTACTACAACTTTGTTAACAAATTCGCAAACCACAAGATGTTTATAGTATGGATTTTGCACCTTTTTACGATTTCCTCTCTCTAAATATTTTGATCAATCAAACTTACAATATCCCTGGTATGCCTCCTCTTTGAAAAAGCAATAAGAGAATCCGGAATCCAGTCGAAAAGCACTGTATTCAACAAAACAGTTCAACTGCTAGCGTATGCTGATGATATTGATATCATTGGAAGGTTGTATGAGGCTGTATTGAAAGCATTCCTAGTACTCGATCGTGCGGCAAGACGTCTTGGCCTTATCGTCAACAAGGCAAGACCAAATATATTGTGTCTGATCAGCCACCCCGACAAATTTACCAATTACCATGAAGTAGCATTTGGCCCTTACATGTTCGAACAAGTGTCGGAATTCACATACCTTGGTGCACAAGTAACGTGTGACAACAGTATATTAGCGGAGATACAAAGAAGAAGAATATCAGCGAATCGTTGTTATTATCGACTTCGCTCACACATTTCAAGCAAACTTGTCTCGCTACGCACTAAGGTAATTCTCTACAAAACCCTCCTCCGCCATTTTCTTGCTTATGGCTCTGAGACCTGGACCACTTCAAAGGCAAATGAGGGAGACCTCCTAACTTTCGAAAGGAAAATCCTTAGAAAAATTTATGGGTCCGCCTGTGAGGATGGACTATGGATAAGGCGCAGGAATATAGAGATTTATGGCCTCTATAACGATGCTGACATAGTTGCAATTATCAAGGCAGGGAGGTTAAGATGGGCAGGACAGCTCGCACGGATGCTTGATAATTCAAAACCGAAGAAGATACTGACGGAGCAGCAGTTTGGCCGGCGAAAAGTTGGGAGACCCAGGTTGTGGTGGTCGGATTTTGTTGCAGCTGATTTAAGGACCTTCGGAGTAAGGCTGTGGATGGCAGCAGCATAAAAAAAGAAATGAGACATGTTCTATATTTTTATTTAATAAAGCGAAATAATAGTTTCTTTAAGGATTTTCCCCCTAATTTGATGGAATTTGGTAATCGGAATAACCATTACTATTACTAAAATCCTCTACAGAACTTAGGCCTTCTACAACAGCCTCCGCCATTTGGTTTATTGTGCTCAATGTATTCTGTTTGAATCTCGGAAGCATTTTAGCATCTGCTTATAAAACGCTGCATTTTTTGTGTTTTCGGTCTTCCGACTTTATAAGATAGACGTTGAAAACGTGCTTTCTTTTGTCCACCTCTATCTCACCTTTGAAGGCTATACGGGGGTTTCTCTGGCCAGGGGGTGAAGGCGGGGGATAAATGCGGAGTAAAATAAAAGCCCCTCGGCACCTACCCGTGAACTGTAATTATTATTTCTGGTCAACTGTGGTTGCTGGGCAACGCGCGTTCACAGCAACGAACGCAAACCCGCTCGACTACCCTGTCCCTAATATTATCATTATCATTTATAATTTTATGGGGGAATTGTTCATCCGTAAGTAAACCAAGTCTCTATATTAATGAAACATTCATAGAATTTCTTATTGGTAAATTCTCAATATTCTCTTTGCAAATATGAAAAGTTGTTTCATGTTTGCGTTCGTTTTGAATTAAGTTTCTGCTCCATAAGTCAGGACAGACCAAAGAGGGTCTTATTGAGATATAGGTTAACATGTTTCTCGTGTACTGGGAGAGATCGAAACAATGTATATTTTCTTAAATTATTTCTCTCCTGGCTGCGTTAATTTCTAACGTTTTCTTTAAATTTTTGATAGACAAAATTGGAATTAATAGAGAATCAACTAGCAACACATCTATAATAAGTTATGATAATTTTTTTTTTTTTGTTCTTTTTAATTTTAATTTATTTATTGAAATTGACAACTTTATGTTCATATATCAAGTAAATATACTACGATGATAAAACACATGAAAAAAAAAAAAAGAGAAACTGCCCATTGGCAGCACTCTAGTAGTGAATCTACACAAGAAGGTCTCGAGCCATCATCTTTTCAGACGCCTCGGCGGATTGTCAGGAATTGAAGTAGAAGCAAGGATTGAAACTAGTGGATCAGATTGGGAGTGGAGTTTTTCATGGAAGGAGTGATACTTGGTACAGGCCAAATCAGCAACATATGGAACATTAAGGTCTTTGTGGATGATTTTATTGGTGACAAATAAGAGGCGTTAAGGATTTTGCGAAGGATTTTGGATTGTAAGGATTGGATGCGGGAAGAACTTGATGGTTTAGTAGAGCTCCAAATCTCAACTCTGTAAGTCCAGATAGGCCTTATGATTGTCATGTAAATGAGTCTTTTGTAGTTAAGTGAAAGGTTAGAGCGTCTGTCAAGTAAATGTTGAAGTAACCGAAATCGGCGAGCAGTTTCTTGTCTTTTCAGTCTTATATGCGGATTCCATGTAAGACGTTTGTCAAGCAGGAGGTCTAAGTAACGGATCTGTTCAACAGGGACAAGGGATTTATTGGATTTGATTTTAATTCTCCAATTCTGACACCATACCTCAAGGTCTCTGATGTGGGATTGGAGGGTTTGAGAGGCAATACTAGGATCGTTATTTACTGATAGCACGCAAGTGTCATCGGCATAGATAAAAAGGAATGAGTTAGGATGGGTTGGGATATCAGCTGTATAGACATGATAATGTTAAAAACGGTTTTAAAGGAAATTAATTAATTAAGAAATATCATTACCATATCACCAATTTCATCAGTCCTCTCCAAGACCTTTAACTAATGGCAGGAATGGCCTTCCTATACATCGGAAAGCCATGTCTTCCTTGGCCATCCTCCCTTTCACCTTGACTCTGGCGGATATAATAAAACTTTCTTTGGGCATCTCTCTTCTCCCATCTTCATTGAGTAAAACCGCCAGGATTCATTCTCCTGACCTATTATACTATTGGGTAAGTGCTGGAGCCTTGATATGCAACAGCTTCTTCTTAGGAAGTCCATCTCCAGAGCCAACAAATTTTGAACTACGTTGTGTTTTATGGTCCATGTTTCTTCGGCACAGTATATTCAACAATTTCACTTGGCATATTAGGAAGTTTTTGTCGGAGATAGACATTGAAAGCACAAGCAACTGCAAATCAATGCTTCCTTAAACAAAACGACAAATCACCGTAAGAATTTATGATAGATTCCAAGAGATGGGTATATGTATTGGAAGATGGCATTGCGTATTACTATGTATCGGCCGCTACTTTTCTAATGCAGCGGTGACGCCGATACTGTGTTAATTAGTATATAAATTTACGGTTCTTATTTTATAAAACTATTGTTTTCTTTTTCTAAGGTATCATGTTTATCAATTCATTTTTGGGATCAGGTGGCATAAAGGGGAATAAAGTAATTGACTTAAAATACACATTTATTTATAAAATAGTACATATTATTACACATAAAAACACGCAATGAGGCATTGTTCATTATCGAGAATACTGAGGTTTGTTTAGATTAACCACATTATATAACATGAAAAAAGTACCTTCGGACAAAACTGTATACTTCTTTCCCGGCTTGACCCCGACTTCCTCCGTCCGCGGCTGGACTTCCGCTTCCTCTCCTGTCCGGGCTAAGACTCCCCAGGTAAAGGGCTATCCTATCCCTGCTCTTGGAGTGGAGGGATTTTTTTTCCATAGCCCTTCTAAGAAACCTTCCTTCTTGTAGCTCGGAAACAGTTCTATTTTATACTATTATTTCTAATCCTGCAAATGATTGGAATTATTTCTTTTACTCCCAGTATTCTCGATGCATAGTAGTATAATACTAAAACTTTGCGGTTATATCAACATAACCATATTATATAATATTAAGTTTAATATAATTGGAGGCTGATTTATACTTCACCACTCTTTTATTAAAAATCAATGCACGACGTTTCGGCTAAAATGCCATCATCAGGCGCAAAGGAACAAATTTGTCTAGTGTGAGTGGATGCTTACAACTAGATAAATTTGTTCCTTCCTCTGATGATGGCATTTTAGCCGAAACGTCGTGCATTGATTTTTAATAAAAGAGTGGTGAAGATATAAATCAGCCTCTAATTTTATCAATAGAATTTGACCTTCACCTTAAAGCATCTACACCTTATTAATATTAAGTTTACGATGGGAGTAGAAAATGTGCACAAGATGACAAAGCATGTTTAGATGTAACTGCAAAAATGAACGAAATCCCATAAATTAATTCTCATTGCTAACAAAGGTTCCTAGTTAATTGATAAATTAAAATAGAGTCAAAGTTTAATATATTTATATATTTTTTTCCTGGTTTTAGAGACAGGCCAGCTTTGCCTACACTACCCAAAACCAAATGTAAGTAATTTTTATTCATCTCAATAGTTTGTTGACCTATTAGAGCATGAAACATTTTTTATAGTGCCAATCCACTTGAAATCGTCAAATTTTACTGCTCAACATTTTTACTTATAATTATTCTATATTCAATACTTTTTGTTTTGTCGTTATTTAAATCAGCTTCGCGGATGAAAACATGTTGGGAAAATCTCTCTAATTCTGATAATTTTGCAGTTATCAAATCAAAACATAAACCCAAAATATGATAAGGATCTGCAAAAATTTCAATCTCGAGTATTACTTTTGGTTAATCATTTTCAATAATGAACTTTTGTAATCAACAGAGAGCTTACGTTTCAAGATGCGTAGAATCCGAATAACATATCATATAATTGTGTAATAATTTGCAGCGTTTTAGATTTTTGTTTATCGGTATACCGCTGTTTATATCGTGAATACGTCTTTGAATTGGTTTGAACACTGAGGGACAGCAAACTCAAAAATAACCCCAATACTTATTGAGTGTTTGGCTTTCCACTTCCAAATGTATTATTTGCAATGCTAATTATTCAATGAATTTGTCACTTTGAATAGTGATATGAGTATATATAGCTCGCTGCCATTGGGATTTTGTTTCGCTTAATTATAATTATTTCAATGTAGACTGGCGGCTGACAGGTGACATGTGAATCAACTGTCCAATCATGTTTTAATCCAAAACGTCATGTGTATAATTAGTTTGAAGGGATCAGAGAGCTTTAAACTAAGTAGAAAGTAACGAAAAATAAAACATCAGTCGTCCCAGCAGAAGTATTGTACAAATAGGTACTTTATACCATTGGAAAGAGGAATCTTTTTATACCCGTTATGCGGCGCACAGTGGGCAATATGACCGATTTAGGTGGAACACAGTCCCAGATTACGGAAACAAATATTTAAAAAAATTATAAAAACTAATTAATTTTTTACACGATTGGCGAGCTCACAGTGGTCGAACATCAAATTTATTTGCTAAAATCTAATACTTCCCTACATTTTACGTTTGAAGTCCCAGAATACGGGAAAAATAATACAATCTATTTATGGCTCGGAGTTGCTAAAACCTGCTAATAGATGTATTTTATATCATTTAGGAAATTCTTGAAATTATAGATGGTAAAACTTTTGATTTGGAGTGTTGTGTCTGAAAAAAATTATGTATCGCCTAAAACGCAAAAAATCGCAAAAATTCTTTGTAATATCTTAAGACTAGAAGGATTTATAAAACAAATCCTTGGGGTAACTTGGGGTTATATAGTTTTTCGTTATTGAATAAGGGCATACATTTACGTATTGCTAAATTAACTCTACAGGTGAGATTGCAATTTATATTCAATAACGAGTTTGGAAATATAATGTCTTACCTGTCTCAGCAATGTCCAATGTTAAATAAAAGCAAAAAGACTTAGCTCTAAATACACCTTGAACAGAATAAATGACCATCGAATAAAGATAATCCCATTGCCGATTATTAGGCACTTGTGCGAACAGGAATGATTCATTCATTTACTATTTATTTGTAAACACGGTATAGCGGGAAATATTAGTATTAATTGTCTTGCCAACTAATAATAAAAAGGTGAAGCATTGGAAAATTCCCAACTTTTGACTTGCCTTTGGTCCACCTAAATTGGTAATTAGGCCCAATGTGCAGCGGACAAACGGATTGTTTAAAAATCGTTATTCAGGTTCTACGCATCTTAAAACAAAAGCTCACAAATTTCTAAGGGGGGTAATTTTTGTTTTGTTCGATTATAAAGGTTCATTATTTAAAACAAACACAAAACAAAGTCTTCTTTCAAAATTATGAACTCCAGTAATTCTGCATATTTCAAAACGAAAAAAAAAAAAACTAGAATGATAAGGAAAGTAATAAAAAATTACGAAATAGTTGGTAAAAAATCATAAAAATTACAAATGTTGAGTAGCATGATCTGGACGATTTCAAATGGCAATCATTTGGGCCAATATTTATATTAGAAGCAAATTCTTTCATAGAGATAAAATTTAAATGAATGGCGATTTCAGCTTGTCCCGATATAAACATTCCAAGGCTAAATAGAAAAGAATTTATTTTATCTAGTTACATATCTCGGATTGATCGAGGCGCCGTAGTGGAAATAATTGACCTTGAAAAAGTGGATGGTTAGTATTTTTAATATTATAGTTTGATCATTTTTTTTTTTTTTTTAAGTTATTTATTAAATAATATGTATGTTATAGCATTAAAGTTTCTTTTAATATCAGTAACGTATACACTTTGCTGATGGGAATCGCGTGTGATAGTAGCTGCAAAAAGTCGTGGGAAGGTGAGGCTGTTCGTTTTAAATATGTGTATAAAGAGGACATTGAACCTAAGAATGTCTTCGGGTGAGTAATCTATACCAGTTCAAGACTTTGTGTCAGTGACCACAGCAATCTGATATTGGGTTGTCCAGAAAATGCGGATTACGGTTTTAAAAGGAAACTTAAAAAAAAAAATCTGGTGCGCGCAACACATGACTTTTACTTACCTCCGTTGTTCAAATCAATTTAAGAATTTTGAAATACCGTTACTGATGAAATTAGTTCAAAGAATTAACTAAATTGATTTTCCTTAAAAACATGAGTTTTATTAAATAATGTCCTATATTATTATCTAAAACGATCAGTTAATTTTAATTCAGGGATCACTTGTAGCTAGGTGGTTAGCATAACAGCCTCCTATGCCAAAGGTGACGGGTTCAAACCCACAGGTGGTCCTAGGATTTTTTTATGGGAGTGAAAAATCCTTAGTTATTATATTATTATCCTTCCGAGGGGACGTTAAAAGGTGGTCCCGAGTCTGTGCGATGTCAGGTACTCGTTAAAGATCCCTATCCTAATAAAACCTGGATAGTCAAAATTTAGGACTCCCACTGTAGCATCGTCCGATTAGCCACAGTAGCATAAAGTGACGTTAAATAAATAAACAAACAAAATTTAGCATTAATAAAAAGAGGTAAATATATAAGTTGAACGAATCCAACTAAAGAAGAAAAGTGCAAAAATATTTTTGTAGGCAATTTTTGTGTTTTTGAGCATAAGAATAATAATATAGATCTATAATATACCGTTGGATACCTGAAGATTTTAGAAAAAAATACTATCTGATACACGGAATGGTAGAAATTAATGGAGTTTGATAAAAAGCCGATGAAACTAACTGTAGATAAAAATATAATAGATAACTAGCTGTAACCCGCGGCTTTTCTCGCGAATATTTTATTTTGTCATTATTCAAATTTGCATAAATGGTTTAATAGTAAAACGCATATGATAGAGCAGCTTTTATTTTTTTCTTACTGGTGTGTTTTCTTGGTGGCTGCACCCTCAACCAACTTCTACAGCATAGTCAAAACGGTAAACAACTACTCCATTATTATAAGACGTATACATTTTAAAGAAATAGAAATATTATAATTTTAAGAATTTCGGAGGGGACGTTAAAAGGTGGTCCCGAGCCTGTGCGATGCCAGGTACTCGTTAAAGACCCCTATCCTAATAAAACCTGGATAGGCACAATTTAGGACACCCACTGTAGCATCGCCCGATTAGCCATAGTAGCATAAAGTGACGTTAAATAAAAAAACAAACAAACAATAATTTTAATTCACGTTTCATCACTCTCCATTACATTTTACAACATGTATAAAATAATATTTTTTCTAAAATTGTTGGCTTTGAAACGGAATATTATACATAAATAATACGGTTCTTATCTTAAAAAAAGAAAAATTACATTAAAAAATACTTCTGCACTTTTCTCTTTCAGTTGATTATCAATTTATCCATTTATATCCAACTTATATATTTAGCGGATTTTAATCAATGCTTTAAGAAATGGTTAATTTTTTCGAATATACAAAATTTAACATACTTTAGAGAAAGAAAAATTTCAGCTATCGGCATTTAAGCCCTGCCAGACTTTTTCAATCACAATGAAACCTACATGATATTAAAACCCATTAAATTTTACATTTATATAGCGAGTTTAATCAAAATCGTTTGAGCAGTTGTTGAAAAATCGTGAAAACGTGCAAAATGCTTGTTATAAAGTGGCTGTTCTGGTCAACTGATTTTGATTAAAAAGTTGTTGTAACATCTCAGGCATGGACGCTCTTAAAATATGAAAGTTCAGTTTCATAAAACTTATCGTTATCGCGCTAGACTTAACGCACACACACACACACTTATTTCGGTTGCCAAAGGTCACGGGTTCAAACCCGCAGGTGGTCCTAGGATTTTTAATGGGAGTAAAAAATCCTTAGTCATGCCTTCCTTTGGAAGGGACGTTAAACAGTCCCGAGGCTGTGCGATGTCAGGTACTCGTTTAAGATCCCTATCCTAATAAAAACTAGATAGGCAAAATTTAGGACTCCCACTGTAGCATCGTCCAATTAGCAACAGTAGCATAATGTGGCGTAAAATTAATAAACAAACAACACTTATTTCGGAATGTGTTGCAGATTTGGAAAAGGGCAACTACCTGAAATTGAGAGGCCACCGAAACCATTTAACGGCTTGCTCATAAGTACGGATCCAGATTCAAACCTGCTCCGTTTTGAACCTATAGAATGTATTAGGATATGTATTAGTGTCCAGGTTTTATTAGGATATGGATCTTTAACCTGATATCCCACATGCCCGAGACCACCATATTACGACACCTCAGAAGGACGACATAACCAAGGAATTTTTACTCTCTTTAAAAAATCCTAAGACCATCTGTTACGCTACACCACAGGTGACCACACAAATACGTTCTTTTCCACCAATAATTTAGATACTTATCCTTAAAAATTTTATAACATTGAATGAAATTATTAATTTATTTAAAATAATTTAGGAATAGTTCTGAGAGACATAAAGACACCATTGGAACGGTCACCGTCCATTGACATATATTCTGCAAAAGCATCGCCACAAAATGAGATTCTGGCATATTTAAAATATTTTGCGAACTCCGGCAACAAAGATCTAGAGAATGAAGTTTTTGATGCAGATTTCCCGGGGATAAGTAGTGGTAGCCCAAAAGATAAGTTTTCGTGGGGTGCGGTAAGTAGAAATAACGTACGATTTTTTTTTTATGGAAGATGATAGTTATTATTTATTTAAAGAAATTAACAACTGCATTGGTTTAATACAACAAGTAGATAGGATTAATATATTGTTAAAACACATGATAGTCCTGTGATGAAACTACCCAATGGTAGCACTCCTTTGTCTAATTTATGGTAGGAGGTATCTTGGCAATATACTTTTAAGGCACCTCGGTGGATTTCGGGAATAAATATGGAGGAGAGGTCACGGATAAGCAGATTTAAATTGACAGGGAGTTTGGAATGAAAAGATGCATGTCTATATCGGGCCAAGTCTTCAAGAAATGGGATATTTAGGTCTTTATGGATAATTGTATTGGTAACAAAGTAAGGAGCATTGAGGATTTTCCGAAGTATTTTGGATTGCCAGGATTGGATGAGAAAGGAATTTCATGGCTTTGTGGACCCCCATAGCTCAATGCAGTACGTCCAAAAAGGCCTGATAAGGATTATATAATTGAGTTTGTTGAAGTAGGAAGCTTTGAGCGTTTGTCGAGTAAGTGTTGTTGTGATCGGTATCTACGAGCAGTTTCTTGTCGTTTTAGTCTAGTATGAGGATTCCATGTTAGGCTTTTGTCGATGTTGAGTCCTAAGTACCTGATCTGTTCAACAGGAGTAAGTAAGATATCGTTGAAGGATACGGTGGGGCAGGAGGTCATGGGTTTACGACGTAGAGTAAAGGTAATTTGATGGGATTTATTTTAATTCTCCACTTTCGACACGATTCTTCGATGCCTGATAGATGGTTCCTGTATGATTTGGGATGCAGCAACAGGATCGTTGTTCAAAGATAGCACACATGTGTCGGCGTATCGGACCCAGGATACTTCGAGGTACACCGGCTGACTGAGTGAAGATGAAAGTTATGTTAAATCTCTAAGTATCACTTCTAAAATTCAATCCAAAACTTTATTTAATAGACTTATAGCTTTGAACAAAGATAAGCATTACATAGACTATATATGGGTTTCTCAAGTTAGAATAATAGCATTTGATCAAGAGCTTCTTACTCAGCAGACACAGGGACTTCTGCGATAAAAAAAGGGAATATTTGAAAAAACCCATTACCATTACTTATAAGCCGAAAAATCTTTAAATTCAAATGATTATTCTCTATATAGAACATTATGCAGTTACAATAACTCCGATCCTTAAACATGTCTAGCATTCAAAGTCCTTATAAATAAATTGAGATGCGTCAGTCTTTGAGAGTTTGTGGCCCAGATCATATCAGGCTCTATTCGAAAAACATAACTTTTATATTCAGCTTAAGAAATTTTAAGAAAGCAAACAATATATTTCATTAACCTACGTCACATACTGCTTCACTGTCCAATAAATAATGAACATAGACAACAGTGCCTATGACCATACATCACAGAATCTTATGGTCTCTCATGAATATACTGAACTATACTGACTATTAATAGTGTCGTAAAGTTCTTGTTGTTTCAGTCTAGTGTGCGGATTCCATGATAGACTTTTGTCAAGCAGGAGACCTAGATAGCGGATCTGTTCAACCAGGACAAGTGGGATATTATTAAAGGATACTGTAGGACAGGATGTCATTGGTTTATGACAGAGGTTAAAGGTTATTTGGTGGGATTTGTCTGATTTTTTTTAATTGCCCAACTCTGACACCATATCATGAAGGTCCTGATGTGGGGTTGTAGGGTTTGAAAGGCAATAGTAAGATGATGGTGAAGTATGTTGGAGGGAGGAATTTTCGGAGTTTATAAAGCAGTATAGTTAATTTAAGTCATATATATATATATATATATATATAATAATATATAATAATTATTATATTCAGTGCATAGGGAAACCTGAATAAGCTTAGCCTAAACGCTAAGAAAACTCTGCGCCGGGCCACCTATAACTTATACCTTCACTACCAACTTCATGTACCAGAATTGACTACAGCCTGTACTACATTCATACAAAGAAATTCAGGTATCATTCATAGACATTGCCAAAGCGAGAAGTGGTTTGGAAAGATTAGAAAGAAGGAAAATAGGGCGGAAGTCAGACGGTTTGGTAGGATTTGGGATCTTATTAAGTGATCTAATATATATATATATATTGAATTACTTTAATACTTTGGCAATATATTTAAATACAGTTAAAAAAATAAATTGAAATTTGTGTTGTATGAATTAATATTTTCTGTTTTTAGGCTGATTTCGAATATTTTGTGAAGCTTCTTCTGCGAGTCTCTGTTTCTATATTAAAGGTGTTCACCCAAGAAAAGAGAATGCTCCTCCTAAAAGCTCCTATTTACATCATTGGTAATATCAGTTGTATATTTTATTTATTTGTTGGAACAGATAAGAATATTACACTCCTTATAAATGAACTATCTTAATGTGATTCAGTAAAAACCTGGTACGCGTACCACACGGCTTTAACTTCCCTACAAGCAACACATTTTTAAAGCTTAAATTCAGTAGTAAAAGCTCTAGAGGTTCATCGATGGTGTGATAGCTAGCAAAACAGCCCTATAGGTCTATGGTCGCTGGTTCAAACCCCGGAAGATGGCCTTAGGATTGTTAAGGGAGCAGTCTGCGCGATGTCAGGTACTCATTAAAGATCCCTATCCTAATTAAACCTGGATAGGCAAAATTTAGGACTCCAATTGAGAAGTTGATTCCCAAAAGGTACTAAAGGTCATCTTTTTCAAAGTTGATATTTTCACATATTTGTATTCTAATGGTTTAGTTTTAACTAAATCCGTCATCAAATTGTATCTAAAAAACTTAAAAATCCATTAAAAAAGTATTTAAAAATTGTATTTCATTCCAAAAGGTACTAAATACACATTTTATTTCATTCCAAAAGGTACTATATCCATGTTTCCTTCCAAAAGGTACTATATTTCCTACTATACGGCAGAAACACCTAATCCCGTAATATATCACCATTAATTTATTGTTTTCATCATTGTATGCATTTTTATTGGTTCATTTAGCACGTCTTGAATCACCGCTATTATTTTATCACTGGTTTTAACTTAATAACCAATTTTTAGGCTATAGGAAACAACTAAGTTGCGTCGCTTTGGTTCTTTTAGGTTGTCAATTAACTGAAGTTTTTTTTTTCAAGTATTCATTCTTGCAGCGACATAAATTTGGTTTAAAATTTTTCAGAAACTTACATTATGATAGAATAATGGTATTTGATGCAGCAAATAGTTGGAATTAGCATTCCACGAACTTCCTAATTATGTGAAGAAAATCCGTGCCTGTTCTAACTTAGTCGATTTTTTTATGTAAAATAAAAGCTCAAAAGTTATTAATTTATCAGTATCTATGGTTAAATATTGTTTACACGTCGTTAATAATATAGTTAAATTTGATAAATTCACTCAAATAGTAAATACAAGTTCAAAACAAACTTCATGATTACATACTTTCTTGTTATAGTGTCATAAATAGATAAATTGTCCTTGGAATATTCACTTTCTTTATGAATAATAGATAATCAATCTAATTAACCAACAAAGAGAGATATTTCTCAGAGGGAGAATAATAAAATATACATAACTTAGTAATTAACGATATAAAGACGTTAGTTATCACTAATGTTGTATTAGGAAGGTTATAGTGACTGTTACCAACTTATCTCCCGTAATATTCTTCCAAAAAGTACTATATCCCTTTTTAATTCTTACCAAAAAGTACTATATCCATATTTCGTTCCAAAAAGTACTATATCCATATTATATTGTTTAAAATCATCGGAAAAGTGCAATAATTTGGAAAAATGAGTTGGCAACACACTTAAAAATCAACTTTAGATTTTAATAAAAAAAGAATCATGTAAATTGGTCCAATAATAAATAAATGACAGATTTTTGCGTTTCCTGTAAAATTGTCTAAAGTGGATATAGTACCTTTTGGAAATCAACGTCTCAATTGTAGCATCGTCCGATTAGCCACAGTAGCATTAAGCATTTTATATTTAGGTTAGTAGATGTAAGAATTAGTGATTTATAGTCTTGTCAAGGTATGGTTGTTATATTGGACAAGAAAGGGTACCAGAAGGCCTCGACAATTGCGTATTCACGCAAGGAAGAGAGCTAGATGGAATTGGGTGCTCGCCGTGGTAGAAGCACGAGCCGCAAACACCAGGTATGAGGTAACTCTGCCAGGTAGGGGTCGAACCCACACCTACCATTTAGCAGAGGGGACTGGTTAGGAAGGGTTTCACCCTGTGTGGTAGTAGCACGACAGTAGTGTTGTTAAGGAGGAAAGAATTCACCCTGCGTGGTAGTTGCACTACAGTAATGTTGGTTAGGAGGAGAGAAGGTACATAAAGGAAGTTAAAAGAAGATAGTCCACGTAATATTACAAAGGCAGAGTTACTCTGACCTAGGGAGATACCCGTTAGGTGTTCTAAAGAGCTGTGCTGGCTCTTGGGGATGTTAGTCATCCATGTCAATAATTGCTGGTGAGAGCTATGTTACCAGACTAGCGTCTAGTCCTTAGGTCAATTACCTTGACGGGTTTATTTATTCTTATAAAGCAGTTACATAGATAACATAATTTACAATGGCATTAATTAGTAACGATATACAATATTATTGAATATAGCGTCTTCTTATATTCGGCCCGTATCCCATGTGGCCGCCGCTAGCGCTATCTGTGAGTGCGTGTGCTACCGCCACAGTCTTATTTCTGAATTTTGTTGTGATACATTGATGTGCATCTAGTTTTTACTTTTACTTACATATATATTATATATATATATATATATATATATATATATATATATATATATATATATATATATATATATATATTACGATCCTGGAAATTTTCGAATTCTGGTTTCTACCGTAAATAAGCGTTTTAGGATCCCACGAGTCCAAATATGACCAAGTCCCGCAAATGTGTCTGTGTCTATGGTGAGTCTGGCACGATAACGAAAAGTCTTACGACACTGAAATTACATATTTAGGATAACTATACGCCCGTGATGTTGTTGCTGTAAACCTTTTCTCAAAAATGGCTCAAACGATTTTATATAACTAGCTAAATTGATGTAAAATTTAATGGGCTTGAATATCACTTAGGTTGTTTCATTCTGATTAAAATAGTCTGATAGACCTTAAATGCAAATTTTTAAAATTTTCTCCCTCTAAAGTAGCTTCATTTTGAAGAGTAAAAAAAATTAACCATATTAGTTTATCGACATTGATATAAAACGACTTAATATACAAGTTGAACGAATTTGATAATCAACTGTAGGAGGAAAGAGCATAAATGTTTTGGTAGGTCAATTTTTTTTTACCGAACACAACATTAGTAATATAGATGTTCACTATACCGTTAGAAAGCTCAAATTTTGAGAAAAAAAAAATTATCTTGTACACGAAGTTGTAGAAGGTGATATAAAGTAAAGAATGTGGCATACTCTTGAGTGATTATTGCTCATAAAAATCTGGTGCGCGCAACACCCGACTTTCACTTAAATCCGTTGTTATTATCAAATTAAGAATTCTCAAATACATTTAGAGATGAAAATAAATTGTTAAAGAATTAATTACTTAGAGTTTCATTACAAACATGTCTTCTATTTTGTATAAGATAATATTTTTTCTATAATCTTTAGCTTTCCAACGGTATATCATACATCTGCATTACTGTTTTTCAAATGTTCAAAAATTATATGAAAAAATATTTCGCTCTTTTCTCCTTTCGTTAGATATCGAATTTATATATTTATCCCTTTCTTATCAATGCTGAAAAGATATGTTTTTTTGTTTTGTTTTTTAATCTACAAAATTTAAAATACTTTAGAGAAAGAAAATTTTAAATATCAGCATTTAAGCACTGTCAGACTATTTCTATCAAAATGAAACCTACATCATATAAACCCCATTATATTTGACATCGATATAACGAGTACAATTTAAATCGTTTGAGCCTTTTGGGAAAACCGTAAAAAGTTGCAAAATGTGTGGTAAAAAGTAGATATTCCGGCTAGATGATTTTGAAGAAAAAGTTGCTGTAACATCTCCGGCCAATAGTTGTCTTAAATATGAAATTTCAGAACGACTTTAGCTTTAGCTTTAATTCCAAGAAATCCTATGACATCCCTTTAATAATATTCCACTTGTCTCGGTTGAACAGATTCGCTATCTAGGACTCCTACTTGACAAACGTTTAACATGGAATCCGCACAAAGACTGGAACAACAAGAAACTGCCCTTCGCTTTCGCTTACTTTAAAACTTACTGGACAGACGCTCTAACCTTCCACTTATCTACAAAAGGCTCATCTATAACACCATTATAAGGCCTATCTGGACGTATAGAGTTGAGCTCTGGGGCACTACCAAACCATCAAATTCTTCCCGTATTCAATCCTTACAATCCAAAATCTTTCGAAAAATCCTCAATGCACCGTACTTTGTCACGAATAAACTTATCCATAAAGACCTTAATATCCCATATGTTGCTGATTTGGCCCAAACCAGGTATCAATTCTTCCATGAAAAACTTCACTCCCACTCTAACCCACTAGTTTCAATTATTGCTTCTTCTTACATTCCTGACAATCTTCCGAGGCGTCTGAAGAGAAGATGGCCTCGAGACCTTTTAGTTTAGATTACTCAGTGGATTGGTGCCAATGGGAATTTTCTCTTCATGTCTTTTTTATGTATTTCTGTTAGCTAATTTACTTGATGTATTAACTAATACAGTTGTAAATTTCAATAAATGATAAAAAAAAAAAAAAGCTGTAGTTAATAGTTCTTAAATTGATTTTAACAATTGAGGTAAGTGAAAGTCGTGTGTTGCCCGCATCAGATTTTTAAGTTGTAGTTTTCTGCTAGGTGACGTTCACGGTAACATCCAGGACCTGTGCTGCTTGGAGAAGGAACTGTGGCCGATGGGTATCTCCCTCCTCCCTTGCAATCTGCTCTTCTTGGGGGACTACGTGGACAGGGGAGAGAGCAGCATTGAGACCATCGCCTACCTCTTCGCTCAAAAAATGAGATTTCCCCAGACTGTATTCCTCGTCAGGGGTAACCACGAAATTCGTACAACTCAGAAGCAGAATGTCAGCTACCTTACTTTTTACAAGTCAGAAATAGATATTTACCTTGATAATTTTGAAAGATATTCTAAGTCCTCATCAAGCCAAGCCCATCCTAATCGGTTCCTCGCACCTTTCGAATTCTCTTCCTTTACCTCAATAGTCTATCTATTTACTTCCAATCCTAATTAAGAAACCTTTAAGTATTTTTTAATCTACAGCTTTCCTGGAGTAACCAGATTTCACAAATCACCAGATAACTCGTCGCTAACTTTAAACGATTTATTAATTAGATTTTATCTATATTATAACATTGATTTTAACAATCGAGGTAAGTGAAAGTCGTGTGTTGCCCGCATCAGATTTTTAACTTGTAGTTTTCTGCTAGGTGATGTTCACGGTAACATCCAGGACCTGTGTTGCTTGGAGAAGGAACTGTGGCTGATGGATATCTCCCTCCTCCACTTCCTTCATTCCCGGGCAAAACGAAAAGTTCTATGAAACTGAAATTTCATATTTAAGACAAATATACGCCGGAGACGTTACAACACTTTTTTCATCAAAATGAGCTAACCAAAAAAGCCACTTTATACCATGCATTTTGCACCTTTTTTCGATTTTCTCGAAAACGGTTCCGACAATTTTGATTAAACTCGCTATTTCAATGTAAAATTTATAGGCTTTAATATCATGTAGTTTTCATTCTGATTAAAATGGTCTGACAGGGCTTAAATGCAGATATTTTAAATTTTCTTCCTCTATAGTACCTTTAATTTTGTATATTATATAAAAATAACCATAATATCTTGTTAGCATTGATAGATAACAGCTAAATATGTAAGTTGTGCGAATTTGAAAAACAAATAAAGGATAAAACTGAAACAGTATTTTTTTAATGCAATTTTTTGTTTTTTAACATAAGAACAGTAATATTGTTAATAACGGTATGATACACCGTTGGAAAGCTAAAGTTTTTAGAAAAAATATCATCTTAGATAATAATATAATAGATATTTTAATAAAACATATGTTTTTATAGAAATTCCATTTAATTAATTCTTTAATGGTTTCAATCATTTTTATCTCTTACTGTACTTGAAAATTCTTTAATCCATTTTTAAAATAGAGGTTAGTGAAAGTCGTGTGTTGCCCGCACCAGATTTTTTTGTTTTTAGAATTTCAAACTTTGTAACTACTACTAAAAGTACAAAAAGTGACGTAAAATAAATAGTTATAAGAAACAACTAAAAATTACTGATAAAATAGAACATCAAATGTTAAATATATAATCGCTTTCGGACACTTCAACACAAATTCCTCGTAAAAAGATAAGCTCTAACCTTCCATCTAACAGAAAAAAAAAACTCATTTATTTGACTAGCATAAGGCCTATCTGGACCTACGGAATTGTGCTATAGGGCTCTACTAAACTGTCAAATTTAACTCTTATCCAAACCTTAGTATTTAAAATCCATTGTATAATCTTCAATCCTCTGATAAAATCATCCATAATGACCTTAATGTTGCCGATTTTCCACCAACCATTACTTTCATGAAACACTCCATCCCCACTTTTTTTTTTCTTTTTTTTTTAAACATAATTTATTGAAATTTACAACTGTACTAAAAAAAAAATACATCAAGTTAATATGATATTAGAAAAATGACATGAAAAAGACTTGTAGAAGAACTACCCAATGGTAACACTCCTGTTCCCACTTTAACCTACTAGTTTCAAAGATGATCCCAAATCTGTGCGATGTCTGGTACTCTTTAAAAATCACTATCCTAATTAAATCTGGATAGGCATAATTTAGGACTCCCACTGTAGCTTCTTCCAATTAGCCGTCGTTGCATAAAGGACGTCAAAAAACGTCATCCTATCCTAAAAAAACCGTCGGCTCCTTGTTCCCTTTCTCATTTTCCTCTACAATGACTAAGGTTGCCTTGTGCATGGTGTGCAGCCTTATAAGTATAATATGAAACCTAAAAGACCAATATTTTTTTATTAAACTGATTTTGAACCAAAAAGCCTCCATACATCCTTACTACATTTTCGTCTGTCCATTCATTAAACACAAGGTCATAATCTATAAATTGTTCTATACTATCTCACATATCCGTCACCACCAAAAAATCTTTTCTAATACGGTCGGTCGTTTTTATTTTCACACTTACCTATAAATGAAATATATTGTGAGGGAAAGTATTGTGTTTTCAAGGGAAATACACGTTTTAGGGTCCCCTGAGTTCAAATGACCAAATCCCACAAAAAAGTCTGCGTGTGGTAACTCCAGGGCAAAAACGAAAAGCCCTGTGAGACTGAAATTTCATATTTGAGAAAATTATACGCCGGGCACGTTACTGATATTTCATCAAAATCAAGAGCCACTTTATACCATACATTTTTTAAAAATAGTCTGACAGGGCTTAAATGCCGGTATTTTAAATTTTCTTCCTGTAAAGTACCTTTAACTTTGTAGGTTTTAAAAAAAATACCATATAATTTTGTTATTATTGTTTAAAAAAAATAGGTCAATATATGAGTTGAACGTATTCGATATGCAACTAAAAACTGAAAAAATAGTTTTTTAGTGCAATTTATTTTTTGTTAACTTTTTTTTTTTTGTTAATCCGAGAATTTCACCTTTAACGTCGCAATACGAATGCCCCCGCCTGTCCTTATTGGTCATTACCTTGGATTCCGAAAACCAACAAAATAGAACTAAGGTCCTCTTCCATTATTCCATGCACCACTATTCAGGCTGCTTTCAGAGCCTGCTTGAATCACTCTAATTTGTTCAAATTAAACAGTGTCGGCCTACCTCGAAACTCGTTTAAGAGCACCGCGGTAGGATTGAGCCGGCCAACGAGGACGACACGGCGCTCCGATCCACACGCGTGAGCGAGTAGGGGGCGCCGCGAAGCACGTCAGCCACCGACAGGACATGTCACGGCATGCCAGTTGCACCGACAGGCGGTGAACCGACAGCTGCACGAGAACCACTACAGCTTTTAACCGCAACAACTTTAATATACGCTATTGGAGCTGGAATTACCGCGGCTACTGGCACCAGACTTGCCCTCCAATAGATCCTCGTTAAAGGATTTAGGGTGTTCTCATTCCGATTACGGGGCCTCGGATGAGTCCCGTATCGTTATTTTTGTCGCTACCTCCCCGTGCCAGAAGTGGGTAATTTGCGTGCCTGCTGCCTTCCTTGGATGTGGTAGCCGTTTCTCAGGCTACCTCTTCGGAATCGAACCCTGATTCCCCGTTACCCGTGAGCGCCATGGTAGACACAGAGTCTACCATCGACAGCTGATAAGTCAGACATTTGACGGATACGTCCCCGGTACTGTGACCGTGCGATCTGTGGTGTTATCTAGAGACATCAAGCAGACGCCCGGGCGAACCGGGCGAATGGTTTTGTTCCAATAAAAACGTCCTTTCCATCGCTGATCGGGACTTGGTCTCATGTATTAGCTCTAGAACTACCACAGTTATCCACGTGAGTGACATATATTCGGTAAACTATGACCGGTTTACTGAGCCTTTTGCGGTTTCACTTTATGTCAGCTTGTACTTACAGCTCGAACAGTAATATACATGTCTAATATACCGTTGGAAAGCCAAAGATTTTAGAAAAATATTATTGTACATAAGCTTCTAAAAGTTAATAAGGAGTTATTAAAAACCGATAAAACAAACTGATTATTTTAGATAATAATATAATAGATTTTTAAATAAACACATGTTTCTATAGGAATTCAACTTAAATAATTCGTTTTTAGTCTAACTCATTTTTATCTTTAATCGATTTTAACAACGGCGGTAAGTGAAAGTCGTGTGTTGCCCGCATCAGATTTTTTTTTTTTTTTTTTTTTATTAAAATTATTTCGAACCAAAAAGTCTTCATACATTCTTACCACATGTCACATGTTCCTATATACGTTCAGTAAACACGAGGTCCCAATCTATAGATTTCCTATACTTTCTCACAGATCCGTCATCATCAAAAGATCTTTTGTAATTCGGACTGCCCTTTTTATTTAAATTCCTTACCCATTCATAGACTCAAGGGAATCCCGTGGCTGAGTGACTAGCGCGCTAGCCTCTCATGCTAAAGTTGTGAGTTCGAATCCCAGTCCCGGCGGGGCTTTTATAAGGATGTAATTTAATGGGGATTTACTCACAGCCCGGGTATTTGAGACCCGTCAGCCAAATGGTGGCCACTCACAAAATTAGGCGTAGGGAGTGATGATCCTACCCTAAAACTTGCATCGAGAAACGCGAGTGTAATCTTCCAGGAGATTTACCGCGAGGCCCAGGCCCTGCACGGCCTGTCGCTCCACTGAAACAAACATTCATAGCCTCAGCATTACCTTGTTACAAACATAATTTTTTTCTCCACTTCCTAAATCGCCAGTCTCCCAACATACGTCAAATTTAAAATTATATTAACAGATCATTGCTACGAAGCCTTTTCGTTTTTAAGATTTGTCCTTTAAAATTTAAAGTCATTAAATTTGTATATTTAATGCTATTCTCAAGGGTCTAATGGTCACAGAATGAACTTTATTTCCTGCAGTCAAATGAACATACAATTAAGTATAAATTTAATTTAATGGTTCCGACGTTTCGGCCTAAATTATAGGCCTTCTTCAGGGCGATTGAAGGAGTGAGAGTTACAACAATCCATGAAATTTATTTACATTTAATTTTATAAAAAGCAGTTTTCTTTTTTTTTTTTTTTTTTCATAAAATAAATATCCATGATATTCTACCGCGAACTTCATAGGACAATAGTTTTTCTTTCCCAGTGTTAATTATTAATTAAAATTTTCAAGGCTTTGATTTCTCTTGGCGATTGCATTTTTGCATACCTCTCTGTTTTATCATTATCATTATCAAGCTAATGATATTATTTATTTTTGTAGATTTTTAATTGTTGATTAACCCTGCAGGGAGTGTATGAAACGCTGCGGGAACGACATTGGGAGTAAACTATGGAACGCCGTCAACACCGCTTTCGATTGCATGCCCTTAGCTGCTTGTATAGACAACAGGGTACTCAAGTATTTATTTTATTAACTTAATTATTATTATCCGTATACGATGTATCTACTAGGAGGGTAATATAGTCAGTGTTTTAAGAAAAATCTTGATTGAGATAGACACATAAATCTCAAAACGACCAATTATTAAGATGAGAAGTTTCTAGTGGTGGTCATAAAAGAATTCCTATCCAAACTATAGCTACTATTTCTCAATAGTTTTAATTATTCACTTATATCCTTTAAATTAAATTATTTATTATTATTCCTTCTAGATTTCTAGTTACATTACATATATCATCCTAATTAGGAGTTTTTCTTATTATTATTTTATTTATAATTAATAAGTCACCTGCTTTATTTAATATAGCATTAGAATATGTTATAGAAAAGGTGACGTGTACCGAGAAAGGTTGGAATCTGGATGATTAAGATCCGGTTCTGAGATACGCCGATGATTTGGTACAGCTAAGCGAAGACACGGAAACTATACAATTGCGTTAATAAAACCAGTAAAGAAATAGGGCTCGAAATAAAAACCGATAAGACGAAATATATGATGAGTAGTAGAAACGGTGACGATCTTGGTGATATTGATATATCAGGGCATACTTTTGAACACGTTGAGAAATTCAAGTATTGAGGTTTGATGATAACAAGAAAAAATGAACTCAAAGAAGAAATAAAGTCCCGGTTAAAGGCTGGAAATGCGTGTTATTCACTTCTGTGGTATAAGAAAAGGATAAAAGTAGTCCGAAGAACGATCATAAAAAGAAAAACAATGAAATATTATAAACTATTTATATTGTAGCCTAAGTTTCGACCTACATTGTGGGTCACCATCGGGGTTCCTTGTGATTGGAGGTCCAGTATTGTCCCACCTGTCATTCACAAAGGCGCTCTGATGATGACCCAAGATGTGGGGGCGAAACGTTGGCAAAAGAATGAATAGTTTAGACTATTTCATTGTTTTTCTTTGACTGTCTCCTGGACGGGTTTTCTTACTAATCAATTTACATGGTTTATGAAATCATATCAGGTCGTTTCCGTCCGTTTTTATTATTTGGGGAAATTCAAAGTGTTAAGGAATTCTCTTGTTGGGACAATGGGGCCAATAATCTTATTTTTTAATAATATATTTACTATTACTCCAATTGATGGCACATGATATGCAGCAAACAATTTTCGTGTATCGTTTTTAAAGTTGCTCGTAAAGGTTATAAACGTAAATCTAAATCTAAAAATGTAAAGGTTAGAATTTATAAAACAATTATTCTTCCGACGGCTCTTTACGGATGTGAAACGTGGCCGCTTACTTTGAAGGATGAACGTCTTAAGGTTTTCGAAAATAAGGTACTGCCTAAAATATTTGGTCCAAAGAGAGATGAGGCCACTGGAGAGTTTAGAAGGTTGCACAATGCGGAATTGCGGAACTTGTACCCTGTGAATATAATTAAGGTGATAGCAAGTGGTCGTGTAAATTTGTTAG
Organism: Piezodorus guildinii; assembly: GCA_023052935.1. NCBI lineage: Eukaryota > Metazoa > Arthropoda > Insecta > Hemiptera > Pentatomidae > Piezodorus > Piezodorus guildinii. Next base: position 131,554,980 of record CM041297.1, on the reverse strand, counting down.
GCTTAGCGAAGAACGGATTTCCAAAAAGTTCATATTCGCTGAACCTACTGGTAGGCGTCCGAAAGGTAGGCAGACGCTTCGATGGGAGGATCGATTGGACGTATCTGTGTAGACGGTACTTCGTGGTATCGGCTTCGAACTTACGGGTTCAGTAGACCTATTATTATTTTAGGCGTTGACTTCATGGTTTTACGACTTTGAGCAAAATAGAATCAATCAACCAATTCTCTATATAGTAGTTTGTTATGCTCATCTTTCTAGGAATAATAGCTTCTATGTTATTGGTCTAAATAAAGCTAAAACATGATGATTTCTTGTTTACCCACCCGCATAAAACCATTATCAACTTCAGGGGCATATTACTCGAAACCGGCTTTCAGTCCGACTTGCGAATTAAAGAAATCAAAAAGAATTGCCTAATTTAAGTAATTTGCCTATAGAGCTGATAAAATATAATATGAGAACATAATTATTGGGAAAAATAATAATTTTCAGCGTTTTAATTTATATATATTTTAATTTACATATATATATTTAAACTCAGGAAAAGATATAACTCTAAAATGTCCCAAATTTGTTAATTTTAGCCAGACCCCAAGGTGGTTAACATTCACTCAATCACAATATTGACTCAAATGTTAATTGTTTGTAAAAGTGATGACGTGGTCAGGGCCAAAACAATTGTAACTTACAACGTCGATAGTGTTAATTCATTTTGCATGATAACGTCACAATCAAAGATGTTATTTATCAATAACGAGTTCGTCCAAATAATCAGGAATAACTTGTTTAAATTCTTATTTAATAAAGAAAAATATTTAATATATTGTTAGGAAAAATCTACAGCGGATCAAATCAGGGGCAGTTCTTTTTTATTTATTTAATTATTTTTAGGAAGAATGGGTATTAATTTTCGGCTTTTTTGGAGGTACAGAAAAGTAATGTGAGGAACCTCTTCATCCACAGTACGTATTATGAATAGTAAGGTGGAAAAAAAAAATGGAGTAATTTCGTTTGCTGCTGTCAAGAAGAAAAACTTATTATATTCAAGTGCCAAGGTTTCAGCCAAAATTTCAGGCCTTCATCGAGGCTAAGAAAAAAAAAGATAACGACCGATACAAATTAAAAATAAAAGATGGCAATATAGCATTTCTAATTGACTTGTAACCTCTTCAAAGTCAAATATAATATTTTCAATTTTTAATGTAACCCTTTCCAAAGCAAATTTAACCATTTCCATTTCAGATGAAACCTTTTCCAATTGAATTGTAATGAGAAAAAGGTTACATTTGAATGGGAAAAGGTGTTACGTTTGCTTTGGAAAGGGTAACATTTGAAATGGAAAAGGATACATTTGCTTTGAAAAAAGTTACATTTGAAATGAAAAAGGTTACAATTGACTTGAAAATGCTATATAAGATTACTTTTAGAATGAAAATATTTAAATATTGTAACAAACCAAACTATAGATAAACGTTATGCAAATTTGCTGTATAAATGACAAAATGATTAATATAATTGTGTATAATTAGAAAAATATAAGTGGAACTAACATATTAAAATGAATGTTTACATATAAATAAAAAAAATATATATAAATAACGATGAAATTAAGAAGTAATATGATCGATTTTGTAAGATGAACAATTTTAAAGAACTTAAATTTCAATATTTGTCATACCCATCCTTTTCCTTTTATTATTATCTCTGTAACCCATCCTGAGACAGTCCCCGAAGTATTTCGTTGTCCAGAAAATAATGCTGGATTTTAGGTTTTTCTTTTAAAAAAAAACTCTATATGATAAACTGTTTACGTTTCCTGAATTATCAATTGGCATTAATTATACTAATTAGTCCTCTTCCAAAAGAAAATGTTTAATTTCTGTACCAAATGTCTTACATGTAACCCTCACCAGACTAAAACGACAAGAAACTGTCCGTAGATACCAATTACTACAACAATTACTCGACGTAACGTAACGAAACGTTCAAATCGTCCAATTTATTACAAAATCAGACCCATCTGGACATATGGAATCGAGCTTTGGGGCTTTACCAAGCCATCTAATTCCTCCCACATCCAATCCTTACAGTCCAAATCCTTCGCGAAATCCTAAATGCTCCTTATTTCGTTACAAATAAAATCATCCATAACGACCTTAATATCCCATTTGTTGCAGACCTTTCTCGTACCAGATTTACCACTTTCAATTTCAAACTCCCAACTCACATTAACCCTCTTGTCCGCAACCTGTCAACCTTACATATTCCTGAAAACCCTCGGAGGCGATTGAACAGAATATGACCTCGGAATCTACTTACTTAAATAAACATCGAAGTTCTGCCGCTGGATAGTTACTTCACAAGCCTTCCACGCCCTTTATTATAATTCAACACTTCCAATTATTGTATTTATGTTATATACAGTTGTAAAATTCAATAAACTATAAATTAAAAAAAAATAAAAAAAATTCTGTAGCATTCGCTACTTGGATATAAATCAGTCTTTACTTAGATATCAAAAAATGCTTTTCGTATACTTTTATTTCACGAGCTTCAATTGGCCGAAATAGGGCCTAAAAGGTCAGGAACATCAAGGAAGTGTGGGACGATGACAGAGAATGCACCGTTCAATGGTGTTTTTAATAATTTAATGTAGGATACTTCAGCCTGGAAGACAGAGAAGGGCGTGGAAGAACTTCTTCCCTTGATGAAGATGTTCTGAGGGCTTTGGCGAAAGAAAATCTCATAAACATTTTTCGGGAATTTGCAAGGAAACTCGATGTATGATCGAAAAATCTTGAAATTCGATTTCCTCACTCATTAAAAGACCGCCGATAAAATACGTATTATGAATTTTGAATCTAACTTCTTTGCTGAAACAATAATGATCATTTCTGCCACATCCGCCCTACTGTCCGGACCTCTTGCCGATGGGATGACCACTTTTTTAGACGCTAAAATTTATTAATCAAGGATTTATAGAAAATAAGTTTTATACATTTTCCAAATTTCATTCAGAGGGTAAGGAAGTGCATAAGTTAATTGAAAGTAATGGAGACTAGTTTGTTTAATAAATACAGGTTTTTTTGTTGTTTTTTTTTTCAACAACAACAATTTTTATTGAGTAAAATTACAATCTGTCTCAAATTGGACATTAATAGTAGTGCTGAAAGATATCATACATACTACATTCATACAATATTTACACGGCATAAAATTACAATAAAATATATATACAATATTGAATCAATAGAATTCAGTTATACCTATATACACATACACACATTCATACATACATCACATTGAGTGGAGAATCTAGCCAGTGCTAGAACTCCAATATAGTTACAAAAGGTCGCGGACCACTGCCGTTTCAACCTTCTAGGTTGGTTGTATGGATGAGTGGAGCTGGATAGGGATTGAGCTAGAGGATTAGGACGATGAATGAGGTTCTAGTGGAATTTGGAAAATTTGGATGGAATTAGACCTGAAAGAAATGGAACATTAAGGTCGTGATGCATGGTATAGTTGGAGACATAATAAGGAGCATTTACTATTGTACGGAGGACTTTGGATTGAAAGGATTGAATGCGTTTGATGTTAGTACGTTTAGCTGTCCCTCACAGTTCAAGTCCGTAGGTCCAGATGGGCTTCAGTATTGTCTTGTAGATTAATAATTTGTTGTCAACTGTAAGTTCAGACTTTCTGTTGAGTAGTCGTTATAACTGTCCGAATCGTCGGTTGAGTTCTTGTCTTTTAAGTCTTGTATGTGGGTTCCAAGTCAATCTTTTGTCTAACAGTAAGCCAAGATACGGGACTGTATCTGAGAGAGGAATTGGTAATGAGTTGAAATAAACTAGCGGACAGGATTTTCGTCTAAGAGTAAAGGTTATGTGTTTAAATTCGGCTTCGTTCACCTTTACATGCCAGTTATTACACCAGTGTTCGATTAGTAAAAGGTGTCTCTGAAGGTTTAAGGATGCTGTTTCAGGATTGGAACTGGATGATAGGATGGCGCTGTCGTCTGCAAAAGTTGTCAGAAAGGTATCAGGATGTGTAGGAATATCAGCAGTGTAAAGGACGTAGAGGACGGGTCCCAAGACGCTGCCTTGAGGCGTTGTTTTTTTAATAAAGTTTTTCTTTTAATACCGTAGCCTTTTATTTTCCGGACAACGCATTAGAACCCCAAATACACAGTACCTCTTCTAGTTCTGTTGTGTACTACTTACTAATGTTCGGTTAGAATTGGGATTAGATAATTTTCTGAGAGTTGTAATCCCTGCTTTGTTTCTGTTAACATTAGCAGCTATTGTTGATTATCTGTAGATAAATAATAACATACACATGTTATTTGCATGCCTCTTTTCATATCTTTCATCAGATATTTTGCTGCCATGGAGGTATACCTCCGCCTTGGATATGCCCGACGATTCAAGCTATACAGAACATTCCTACTCCGCTTCCCAATCCTGAGAACAATGGGATCGCTTGGGAATTAATGTGGAACGATCCAGCGAGGTTGGTAAAATTTATGGTTTTTTTTAACTCAATTTATTATTATCACATAAAGGATAATTAGAGATCAGTGTAAAATAATTTATTATGTTTGCCAACGTTTCAACTAAAACTTGCTAGCCATAATAAATAAATGTAGAGGTAAATGCTTTTGTAGAAATCAACTCTATGAACTCCCTGGTCCAGGTGATTTATAATACGTTGTGGCCAAAACGTTGGCAAACGACATGTAAAATATTTTAGGCTAGTATCTGATCACATGAACAGACATCCATACGTCGTTATAATTGAGTACCTGGAAAAATATAAAAAGTATTGTAAATATGTAATTGGATGATTCCAAAAGCGTACTTTTCAGTCTCTGTACTGTAACATAATATAAAATATCATATAAATATAACATAATATCTGTATTTGTATTATGTGCCTGTAACATAATACAAATACAGATATCAATGAATAAATATACCTCTTATAAATTTTCCAGCCAACCCACTTTGTTTTAAAACTTCTAAGTGCTACCAATGTAGTTTCTTCACAAGAATTCGTCAAACCCATAATTTCAATTGTTCATATTTACTTATTGTATTCGCAACGTAAAATGGGATGAATAGGCACACTCTCTATCGAGTCGAGGTTGAGGTATTTACTTCAATGACAGGGCTTCAGAAGGCCTCGACAATGCCTGTCCAATAGGAGTGATGAGATGGAAGTAGGATTCGCCCTGCGTGGTAGTAGCACGACAGTAGCGTTAAAGAGCCCTCATAGGTGCAAATGGGCCAAAACCCAACAGCCCATTCTATGAGAGAGGTATTAAGGAACATAAGGGAAAATCAAATAACAACTACAGATATAAAGGTTAATACCAAGGAAAGCATATCTGAGTTAAGTAAGCAGGTAAGCTATTCGCTCTTCCAACTTCGATATAACTTCACTTGTTCTAAAATAAGCGTCTTCTTGAGATGGGACAAACCTATAAGTTTGCTGGATTCTTTTGTAAAACAAACCAATGTACCCATCATCATCAGGTTCTAAAACCTTACAAACTTAAAGTCGAAGGTGTTTTTTCAAATCCTTTAATAAGTAAAAAGTCGTCAACTGAAATGTCATAATTTGTGGATTATGATCCAAATCCAGGTTCATCATCAGATGTGCATGAAACCCTAACTCAGCATCACTGGCTTGGAAAGAATATTCTTCTAAATTGTCTTCTGATGCACTGTCTGCTTGATGATTCCTTTTCTTTCTCTTATCCTCTAGTGTTGTGGCCTTCTTGCTGGTTATAGGGACATCAATGTCTTCGTTTTGGGATTCAAAGTCTGAAACCCCTACACTTTTCTGAGGAGTCACAGTTGCATTTTTCCTTTTTCTTCTAGGCTTCAGTTCATCGCCATGGCAAAGCGTCTTAAGCAGGTTCTTGAAGCTTTCAATTGCTTGCACAGAAATTCGGTCACGCGAGTCTTGATCATTAGTGTTTTAAGTAGAGCATGTTCCCAGTGTACCCATTTACCATCCACTCCAGAAAATGTGGATGCCATAACTTAAAAAAATACGGTCACTTTTATTTTATAATTTTTTAGGAAGTTTGTTTAATATTTCACAATAATAATAGGAGTGGTATTATAATGAAAAATTAAAAAATCCGTTGCTAAGAAACTGTTGCAAATAATATATTGAGCATAAAAGACAACTTGAAGAACAGTAAACAGTTACTAAATAAGCTATATAAATAACAGTTTCATACTTACTGGTAATGTTTGTGGAAAAGAAAAATTTCTTAGAAACTGGTACATTTTTTCACAGGTTGAACTAAAAAGGGAAAAGTATTACCAACCGAACAAAACCTTTTAATCCTTTTATTTACAGGGTGGCCAACCAATAACAACATTAACTCCTATACGGTAAATTAAGTGGCTTTCACGCAGCTTTGAAATAATATTGAAGTTTTGTTCCCATTCACCCTTATATTCCTATTCACTCCACTTCACGGTATTTGTGCAGTTGTAAACTTCAATAAATAGAATTTTTTTTTAAATAATGCTACTAAGGGATAGGATTTGACTTAAAGACTGTAAACCCAAACTAAGGATTGTTTTATACCCACATAAAATAAGAATTATTATTATTTGATTTTTACAAAACAGGGAGTCTGAAACATCTGATAAAGTCAAACTGGAGATGGCTGCCAACGAAGGTTTTAGCAACAACATCAGAAGATCAACTGGACATATCTTCAACGAAAAAGCCTTAGATAAGTTCCTTCAAGTGAACCAGTTGTCGTTTTTATTACGGGCCCATGAATATCAGAAAGCGGGATTTCAGGTGATTATTAATAAGTATTTTTATTTAAATTTTTCGTCCAAATGAATAATTCTTACTATAAGAATGATATTTTTTTTTTATTACATTCACTTACCTATATTTAAAATAAGGGAAAGTATTGCGATCGTGAAAATTTTCTATGAAGAGTTTTCTTCGGAAAGAAACGTTTTAGGGGACCCTGAGCTCAAATAACTAAGTCGCGCGAAAATCTACGTTTCGGGGGTTTCTTCCCACCTTAAGGAGTCACTGATAGCAACCAATGGTTTCTTATATCTGTCTTATTGGTATCCATTTTAACGAATGTTGTCAAAAATAGATAGAATAAAAATATTTTAAGGTGATTTTAATAAAACGTGAATTCATTTTCGTTAGAAACATATGATTTAGATTAAATAATATAATTATATTAAATTGTTTGTTTATTTATTTAACGTCACTTCATGCTATTAGGGCTAATCGGACGATGCTACAGCGGGAGTCCTAAATTTTGGCTGTCCAAGTTTTATTGGGATTGGGATCTTTAACGAGTACCTGACATCGTACAGGCTCGGGACCACCTTTTAACCTCCCCTCCGAAGGACGGCATAACTTACTCCCATTAAAAAATCCTAGAACCACTTGCGGGTTTGAACCTGTGATCCTGTGAGGCTGTTATGCTAACCACCCAGCAACAAGTGATCTCAAAGAATTAATTAAATTGAGTTTCAATAGAAACATGTGTTTTATTATATAATATATTATGTTATTATTTACGAAAATCAGTTTGTTTTATCGGCATTTATCAATCTACGTCAACTCTTAGAGATATTATATAAATGTTGCAAATAAAGTTATTAGAGCTATAAATAAAAAAATAACTCTTAATTCAGGAATATGCCACTGTTTAGCTAAACGCTTTAACAGATAATCATTAACCCAAATAGTGTTTCTCCAAGGAAGCCAAGACGCATTGAAGCAACACATCAACTCATCACCTCTAGGCCAAACAACCTAGTACCAGTTTCAACTGACTATTTTGATTTTTTTTTAACCCATATAAACGTAAAAAGGTGGTCCCGGGCCTGTGCGATGTCAGGTACTCGTTAAAGATCCCTTTTATAATTAAATCTGGATAAGCAACATTTAGGACTCCCAGTGTAGCATCGTCCGATTAGCCACAGCCGTATAAAGTGACCTTAAATAAACAAACAACAACTTATGTCTGATTATTTGTTTTTCTAATTATATCTTGTTTTTTCTTAGACCTGATGAATACTTAAAATTCAGGCTAAACTTCGCCCCACAAATATAATAAAAAGTTTTTCTTAATGGTGTGATTTTTTTTTACCCTATAACCAACCAACTCCTCTAAACAGGTGTTGAAAAAAAAAACAATTGATAAATCATTATGAAATTGATGTGACTTTGTCAGTCTTGAAGACATTATTGTGAGCATGAGGTCAGTGACCTTCGAGGAGTTACTAATATGGACAGGCCGCCTTCACCTGAGCCAGGAATACATCCCGAAATCTTTCCTGGATAAAATAAAACCATTTCCTTTTCTGGTATTGGTGATGGTGTGACCTAGATCCACAGCCTTCTAGAGGACGTCGGTTATCAACGCTCGTCCTTCTCCATTTGATCTTGACATTTGACTTAGCTTGGATTTTTTTTTCATCTGATATAGTTTCGTTTACAAAGTTTCTTTCTATTTTTTCGTCTTATCAATCTATTGAATTATTGATTATACTTTTTTTTTTTTTTTAAAATCCGTTGCGCGCAACACTTTCACTTACCTCCTTTGTTAAGATTAATTTAAGAATTTTTAAATACATTTAGAGATGAAAATAAATTGTCAAAGAATTAATTGTTTGTTTGTTTATTTATTTAACGTCACTTTATGTTACTAGAGTCCTAAATTTTGTCTATCCAGGTTTTATTAGGATAGGGATCTTTAACGAGTACCTGGCATTGCACAGGCTCGGGACCACCTTTTAACGTCCCCTCCAAAGGACGGCATAACTAAGGATTTTTAACTCCCATCTAAAAATCCTAGGACCACCTGCGGGTTCGAACCCGTGACCTTTGGCATAGGAGGCTGTTATGCTAATCACCCAGCTACAATTGATCCCAAAGAATTAATTAAATTGAGTTTCAATAGAAACATGTGTTTTATTAAATAATATATTATGTTATTATTTAGGAAAATCAGTTTGTTTTATCGGCATTTATCTACGTCAACTCTTACAATTGTATGTATAAGAGAAAAAATGTCTAAAATCTTTACCTTTCCAACGGTATGGGGAGCGACGTGGTCTAGTAGATATGCCTATGACATATTTTTATTTATTTTGTTAAATCAGACGGGGAACGATCCTAGGGTATGGAGACCCTCCTGGCGCAGACCCAGCCTCTTGAAAGTAGGTACCTAAATCGGGGAAAAACCAGACGGTTCAGCGTGGTCAAGGATTAATCACTTAATTGCACGGCCGTTGACCTAGAAATAGTACGAATCTCTTCCAAGACCCTTCATGGATTTTAGAGATACAGGATTTTTTTTTTTTTTTTTTTTTTTCAACCGTATATTATACATATATATTACGGCTCTTATCTTAAAAAAAAAAGAAGTGTCATTAAAAATACTTTTGCGCTTTTCTCTTTGATTCGATTATCAAGTTCATCCAACATTTATATTTAGCCGTTTTTTAACAATGCTAACATGAAGTGGTTAATTTTTTATAAGCTACAAAATTTAAGATATTTTAGAGGAAGAAAATTTAAACTATCGGCATTTAAGCTATGTCAGACTATTTCAATCAGAATGAAACCCACATCATATTGAATTTCCTGATGCTATCTCTAAACTTCAGGAGGACATAAATAATATAAGTGCTTGGTCAAACAGCAACAAACTCCTGCTAAGCGCTGAAAAAACAAAAGCCATCCTGATAGCATCACCTGCTCTCCTTAAATCCTTTCCTAGTTCCCCCAACCTTTTCCTAAACAATACTCCTATCTCTTTCCATTCATCTGTCAAGAACTTAGGTATTACTCTTGATCAAACTCTCTCTTGGAAACCGCACATCTCCCAAATATCCCGCCGAACCATAACAACCCTAAAGCAATTCCGTCGCCTCCATCACCTCCTACCATTCAATATTAGTAAACTCCTTGTTTCTTCCCTTGTCTTTCCCCACTTTGACTACGGATGCGAGGTGTACAGCGGACTTTCAGGTGAGCTCGAAGCAAAACTTAAGCGTATTATGAACTGTGCAATACGGTTTGTATTCGGAATCACCAGAGACACGCATATAACCCAGTATTACACCGAGTTAAGGTGGCTTTATCCTCGTTACAGATGCCAGTATTTCCTAGCCTCCTTCCTCTACCAGGTTATCAGAACTCATCGTCCCAGCTACATCTTCCAATCCCTTCAATTTAAATCATCAATTCAGTCCCGTTCTACTAGATCCCGTCTTTCTGACCTCTACCCTCCTCCTCACCGTACTGCTGCCTTTGACAAGTCCTTTCTAGCCAAAGCAACCACTCTTTGGAATTCTATTCCTCCTGAGATCCGTCATGCAAGTACTGCTTCCTCCTTCAAATCGCTACTTTTCAACCACCTTCTCCTTACCCAGTCAAACAGACAATAACTTCAAACTGCAGATGCTATAAATACCAATTATTATTATTATTATTTTTATTTTTTTTTTTTTTATGTGTTTGTATTACTCAAATTATCATTGATGAACCAGCTATTTCTGTTTTTGTTTTTTTTGTTTTTCTTATTCCGAAAGTCTGACTTGTAAATATGTACATATATTACTACCTTAATTATTTTTTAGTTTAGTATTTTGTTATTCTAAATCATGACCACACTGTTCCGGTCATCAATTATGTATTTTATTTTATTCTTAAGGGACTTTAGTCCCAGGATAATAAAGAAGTTTTTTCATTCATTTTCATCATATTAAATCCCATTAAATTTGACATCGATATAGTGAGTGTAATAAAAATCGCTTCGGCCGTTTTTCAGAAAATCGTAAAAAGCAGCAAAATGCTTGGTATAAAGTGGCTCTTCTGGTAAGCCGATTTTGGTGGAAAAGTTGCTGTAACATCCTGAGCATAGGCACTCTTGAAATATCAAATTTCAGTTGTATACAACTTATCGTTTTCCCACTAGACTTACCTCATACACACACACACACACACACGGACATTTAGATATTTTTGTGGGACTTGGTTATTTAGACTCAGAGGATCCCAAAAAAGTGTATTTCCGTTGAAAACTGGAATTGAAAATTTTCACGATCACAATAATCTCCCTTATTTCACCTGTAGCAGGATGGCTAACATAACAGCCTTCTATACCAAATGTCACAGGTTCAAACCCGAAGGTGGTCCTAGGATTTATTAATGGGAGTAAAAAAATCCTTAGTTATGCCGTCCTTCGGAGGGGACGTAAAAAGGTGGTCCTGAGCCTGCGCGAAGCCAGTACTCGTAAAAGATTCCTATCCTAATTAAACCTGGATTTGCAAAATTTATGACTCCCACTGTAGCATCGTCCGATTAGGCATAGCAGCATACATTGACGTTAAATGAACAAACAAACAAACTTTCCCTTACTATATATTTCATATCTAAAGTAAAAAATTTAAATCTATTGAATCTGTATTGATAATTAAAATTGAGGTTTCATAAAATGTGTGTTATTTTTATTTATTATTTACTCGATTCTACTTTATCTGTGCGAAATGAGTAAAGAGGAGGTAGTTCCGGTCGTAGATAAGATGCTACTGGGAAGCCAAGTATATTCAACTCCCGTTCATTTACCAACAACACAAACCAAGTATGTTAAATAAAATGTCAATAATTATAAAACTCTGCAAATTATTACTAAATAGTTTATTATTTCCTAATAATTTTATTATGAAATTAGGCAATTGGTTTATATTAATAGTTTCAAGTAATCAAAGAGCTATAGAAACACGAGCCAACTATGCTTACAATTTATTTTAAAGTAAAATTGGCAATTATGATTGTTAAGAGGGGTCACATGTAGTATAGTGGCTAGAATAACAGCCTTCTATGTCCATGGGAGCGGGTTCGGACCCGGCAGATGGTCCAACAATTACAAAGGTTAATTATTGAAAATAATAAACCAAAATGCCGAAAATTATTTAGTAAAAGCTTATTTAAAAAAATATATATATAAAATATAATACTATATATAAAGATATAATGGTTATAGAAACACCTTATTAACAAAAAAACATTATTAATGTAAATGTAAAATTTCGTTTTCGGCTACTTTAACACTTAATAGACTGACGCTCTAACCTTCCACCTAACTACAAAAGGCTCATTTGCATGACTATTGTGCTTTGTAAACGAGTAGTGCTTTGATGTTACACTAAACCATCGAAATTTTCTCGTATACAAGTCCTACAACCCAAAATCCTTCATAGAATCCTCAGGGCTCCTTATTTTATTTTGAATAAAATAATGAAATTATTTTATTTTTATTAGCTTGACTGCCTACTAGCAGTATTGGTCTTGACTCGGATATTAGCAGTTTTGAGAAGTACCACAGATACAATCCACTGCTGCTATGAAACTATTAAATGAATGTCTGTGCTATTCCATCTTCTGCAAGTAGCGTCTTCGGATGTTCGTCTGCCTTCTTCAATCTTCTCTCCTACCCAAGGAGAAGTGACTTGAGCCAACACATTCTTTCCACCCATCCACAAACGCTTTGTAGTACGGGTAGTTTTGTTTGGTTACCAGGTGAGGAATATCGCTCTCGGTCAGGACGTAGAGTCCTGTGTCCCTCAGAAGCTTCGTTCTTAGTGCCTCATAAACGGTACAGGCAAGAAGAATATGCTCGGCGGTCTCCGGAACCCCACATTGGGACTGACGTTTTTCCCTTGTTTGGCGAGCTTTGCCCTGAAACCTCCATACCCTGTGAGGAACTGTAAAACCCAGTAGTCCGTGAGGATCCAAATATTTTTGAGTCACTACGGTGAGGAAATACTTTCTTAGATTAGCACTTTTTGGGGTCGACGCCCACTGACGGTTCCATTCGTTGATCTCCCGGAGAATTATCTTCCATCTACTGGGTTCTTCATTGATCCTCACTCAAAGATTGTCCGGTAGATCCACCAGACCTTCTCTCTTGATTTTATGCAGGTAATATTCTTCTCGTAGGAGAAGGTCTATAGGCATTTCTTCTGATAATAGTTGCACCGCCTCATGAGGCACAGTTCTGTATGCTCTGGAGACCCTGAGTAGAGCTATTCTTGGTGGTAAACCTACTTTTCTGTCGGTGCGAGAGGTTCTGACTCCAAGCTCGGAATGCATACATCAGAGTACTCATAATGACATCAATTTTCCATATAATGCTGAGTTAGCCCGAACCTTTTATGAAAAGCTACATCCCTACTCTAACCCAATAATTTCAGTCTTCGCTTCCTAGTAGTTTTACGAGGCCTCTGAAACTATGATGGCCTCGATATCCTACTCAATATTCTAATTGTAATTTTTAGGATTGGTTTATTTCTTTACACGTTTGTTTCAAGCCATTTCATCTTTTTATATTTACAAGATATATTACTTAATATATAGCATTTCCAAGTCAATTGTAACCTTTTCCAAGTCAAATGTAACTTTTTCCAAGTCAAATGTAACCTTTTCCAAGTCAAATGTAACCCTTTCCATTTCAAATGTCACCTTTTCCAAGTCAAATGTCACCTTTTCCATTTCAAATGTTACCTTTTCCAAGTCAAATGTCACCTTTTTCTTCACTTCTAGCCTTAAATATTCCGTTTTATTTATTTATTTATTGAAAAATAATTAGTTTAATTGACATTATGACTTTTTTAATAATTTTGGCATATAATAATTGATATTTTTTTTGGGTCTCTTAGATATTTGATATCAAGTTCTGTTTTTTACTAGCTAATATTTAAAAAAAATTAATTATCGTCTATTTAGTTTTAAGATAGTTGTTGATTTTGAGTTTTTTAGAGGGGAGGGGTAGTTTTTTTGAATAATTAATGTGTTTTCGAGTATTATAATTAAATTTTTCGAGCTGTATTTTTTATCGCTCGCGTGCATTTTAACTCGCATTAAATTTTAATGTTTTTTATTGATATAGGGATTAATTAATGTGCTTTCGGGTGGTTATGATTACGTTTTTTGAGCTGTATCTTTTATCGGTCATGCGTATTTCAACTCATATTTACTTTTGTTTTTTATTGATATAGGGATTAATTATTTTGATTTCGGGTGGTTATCATAAGGTTTTTCGAGCTGTATTTTTTTCGCTCGCGCTTATTTTAACTAAAATTTACTTTTTATGTGTGTTTATTGATATAGGGATTAATTAATGTGCTTTCGGGTGGTTATGATTACGTTTTTCGAGCTGTATTTTTTATCGCTCGCGTGCATTTTAACTCGCATTAAATTTTAATGTTTTTTATTGATATAGGGATTAATTAATGTGCTTTCGGGTGGTTATCATAAGGTTTTTCGAGCTGTATTTTTTTCGCTCGCGCTTATTTTAACTAAAATTTACTTTTTATGTGTTTTATTGATATAGGGATTAATTAATGTGCTTTCGGGTGGTTATGATTACGTTTTTCGAGCTGTATTTTTTATCGCTCATGCGTATTTCAACTCGCATTTACTTTTAATGTTTTTTATTGATATAGGGATTAATTATTTTGCTTTCGGGTGGTTATGATTACGTTTTTCGAGCTGTATTTTTTTCGCTCGCGCTTATTTTAACTAAAATTTACTTTTTATGTGTTTTATTGATATAGGTGTTGAAAATTGTGTTTTCGGGTCCAATAATTATGTTTTTTTAGTTTTATTTATTTATCGCTCCCGCGCATTTTAACGTGAATTTACTTTTAATGTTTATTATTTATATAGAGATAATTAATGTGCTTTTGGGTGGTTATGATTACGTTTTTGAGCTGTATCTTTTATCGCTTATGCGTATTTCAATTCGGATTTACTTTTGATATTTTTTATTGTTATAGACGTTTGTAATTATCTTTTCGGGTCTTGTGATTACGTTGTTTAAGCCGTTTTTATTGTCGCTTGCTCTCATTTAAACTTGCATTTGCAGTGGTCTTTCTTTGTTTTTGTTTTAGGGGATTCTCATAACGTGTTTTGAACTTTATTCTTTTATGCGCTTGGGAATTTCTATAAACCGTAGGTATTATGTTATAATATGATGTAAAAATTATTTATTGTTTTTTTGCAGGATCTGATTACATTTTTGATTTGGACGTTACATCGCGATTGCGCATTCTTCTAGATCACTTTTCATTTAAGTTAAAATGTGCACTAGCTATAAATAAATGTCATAAGCTCTATTAGTATTCACGAAAACACTATAAACGATCCCTCTATCGAATATTTATGAGATAGAAACAGTAACTTAAAATGAGTAAAAGCGATAACAAATTTGGTTCAAATAATGTTATCAGAACACCCGAAAATAGAATAAACGATTCCTCAATTAAATTATCAAATAATTGTAAGACCAAGTTAGGAAGCGGATCCTTTACAAAAGATTTAGTTGAAAAAATTACTCAGGACGCTAGAAAAGGAACTATAACTAATCCTTTAATAAAATAATAATAATAAAAAAAAAAAAAACCTAAACGATTTATATTCCAGCAACGTTATAATGAGAACCCAGAACAAAACAATCAATCCCAATATCAATAAAAAAATATCAAAAATAAAGGCGAGTTGAAATCCGCACGAGTGATAAAAAAAAAGCTTTTAAACATTTTCATAACCCCGCGAAAACACAAGGATAGATCCCTATAAAAATAAAAAGATTAAAAGTAAATAGAAGTTGAAATACGCATGAGCGATAAAAAATACAGCTCAAAAAATGTAATCATAACCACCCGAAAGCACATTAATTAATCTCTATATCAATAAAACACATAAAAAGTAAATTTTAGTTAAAATAAGCGCGAGCGAAAAAAATACAGCTCGAAAAACGTAATCATAACCACCCGAAAGCAAAATAATTAATCCCTATATCAATAAAAAACATTAAAAGTAAATGCGAGTTGAAATACGCATGAGCGATAAAAAATACAGCTCGAAAAACGTAATCATAACCACCCGAAAACACAATAATTCATCCCTATAGCAATAAAAAACATTAAAAGTAAATGCGAGTTGAAATACGCATGAGCAATAAAAAATACAGCTCGAAAAACGTAATCATAACCACCCGAAAGCACATTAATTAATCCCTATATCAATAAACACACATAAAAAGTAAATTTTAGTTAAAATAAGCGCGAGCGAAAAAAATACAGCTCGAAAAACCTTATGATAACCACCCGAAATCAAAATAATTAATCCCTATATCAATAAAAAACATTAAAAGTAAATATGAGTTGAAATACGCATGACCGATAAAAGATACAGCTCAAAAAACGTAATCATAACCACCCGAAAGCACATTAATTAATCCCTATATCAATAAAAAACATTAAAATTTAATGCGAGTTAAAATGCACGCGAGCGATAAAAAATACAGCTCGAAAAATTTAATTATAATACTCGAAAACACATTAATTATTCAAAAAAACTACCCCTCCCCTCTAAAAAACTCAAAATCAACAACTATCTTAAAACTAAATAGACGATAATTAATTTTTTTTAAATATTAGCTAGTAAAAAACAGAACTTGATATCAAATATCTAAGAGACCCAAAAAAAATATCAATTATTATATGCCAAAATTATTAAAAAAGTCATAATGTCAATTAAACTAATTATTTTTCAATAAATAAATAAATAAAACGGAATATTTAAGGCTAGAAGTGAAGAAAAAGGTGACATTTGACTTGGAAAAGGTAACATTTGAAATGGAAAAGGTGACATTTGACTTGGAAAAGGTGACATTTGAAATGGAAAGGGTTACATTTGACTTGGAAAAGGTTACATTTGACTTGGAAAAAGTTACATTTGACTTGGAAAAGGTTACAATTGACTTGGAAATGCTATAGCTGTAAAATTCAATTCTAGATTTTAATAAGAAAATATTCAAATAAATTATTTAAACGATAAATTAAACGGAAATTTTCGCACTTTCTGTAAAATTTCCTTCAAAAGATATGGTTGATTTTGGAAATCAACGTCTCAATTGTTGAAGATGACAGAAGTCAGTTTGAATAAAAATAATATAATCCATGCTTTATTTTTAATTTTTACATTAGCTCCTTCTCTGGGATTCCAACCCAATCATACAACACTAACTTTGTAGAAGTAGAAACAACGTTATCTTTGTTTTAAGAAAAAAATTTTCTCTCGACCTAGAGGCCTCCTTATATCCTCGCGGATGCATATCATAAATCAATGACTTATCTTTTTACTTTAACAAAATCTCTAAGGTTTTAAATGGAAAAGCAGCTGTATTGTGCATGCGCAGCAACCTAATAGGTGTGTTTTAACTGTCTTATTTATCATCTAGTCTTATATAAGCTATTGCAAAAATAAGTATACTTATATAATATATTAATTTATATACACAAGCCTATTACCATGTTATAACATTTCTACCATTCTTCTTAATTAACATTTAGTTGATGCATATTACTGATCTATTTTGTTTTTTAGATCCATCACAATTGGAAAATGTTGACGGTATTTTCTTCCTCGTTTTACACCGGCTTTAACAAGGCTGCATGCGTTTTAGTTCAGGGCAGCGGTAAAATCAAGGTGCTACAACTGACAACAGATGAATACCATCCAGACAAAGTAAAATCGTCAAAGCAATGATGATGATTTAAAAAAATAAATAAATACAAAATATTTCATGGTATTCATTATAATTGTTTTCATTGGTAACAACCTAGAACTTTGAATCGTTATATTTATGCTAGATTATAAACCCTATTACTGGTCAGGTGCGCTTCCAGTTTAGTCAAACAATGGCTTCCCCCAACCAAGCCCAACCAAATGGTAAGCGTGAAAATGAGGGAAAGAAAAACAGTCAAGCTGACGAGTGTAATAAAATAAATATTTTTACAAAAAGTGTTAGATAAAACTCTAGCGTTTATGTGGTGTTTTCCTCAAGAGGCTCGTATACAAAGCCAGAAGTAAGCCAAAGTGGTTATACCACACGTGTACACGCAACTTTGGAATAGACAAGTTAGTATCGAAATATTTCCTCTTATGTATGCAGGTAAGTAAAATGTTAAAAAAATGAAGTGAAAAAAAGGAAAAATTCGGTAGTATGACAAATATAAAAGGCGAAATATTGAAAGTTTGGAATTCCAAAAGCGCTTGAAATGACTGCTACAAGTACTTGAAGTAAGCTTTGATTCGGTGAATTTAGATGCCTATGACCCTTATTACAACAAATACAACTACAACAAATAAAAAAATCTGAACATCTACAACCCATGAAGGGTCTTGGGCTCAGTACATATTACAGTAGAGATTCGTACTGTTTCTGGGCCAACGGCCGTGCAATGAGGAGGTTAGGCCTTGATCACGCTCAATTTTTCCCAAATTTGGGTACCCACTTTAAAGATGCTGGGTCTGCCCCAGGAGGGTCTCCATACCCTAGGGTCGCCCCTCCCCTCCCGCCTGAATTAACAGGATAAATAATATTATGTCATCGCCGAGATTCGAACCCAGGACCCGAAGAATAGTGGACTAGTGATCTATCCACTAGACCACGCCATTCCCTACAACAATTATTAAAAAAACTTGAAAATGTATGTGCAATGTGTCCATGAGGGATTGATAAGTATGCTGTGTTATTTTCGCAACCCGATGTATTTGGGCAGCTTTGCCAAAAAATAAATAAAGAATTTCTCTCCATACGCCATATATTCTCAGTTCTGGAATTTAGTACTGTCAATTAACATTAATATGACTCAAAACTGTCAATTAACCTTTGCAACTTTTACTGAATACCATTTATTGTTAATAAAAATTGTAATTAACTTTCATTTTGGTTACTAGTATAATATTCGAATAAATTACAAACGATAATTAGTGATTGCTCTTACATATATTCGAATATACTTTTTGCTCTAAGTTTTTGCGATTCAATAAAATATTTCTACCTCTTTGCTATTGTGTGGGTAGGGTTGATAGAGTGACAGGAGAGGGGAGCTGCTATCAGTGAATCACGAGGGATGAGGTATTATGGCTACCCTCCTCAAGAATGTAACCAATAGTATTTGGCATGCATTTAATTCTCTTTCCACTGATAATTCTGGAAATGTGGTCAAATCGAAACTTAAGGTATGGCCATTGTTATTTCCTACTTGTTTCTCAATTATGATCATTTCATCTTGCATTGACATCAGATAGTTAACAGGTGTCATTATTGTTTATGTGTGTTAAACGTTTAAATACAGTGTTTTTATACTTCTAAAAGGTGGAATTTATTATTTTTAGCATTAAATAAAGCCTCAGGTACTTATTTTTCACTATTACTAAATTTTATCATATATATTTTAGGTGCTAACTGCAAATATAGGAACTTTACTGGATTTATATGGTGTTGAAAAAGGATTAGAACATTATAGAAGTACTACATCACTGAATTTTTATCATTACAAATATTATTTATTAAAGGAAGTAAGTATTCATACAACTCCATTATATTTCTTTCTCTTATCTCAGTGTTTCTATGTGTCTGTATTCCTTAATCAAGTGTCTTCTGTTATTAAAAATATCCTCGCATTTCCGGCTTTAATATTATTATGATCTTGCTGCTACCTGCCTAAATGTAAGTGCTTGGTAAAATAATTAATTATTGACAAAATCGGTTTTTAATGTCTTATCGTACATTAATTTTTTTTTTTAAACAAAAATTAATCTTCTCATATGACTCATTTATTCTGTTTTGGCCAAGAGTGACAAGGTCAGTTAGAAGTTGCCACTCTATATGGGAATCTTTCTACACTGTTTTCTCTTTGGGAAAAGATTTTTCTCTCATGTTATTAATAATATTTCCTTCAGGAGAAAAAATTAGCTGTAATTTTTAATAAATCTTGAAAAATAATCCATGATTTATATGTTATTTTTTTATTTATTTTACTTTTTATTAATATTTGATGAATTTAATTTCATGACCTACCAACCTAATTGGTCCTATTCCTGATTATAATTCAAACTATCAATTAAACAGTTCAATTTAATACATATTCCTTTAAATGTTTAATTATTGCTACAGAATAGAAAAATTACACCTAATATGTTTAAGGAAATATTAATAATCATTGTCAAAAGTATACAGAAATATGCAGTTTTATTTTAAGGAGGAAAAGTTTAGAAGAATGTTAAACAAAGTCAAGGGCATGCCTTGTTTGCAGATGTAATCACTTTGTTTAGCTTAAAAAATTATTGATATTGTTGCCTTTCACTTGAATATTATTACAATTCAGTAAAACAATTTATTAATTTTTTTATGGCAAAATTAATAAAGTAAAGAAATTATCAAATATTTGTTTCAAAAAAAGTTGGACAGAATAAATTTTTATTTTGTAAATAAATTAAATGTATTTAAAAAATGTTTAAAATAAAAGTTTTGAGTATTCCTCTTTATGAATTAGTGCATTCATTTTTTATTTTTTTATTTATTTTTTTTTTTTTGGTTTAGTGAATGGGAGATTTTTCCTAAATGTTATAGTTTATAGTTATTTTTAAAATTCTGTGAATAACTACAAACTTGTGAGTTTAATTCATATGGTTATATGGTTTTATATATATATACACACTAATTAATTTAACTTGAAGAGTATCAGTAGTAGTATTTTAGTTTCTTGTACATTTATTCATTATTTTAATATTACAGTTGGCTTTTTTATATAAAAATCATTTCTAAATAAATAAATACCTAAGTGGTGCAAATAATATTGCATGTAATCGGTCTTTATGAATATTGGTACACAGAAATATATTTACAAAAAAATAAATAAAATGTGGGTTTTAACTCCTGAAAAAATATTAATGAGTGATTTAGAGATGATAATTAATGAATTTTAGGTAAGTTTTGAGCTGAAGGCCAATTATTTAATGACATATTTTCCATAAATTTTATTTTTATAGAAGAATTATTCCAAACCCAAAATATTGTGTGTTGGTGATTTTTGGTCATTTATACATTAACCTATGGCTACTACAGCATTCTTTATTGGTTGCTTAAAAATTCCATGATTTTTATTTTAATAAATCAAGTTTGAATTATAATTTCATTATGAAAAAGTATAACAAAAATAAGTGGGTTTATGTTTATCAGTTTTTGTTTATTGGAAACCGAAAAACATGAATGTGTTTATGAGTAGAAGTGTGCAAGCTCAGATGCATAGAATGTTGGAGGGAGCGGTAAAATTAAGCTGGTATAAATACAGAAACATACATAGGGTTTAGACATAATAAACATTGCAGATAAGAATGGAAGTGATTAAAATTGGCTAAAATAGACGGCAAAATAAATAAAAGATCACAAGAAAGTGAATGAAGTTGTAATTTAAATTGATTTCATTAATGATAAAATTCAAAAAGTAATTAATTTTCATTCTGGTTCATTTTTCAGTAGCACACAAAAATAAGATTTTGGCAGTAATGAAAAAAGTTGAGAAGTGGTTATGGTAATTTGTACATTCATAGCCTCTCATATAAAATCAATATAGTTATAGGAAAGACCAAAACGATAGGATTCGTAAAGATTTTATTAATCATAGAGTTTTTAAATTGTGTTAATTTTAAAAACTTCCAAGTAAGAGAATGTATATACTCACTGAAAACAGATTAAATTATTATGTCTGAAGTGTTGTTCATTGTGTCAGGGTGATATTCGTAGGGCGTAGGGCTGTGCTTTGTCTTCTTAGTTTAAAATCCCTTGAAAAATTCATTTTACTTCCTATGAACTGTGTGGTAGTAGTGATAAACATTAGGGAAAAAGTTTTGATTATTCTATTATCAAGAAAATTGAAGTAAATCTCAAAATACTACAGTTTTGAACAGTATATACTATCAAATTTTGGTAAAGGTGTGCATTGAAATGATAATGTTCAGAATTTTGGGAGTTGTGAAGTTTGATTAAACAAGGAAATCTATCATTTTATTAAAACTAATTGTTTTTGTCATTGATTTGGGACGTGAAATCATATTAGATTTTTTTGGGTAATTGATTCTTATCACTTAAAGGTAAATGAACAACAGACGTTATTTTTTACTTTTTCTCAACTTCAAAATATAACATAATTTATTTAATTGGTACTAATTTACAACCTATAAAAAAAATTATAATATTAAATTTTAATAATTATTAAAAAAAAAAAATAGAAAAAAAGTTTATTTTGAATTTGTGGAATGCACTAGAATAATATTAATATACCTTTGTATATGCTTTATATTTATATAAATTTACAACTATATTGGAACAATAAAATTAGTAAATATGCAGTATATTATAACAGGTGATGATTTTGTAAAACTACCTGTTGATAACACTTTGAAGTATTATACATTTTATTACAAAAAATAAAATAAGAAACAGATTTAATATAAACATTATGTTCATTTGATGTCTTCATATTTTCTTATTCCTTTAATTCATCTTTTTCTCCAGGATCCTTATATTTATATTATTTTCTAATTCTTCGAATTACTTAAGTAATGTTTCTTTACTGTATACCCATTGAATTCCCGTATTTTACATTATCCTTTTGAATATGCTGAAGTATTGTTAAGAAACTATGCATTTGTTATCTTCTTCTGACTGCAATGTGTGAGATGATGTCAGGGCTATTTCCTCTGTTGACACCTTAGTAGATTATTATTGGGAAACAATTTAGAGAAGCTTATCAAGTCCTATAAAGTTTTTTATTGGCATAATTATGCATTCATTATTTGTTATGTTTTATTATACATCTATGAAGAAAAAAATACTGATTGATCTTAAACTAATTATTTTATTTTTTTCTATCTTTGATTAGGAAAGAGAGGAAGCAATAGAAACAGGATTTGAAGGTCTTTAAGGACATTAATCTTTCTGTTATATTCATCACATTAATTATACTTATCATTTATCAATTATTTCCATGATTTATGTTTTAAATGTCTTAATTGCTTAGCTTTTATTTTTAATCCTATGTTAAGATAATAATATGAAGTCAGTAGATAAATACAAAAATATTGCTGATCTAAACTGATTAATATCGAATATTTCAATTGACAGATGAGGAAAAATTGACAGAAAAAAAAAAGGATTAAATATTTTTCTTTTGGCCTGTTTAATAAAGTAAAGTATAAAGTTAAAACTTATGAAATTAATAATAATTAATTTTAATATTTATTAAAATATTGTATGTTTTGCTTTATATTTATTTGTTTTTATCATTAGCTATTGAAATATTATGGAAAAAACTATGGGCCTTTCTTCTTTATGAATGTAAATTAATTATTTTCTTGTGAAACAGGTTTTCTGATTTCATGTTTGTTGAAAACATATTTTCCAAGGCCTCTTACTATATCTACTTAGTAATGATGAGTTATCTGCTTGCAAATCAATGACTAATTGCTATATTTGACAGTTACTAAGTATTTAGACTTGGTTTCTTGGAAGAAAGAAACATGATGGAAATTTTTATTTCTTAAGATTTTGAACCTAATGAAATTAAATTTATTAAATACTTTATATTTTGTTTTTGGCTCATTTTTCCTCTAAGTTAATAGGAAATATTTTGTTTTTATAACCCACTTTTGAAATCAACAAAACAGTTAAATATAAATGAAATATGAATTTTAGTTATTGCATTTAAGGGAAATAAAAGTAGTGGATAAATTAGTTGACCGTTGAGAATTACTAAAAGGAATTAGTCTGGGTGGCGGTCTTTTTCCATTCGCCTACAACACTGTACGTATCTCCTTTGTTCTCCATTTTTCAATGATTTTATTTCATTAAGTTTTTTATATATTTGCACATTATCTGCTCTGCATAGCCCTCTCATTATTATATCTTTGTCATTGTAATCTAATTAATTGATTTCTTTACACATCTAGTTCCTTTTATGTTATAATATTGACATTATCGATTAAAATTAAAATAGTATATTTAATCTTATTTTAAATGTATCTCTTTTGTATCTTTTTAGCCCTGATGATGACCCACAATGGGGGTCAAAATGTTGGCAAAAAATAAACTGTTGAAACTACTCAATTGTTTCATTCACCGACCGCCACCCGGACTAATTCCTTTTAGTAGTTGAAATAAAAGTAGATTTTATTCTGTGACTAAATAGTCACCTAAGAATTACTAAAAATAGAAAAAAAAATAATGACATATGTCTGGTCTTTTTGATACTTCAGTATTGAATTGCTAGAGATTTGATAGCAGTGATTAGTTTGCATGTATAAGTTTTAAATTTTACATATGTTGGAAGATTGACAGGTCAGTTGGTGTAGAAATAATTCATGTTAGAAAGAGGTTAATGATAAGGCTTTAGGAATGAATATGGGTAATGAAACTAAAAAAAAATAATAAAAAAAATAGCACAAATGACAAAAGATATTTTGACAAATCTGTCTGAATGTATATACAAGTTTATAGGTTGGGATCTTGTGTTAACTGAATATACAGAAAAACATGTGTTAAGCAAATTAAGTATATAAGAAGGCATTTTTGTCCTATTGGATTGGAAAAGACAGATACCAAGGCTGTCTGAAAGAAGGTTACAGCCTTTTTTATTTGGTACATGTCCAGGAGACATTGGAGGAATCAGAATGAAATAGTCCATTAGTCTCTTAAATCTTGTGTCAAACTTTTCAGACAGCCTGAGGCAACCATACTCTAAATGGAAGAAAATGAGAGCGGAAACTAGGAGCTGACGGTTTTTAGATGGGATCGAATCATAAAATCTTGAGAATTATTCAAATATTGCTTTGAATTTTTGAGTAATTTTAGAAATATGGGGACTCCAGGATAGTTGTTGATTAAAAATTACTGTGAGGTTTCCAACTGAGATGTTGAAGTATATAGGTAGGCTGAATAAGTAGATTATTAAAAAAAAACTCATAATTTCTCACTCCAGCCTTCAGTTTCACAGAAGATTTGACAACTGCATGCTAAGAGTGTCCAATGATATGTTAGCAGCAAAAGAGGGAAGCTGTGCCTTTCTATTAAACATAGTTGTTTAATTAAAATTTAATGAAGTCATAGTGTACTAATAATTAATGATTCTTTTATAATAATGAGCAGTTTTTGTTTTTAGGTCTTCTCATCTTTACCAGACACTCTTTCTCTTAATTTACTAAGGGAATATGAAGCGAGTATTGATGAAGTCTGCTGGCTCGTTTGTAAAAGGCTTTACTTGAACCGAGAACCACACATTCTTCCCGATGAGTGTCTTCACCACCTTTTCCGAGTATTCTGTATGCTCGGGGAGCTTCAGCCATGTGCAACGCAACAAGATGTGTTTCAAGTAAGAGCGTCAATTTTAATAGTTTATTTGTTACAGTTATATGCTCTGGTTTTTTAAACAAGTACAAAATTTTACTTAATCTTTAAAAGATCTGGAATAAAAAAAAAATTGTTTGTTATTTTATTAAAAAACAAAACAAATATAAGATGTGTAGTTTGTGTATAAATATGTAAGTGACATTGATGCAGTTGTTATCCTATTAAAATACTGCAAAGTAGTTTTATATGGACTAGCCCTACTTGAGTCTTGGATTTCACTTCCAAGATATAATGTTAACTTGGGAAAGTAGCACTTAATTTTTGTTACTTATTTATTGAACATCACTTTTGCGGATATTTTTAATATAACATATTTTTGTATATTACGGATAATAACATATTTAGTAAGTATTGCCAAACAATAAATAAAATTACCTGGGGTAAAAAGTCATGCATTTTTTTTTAATGGAGTATAGATTTTGAATCATTCTTGGATAAAAAGAATGACCTAAATACAATTATTAAAACTTTACACGGTTATTATTTAAAATTTCTGTTTCTTTATTATTCTTACTTAGAGATCGTCAGGATACCTTCCAAAATATTTTGGACTATAAGTTTCTGTAATGACCACACTAATGAAATAAAACATAAATTATAATAATTAATAAGTATAGTCTGTTAAAAAACATTTTTATATTTAATTTAATTTTAATTTCTAGGTGGTTCTTGAGAGAAGCGAAGTAGGATTAGTTAGCTGCCAATTAGTGATGTCCCTCGGAGGAGATTGGGACCAAGAAGCTTACGATTCGCTCACCGTCAACACCCCAGGCTTCAGGTTCTCCACTTTCTTGACTCTTCTGGAGACAAAATATCTGTCAGATGTCGAAGAACCAGTACTGATAGAAGCAGTGACAGCTCTATCGAGCACATTTCTCTGCGATGTGATAAAAAAGGTTGTTATTAAATTGAATTGGCTATTCAAAACAGATACATTTACATTATATTAAAGATTTTATTATTGATTATTTATAATTCATAATAATTCTTCTTTTTTTTTATAGTCTACCAATGTAATGAAAAAAAAAAAATACATAAATATTGGAATAAGAATGATTATTTTATTTTATTCTATGTAAAATATTTTTTTAAATTATATTTTCAGGGTAATTTGATGAAGAAAGGATATTTGTTACCTACGTTGAGAGAGTATTGGTTTGTACTTCAGCCTACTCAAATGGCATATTACAAGAATATGGATGAAAAGGAACAGTGTGGTTAGTAAATTTCTATGGATAATTTACCTTTAATTTTTTCCTCCATTTAAGAATGAAAAAAAAATAGAGAGAAATTTAAGAAAGGAAAGATTTTTTGGGGGAACGGGAAGATCCTTGGTCTGACGATGTAGCTTCCTCAGAAATCATCATACCCCTACCTTGTCTTTGAAGGTTATACAAGAGTTTTTAAGGGCTGAGGGTGATGGATAAATACCGAATTCAAATCTCTCCGTCACATTTGGCAACTAAGAGATACAAACTTGTAATTATATTATTTGAAGTTTATGGTCTTATGGTCATCTTGTTGCTGGTCAACGCACATTTGTGCACTAACCCACTCAGCTACAGTGCCCTCCTGTAGGGTAAGATCATCGCTCACAACCATTAGGCTGACGGGACTCTCAAAAAGGAGGCTGTGAGTGAATCCCTTCAATTACATGCCTGAAAAAGTGCACTTGGGAATGGAGATTCAAACCTCAACCTTTGGCTTGGTAGACTAGCCACATAACCACATGCTTCCTCTTATACAGTATAATCTATTGGGTTGATGCAAAATTAATGCAGGTTTTTAGTAGGTATTGTAAATACGCCATATCTTTACTTTAACCATATATATTTAATCAAAATAATTTCCATCTGAATCAATGCACTTTTGCCAACGTTCAACAAGCTTTCTTATTCCACCAGAAAAAAAATCCGAATCTCTGGACTCAATGAAATCACGAAAAGAATTTTCAATGTTGTCCTGGTTTTGAAAATTTTTCTCCCTCAAAAAGTTGTCCAGATGCCTGAAAAAGTGGAAATCTGTAGGAGAGAGGTCAGGTGAATAAGGCGGATGTTAGAGAACTTCGTAGCCCAACTCGTGCAGTCGTCGAAGTGTTGGTTGTGCAACGTGTGGTCTGGCGTTATCGTGGAGCAGGATCGGCCCCTTCCGATTCATCAATGCTGGGCAAAGACGTTGCAATTTTTGAGTTCCGAGTTCCGCCGCCATTTCTCGTGTGGTTTTGGTTGGGTCTTCTTCCACTTTTGACCTCAGCTGGTCGTTGTCCAGAGCAAGATGACGGCCCCGACCTTCCTTGTCTTCGAGGTCGAAATCTCCTCTGCGAAACTTCTGGAACCAACGCTGCACCGTGCACTCATTAATAGCCCCCTGACCCCACACTTCATTAATATTACGAGCCGTTTGCGCTGCGCTGCGCCCTAATTTAAATTCGTAAAAATAAATTTGACGAAAATCGCACTTTGACATTTTCGATTCAAGACCTTTGAACACACTGAACAAAACGATTTTACAAAACAAATTCATGGTGAAAGAGAAGGTATTAGATAAGGTTTGTTTTGGTATAATAATGATCAATGTTAGGATTAGCTTTGTTTACACAATTGGAATTAAGATATTGCAATAGAGGAAACCTGCATTAATTTTGCATCAACCCAATATATAATATAATTCTCAAAAACAATGTACCTAATTACTATTTATTGGCTGCTACTTTTCTAAGTCAGCGGTGAATCCAAAACTGCATTAATTAGTATGTAAATTTTCAGGTTCTTATTTTATAAAACTATTGGATTTATTTCATGTTTATCAATTCATTATTGGGATCAGGTGGCATAAAGGGGAATAAAGTAATTAACTCAAAATACACATTTATTTATAAAATAGTACATATTATTACACATAAAAATACACTGTGAGGCAGGCATTGTTCAATATCGAGAATACTGAGGTTTGTTCTGATTTACCACATGTTTTTTTTTTTTTTTTTTTTTTTTTTTTTTTTTTTAATAGAGATATTTACAACTGTATTAACACAAAAAATACATCAAGTAAATGTGACTGTTCACACATGAGATATGGACATGATAGGCGTGAGAAGAATCTACCCATTGGTATTGGTAGCACTTCAAAGGTTTTTCAGACAAGGAGGTCTCTAGGCCATCGTCGTTTCAGCCGCCTCGGAGGATGATCAGGAATAGAAGGAGATGAGATATTGCGGACAAGTGGGTTTGGGTGGAGTGGTAATTTGGAGTGAAAGGAAGTATATCTAATTCGGACTAAGTCTGCAACTAATGGGATATTCAGGTCTTTTTGGATTATTTTATTGGTGACAAAGTAAGGGGCATTTAGGATCTTTCGGAGGATTTCGGATTGCAAGAATTGGATGCGAGAGGAATTTGATGGCTTGGTGGATCCCCATAGTTTAATTCCAAAATATAATTCCATTAAGTTTTTTGTAGTAAGTGGGAAGTTTTGAACGTTTGTCAAGTAAATGTTGTAATAAGCGATATCTGCGAGCTGTTTCTTGTCGTTTCAGTCTAGTGTGAGGATTCCAAGTAAGTCGTCTGTCAAGATACAGTCCAAGGTATCGGATCTGTTCAACTGAGGTGAGTGGAATATTGCCAAAGGATATAGTGGGACAGGCAGACATAGGTTTGCGGCACAGGGTAAAGGTAATTTGGTGGGATTTAGTAGGATTTATTTTGATCCTCCACTTTTGACACCATTCTTCAATGGAAACAATGTGAGACTGATGGGTTTGGGAAGCAATAGTTGGGTCATTGTTTACAGATAACACACATGTGTCATCAGCGTATGTAGTGAGGACAGTGCAAGGATGAGTAGGAATATCAGCTGTATATATGGTATAAAGGATTGGACCCAGGATGCTACCTTGGGGCACACCTGCGTTCTGAGTAAATATGGCGGAGAAGGAAAGGTTATGGTTTACTTTAAAGGTTCTATCTGTGAGGTAAGAACGGATTAATAAGAAGTAGGTAGGAGGGAGAAAGTGACGAAGTTTGTAGAGCAGTCCTGGATGCCAAACTCAGTCAAAAGCCTGTTCCACGTCGAGAAGGATTTGTGAATAAGGATACATGAACCAGCGTGGGATGTGTTGTCTGGGTGATCTGATCTGTAGGTAATGTAGTCACGTATGTAAAAGTGAGAATGAGTAGTGAAATGAGTTACAGTAATCAGGGCTATGTCTATGTAATTGGCATGAAGAAATATGTCAAGTTCGTCCCGATTATTATTCAAACCATTGGCATTCCAAAGCAGAAGAACTAGGGTCTTATTGTTCATTGTGGGAAACTAAGAGGAAATGCTGAAAGGAGTCTTGTAAGGAGAGTGATGAGGGGTCTTATTGTATTTTGTAGATCGAGAAGGAATGAGGAAAGGATAGACATTATGTCAGATGGGTGTTGGCTGGGATAGGAATAATTGGCGGTATCATGGGATGGAGTGTTAATTTGGGAAGGTGGTGGTTGAATTTTCCTTTGAGGCCGTTGTATAGGTTCTATATTTGAAGGTACAACTGAAGAGGGTGGGAACTGAAAGGAAGGAAGAGAGGAGACTGGAACCTTGGGAGGAGGAATAACTGGAGGTAACTTAACCCGCTGGGAAGCGTTTTTAGAGGTGAGGTCCGTTTTCGGAGATTTCGGCTGAGAATGGGAGGTCTGGGGAAGGAAATGAGAGGTCTGGGGCTGTGGTTGGACAATCTGTTGTTGAGGTGATAGGAGGTTTGAGGTTGGGATGTTGAGTGTTGAGGCGGTTGAGAGCGAGGTAGCAGTATCGTTGAGTGTGGTTTTACTGAGCTATTGTAGGTAGCTGGTCTTGGGTTGAAGGTTGCAGTCCTCTGAGGAATAGGATCAGTTCTCGATGAAGGGCCGGGTATCTCTTCTTCTGGAGCGGTATTTCTCTGGCTTTGCAATTTATATGATATGTTTTGTGCTTTTTGCCTAAACATAGTTTTATAGACTATGCAGCCTTTATAATTTGCAGGATGTTCATCGTTACATAAAACACATTTTGCTGGTGTGTCCCGAGGCTTCTGGCAGGTGCCTGATGCGTGCGGACCTGCATATTTGACACATCGAGACTGATGATGACAATATGCTCGTGTGTGTCCCAAATGTTGGCAGTTAGTACATTGCACTATTTCATTTCTCCGTCTAGGCTCCTCGAATCGGATAACTGAGTATACTAAGCGATTTATTTTGAATATATCCTTATTGTTAGGTGCTGGCTCAAGGTCAACAAAAAATAAAGGAAGTGGGTACTTTTCGTGAGGATGAATCACACAAGAAATGTTCCTGACATTGTGTCCCAACTCTTCGAGGTCCCGCTTGATGGCAGCCGTAGGTGTTGTGCTGTGTAGTCCTCTTAGGACTATCCTATATGGCTTTTCTTCTCTGCGTTGAAAACAATGAAAATCATAGTTGTTAGCAGTCAAGTGACTAACCACTTTTTTATAATTTTCTTTGCCGCTTGTGGAGATTTTGATGTCTTTGACTCTAGAGAAACATCTAAAATTTGTTTGTACAATTAAATTGGCGATTTCCTTTCCGAATTTCATGAAGTCAACAATATTGCTGACAAATATTGGTTGTGGTTCTGGGTCCGTGAAGTTGCTGGGTACAGATGATTCAGTAGGTAGATCTTTGAGGACTTCAAATTTATTGCTAGTCGGTAAGGCTGGTAAGATTGGTAGATTGCTGCTGGTTGAAGGTAGACTTCGATTTTCAGACTGTTGTTTCGTTTTAGTATTTTTATTCTTTTTTTTGTTAGGCGATTTTGTAGGAGAACCAGGAGTCAGGTTCCTTTGGCGTTTTTGAAGAGTGCGTCTTTTGGGGTATTGTGAGTCTGTCTCACTCACCTCAGAGAAAGCGGTATCATCTTCAGTGTCCATGCACGAATTTTTTTCAGAAGATATTACGACTTATTTTTAATAAATAAAATAAATTAAAATTAACTCTCTGAATATTTACAATTATATACAATATAGAAAAATAAATAAAAGTAAAACATTTCTAGAGAAAAGAAAATTAAATAATTAAATTAAAAATTAAAAAAAAAATCTTCTGGATACGAACTCGCGCACGTATAGATACTGCGTACTGAATGCAGCGCTCCAGCCGACTGCGCTACCAAGGATCTGATAAGAGATTGCTCTAGTGAGTAATAGCCTCAGTACGGAAGCAGGCAGGTAATGGGAAGCCCCATTAATAAAATATTAATAGATTTAATTAAGCACTCACCCAATCAGGAATAATAGAAATGTTCATAAACACTTAATAATAATGTTTATAAAATTTGGACGTAATCCGTAGGCTAACACCACTAAGGATTGAAAGTAAGTGCGGATCGAAAACAAAGTTGAACTACAGTTGCGGCCATTGCACTCGCACATGACCACATAATGTAATATAACATGAAAAAAGTACCTCTGGACATAACTGGAAAATTCTTCCCTGGCTTGACCCCTGACTTCCTCTGTCCGTGGCTGGACTCCCGCTTCCTATCCTGTCCGGGCTAAGACTAAGACTCCCAGGTAGAGGGCTATCCCTGATCTAGGAGTAGAGGGTTGTATTTTTTGCATAACCCTTCTAAGAAACCTTCCTGCTTCTAGCCCGGAAACTGTTCTATTTTAAATGATTCAAAATTATTTATTTTCCTCCCAGTATTCTCGATACATAGCATAATAAAATTAAAAACTCAGTTATTCACAATTCTTTTTAGAGAGGCAGAGAGCAAGAGTAACAAATCATTTCAATTATATGTTATTTTTGTTCTAGTTTCATTAGGACAATCTCTACAAACTTCCAATCAGTCTTTCCATTGAAAACAAATTAAACCCATAACTGCTTGGGACATATATACTGATTTGTCCATTCCCCATAGACAAAATGTCAATTTTCAAAAAAAAAAAAATAATAATAAATTCAAGAGACAGTGAAACTGTTGAGCCACCAAAACTATAAAAACATTTTTAGATAGGTAAAAGAACATTGCAGAATTTAATTTTTTTTTAAATAATGCAGTTGTTAGGCAGCATGTGAGTTTTTATATTAATAATTTTTTTTGTTGAAAAAAATCAAGTTTGACAAAGTTATAAATTCTTATGGGCTCTGTAATCCATTAGCTATATTCATGATGGACAAACTTATAGATACTAAACAATTTGTTTATTAATATTTTTAGATTGGAATATTTTATTTTCTACTTCAGATTATTGGTAATAGTGGTAATAACCTATAATCCAGTGACTATTTGAATAATCGGTATTTTTCCGTTGGTATGCTTTTGTTGGATTTTTACATATGCTTATAAAAAACTCAAATTTATTCCTCCATTATAGGTATGATTAATCTCGACCCCAATTGCTGGGTGGATACTTCAGCCAATAGAATTTTCCTACATACCAATGAACGATGTATTGAGTTGGCACCACATGACCATAGGTAATTTACTTCTATCTATATTATACATAATAATGTGTAAAAAGTAATATGTTTGAGAGCTCTTAAGGTAATATTAATATAAAAAAATATTAGGCAATATACAAAATTTAAATTTACTTTGTAGGAGTAGGTTACAATGGGTTTCTTCCTTGCAAATAGCCATTTCACAATCGGGACGAGGTCAGGGTTACCAGAGGACATTAGCTGCGAGGAGAAGAAAACAAAGGCAGATCGACGAAGCTGAATCCCGTAGGAAATCTAGTATAATTCATGATATGGGGGTACAACTTCAAGCAGAAAAAATGGTACATTATCTTTATTTAACTTTTAATATTTAAAATAATTAAAAATCTTAAGAATCATTTTCCCTTATCTCAGTTTAAATTTTTTTTTTTATTACAAGGCAAGAGTTGCTGCTGAATTAGAAGCCCAAGAACTTAAAGTTGCTCAAGAAAAACAAGTCACACATTTAGAAGCTCTTTTAGAAGAAGAGATACAAGCTAAAAGGGATGAAGAAATAGTCAGGTCGCTCCAAGCTAGGTATTTTTTATTTATATTTATTTAAAAACTCTATTTTTACTTTAACTTACTGATGTATGGGATCTATTGTGATCATGAAAATTTTCGAATTCCAGTTTTCAACAATACACGTTTTTAGGGTCCCCTGAGTCCAAATAACCTAGTCCCACAAAAAGTTCTGTGTGTGTGGTAAATCTAGCAAAAAAATGAAAAGTCTTATGAAACTGAAATTTCTTATTTGAAACAACTATATGCCCTAGATGTTACACCAACTTTCTCATCGAAATTGGCTGGCCAAGAGTGTTGCTTTATATCATGCATTTTGCATATTTTTATGCTTTTTTCAAAAACGGTTCAACAATTTTGATTAAACTCACTATATGGATGTGAAATTTAATCTAATGGATATTAATTAAGTAGAGAAATTCAAGTACTTAGGTTCAATGATAACAAGAAAAAATGAAATCCAGAAAGAAATAAAGTCCCGGTTAAAGGTGGGAAATGCGTGTTATTATTCAGTTGCTAAATTACTTAGCTTGCAGCTTCTGTCTAAACACTTAAAGGTTAGAATTTATAAAACTATTATTCTTCTGACGGTTCTTTACGGATGTGAAACATGGCCGCTTACTTTGAAGGATGAACAACGGCTTAAGGTTTTCGAAAATAAGGTACTGCGTAAAATATTTGGTCCGAAGAGAGATGAGGCCACTGGAGAGTTTAGAAGGTTGCACAACGCAGAATTGCGGAACTTTTACCCTGTGAATATAATTGAGTTGATAGCATCGCGGAGACTCAAATGGGTGAGGATCGGATTCCGAGAAAGTTGGTATTCGCTGATCCGACTGGTAGGCGTCCGAAAGGTAGGCCGAAACGTCGATTGGAGGATTATGTTAAGGCTGATCTTGGGGGCTTAGGCTTGAACGGTGAACATTGGACGAGTCTGTGCAGGCGGAGTTTGGTGGTATCGGCATCGAACCTTCGGGTTTGGTAAGCCTATTATTATTATTATTAATAAAGCCTGTAGTGCTATAAGCCATGAAGGGTTTTGGATGCAGTTCTTAGGAAGTACTGTTTCTAGGTGCGACGTGGTGATGTGTTAAGGATCATACTCAACTGCCAGGTTTTCTTCATTTAATTATTTTGACTTTAGAAGATAAGTGAGCCCCTTAAGGGTCTTTCAGCCTCAATGTCAATATGTAACGTATTATAATAGTATAAATAATTATTTGTCATAGCAGTGACCATGATCCCAGAACTTCACCAGAGTGAAGTCTCAAAAAAAAAAGTATTTATTTCTCATGATTTATTTAATTAAACTTTTATTGATATCAACTAGCTCTTATTAATTATTTAATTTTATTATTTATTATGATTGATTGTTTAATTTGTTTTTATTTTTGATAGAGTGTTGAGAGAAGAATGGGAAAAACGAGAAGAATTGGAGCAATTACAAGAGGAACAAAGGCTTTTATTGGAGCAGGAAAGGGAGAAGAGGAAGGAATTTGAAGCGAAACAGAAAGAAAAAGAGAATCAATTATTAGGTATTTTTATCTTTTATATTGAAAACAAATAAATTGTTACAAATTGTGATAGTTAAGTAATATTGAGGTGAAATATAAGACAAATATTTCAGTAATAGAACCAAAAATAAGAACCAGTGGTATCAAATTATGTCTTAAGTAATAATCTTAATAAGTAAGTACTAAGATATTATTTGATTTAAATCTATATATTACTAGCTGACCCGACAGACAATGTTCTGTCTTAACCATGACCAAGGGAAATAAGGATTCATTTTTATTTATATATAGATAGAGAGATTATTTTTGTCTTTAAAATAAAATAAAAAAATAAAAAAACATGACGACCTTTCTAACTCTTCTATTTTTTTTTTTTTTCCCTATTAGAACCTTTTAATAAGCCCAACAAAAAAAGTACTGTCACTACACTGTTGTCATTTGTGCTAATTAAACTTTTATTTTCAGTTGTTAAATTCATATTATATTATATTATCTTGATTAGTTGATTGATTTCTTGCTAATTGGATAATTAAATACTAGTGTGTCACAAAGAACAGTAAGTTTTGATTATTTTGTTTAAATAAAAAAATTTTAATTGCTTTAGCTGCAGAAGCGAGGCTCCGAGAGCTAGAAGAAGAACGACAGAGGTTGGATAAAGAACTCCAGAAAGCAAGGGATAGGATATATTATGTCGAACACACAATGACTCAGCACAGTACACCTAAGGTAATGATTGGTTACACATTAATAGAACTAAAATTAAAATGCGAAGAGGTAACATCAATTTCAATCTAAAATATTTTGGAGAACTTTATAATACCAATTGCTGCAAGAATACACCATTTCCGAGGTGTCTTTTCTTAAAACTAAAAATATTGAACAATATTATGTTGAGACATCAGATAGCTGCTCTGATTCTGATAAAAGAACTTCCATTTTCTTTGGGGCTTCCAAAAAAATTAACTGGGAATTATTTATATTACCGTAAAGATCATTTAACATTATTTGTTGAGTACATTCTTCGCATGCTTCACTTTGAGTGTTTTGTCAGCTAGTTGCATTTTATGATTCTATAATTAGAAGATCTACCTATGAAAAATAAATCAAAAATGGGATATCATCAATAACACATTTTAGATTCCGAAAGTACCAGAAGGGTCATATTTTACCGAAAGTACCATAAGGATCATATTTTACGAGGTTGCATATTTCAGCTGTACTAATTTTGTAAAGTTCTCCAAAAAGTTTTAATACTTAAATATATGAGATTTATGTAGAAATATAATATAATAGTTTTATTGTCATGAAGAATTCTGGAGTAAGGTAAGACTTTTTCTATTTTTTTTATGTATTTATTTATTTTTTTTACTTATAACAAACTAAACATGCAATAATTAATCAGTCTGAGATTAATAAATTTTATTAGACGCTATATGTGGAGGCAATTAGTTTTCATCTAGTTACAGCTTCACTCAAACACCAGGCTGATGAATTGAGACTAATAATTTATATATAGTGAGACTTTTTAAATATTTTTATTATTTTGTTTTTCTCTATTAATTTTTATTCATATATTAAATTGAAAATGAAATAAAACATTTTAAATTGAAAATAAGAAAAAAAAAATTTAAATTGAAAATAAATTTTAGCTTACATCACACGTTTAATTTAGAATTTATGGTCTGTATACAGATTGTTTTCTTTTTCACTACTTATTCTTTCTATTTGTGTTTTTAATTTTATTTTTTTCTCGTGGGCCTTCATTTTTTGTTAATTTAATTAATTAGAATATAATTTAATTTTAGGTTATTTTAAAAAAACCAATGATCCACATTTTTCACTCAACCTTTTTATTTCTTATTTATATCTCTCCAACATTTCAGCCCTAGGCCATTTTCAAGGATCCTTTAATCTGTCCTGTCTCTATTGCATATATATATATATATATGATATGTAATGTTTGATCAGTTCTCGACTGTTGATAATTTAAGTTTTCTACTGTTCATAGGTTACAGTAAAAAATAAACAATATTTTTTATGCAATGTTTCGAGAATTTATTGTGCTCATAATCGTGGAAGAACAAAACACAGAATGTTAATATTTTTATACAATAATTAATATATTGCTTGAGATATATTGGGTTGATGCAAAATTAATGCAGGTTTTTAGTAGGTATTGTAAATACGCCATATCTTTACTTTAACCATATATATATTTAATCAAAATAATTTCCATCTGAATCAATGCACTTTTGCCAACGTTCAACAAGCTTTCTTATTCCACCAGAAAAAAAATCCGAATCCCTGGACTCAATGAAATCATGAAAAGAATTTTCAATGTCGTCCTGGTTTTGAAAATTTTTCTCCCTCAAAAAGTTGTCCAGATGCCTGAAAAAGTGGAAGTCTGTAGGAGAGAGGTCAGGTGAATGAGGCGGATGTTGGAGAACTTCGTAGCCCAACTCGTGCAGTCGTCGAAGCGTTGGTTGTGCAACGTGTGGTCTGGCGTTATCGTGGAGCAGGATCGGCCCCTTCCGATTCATCAATGCTGGGCAAAGACGTTGCAATTTTTGATTCATGCTGTCAATTTCTTGACAGTACTTGTCAGCAGTTATAGTCTCACCTCGATTGAGAAAGCTTTGACCTCAGCTGGTCGTTGTCCAGAGCAAGATGACGGCCCCGACCTTCCTTGTCTTCGAGGTCGAAATCTCCTCTGCGAAACTTCTGGAACCAACGCTGCACCGTGCACTCATTAATAGCCCCCTGACCCCACACTTCATTAATATTACGAGCCGTTTGGGCAGCGCTGCGCCCTAATTTAAATTCGTAAAAATAAATTTGACGAAAATCGCACTTTGACATTTTCGATTCAAGACCTTTGAACACACTGAACAAAACGATTTTACTAAACAAATTCATGGTGAAAGAGAGGGTATTAGATAAGGTTTGTTTTGGTATAATAATGATCAATGTTAGGATTAGCTTTGTTTACACAATTGGAATTAAGATATTGCAATAGAGGAAACCTGCATTAATTTTGCATCAACCCAATAGAAAATAATACATTGAACAATGGAATAGATATACAGTAGGTAAATAGATGTTTCAATTAGAATTTACATTAAAGATATTATTAGAAATTAACTTACAATTTTAGATAAAATAGTGTCTTACATAGACATATCTGTATTCTATAAACTTTGAAAGAACACTAAAGTAAAGATACAAAGGAATAGTTCAGGTATGGAGGATTTTCTATATATGACGTCAGGAGTCTGGGTTTTCTCGTTTTGTTTATTTTTTTCCCCTTTTATTTTGTATTTATTATTATTATTCTTCAGATGTTTTGTTAATATGTTTTTATTAAATTTGATTAACATGCATTAAGGTTTTGGACATCCAACTTTTTATTTATGGCACAATTTTTATATTTTTCTATGGTAATCATTTCTTTAAAATTTCGTTTGAAGCTGTTTTTTTCATAATGAATAATTTTGGGTGAGTGAAATTTGAAATATATATATATATATATATATATATATATATATATATTCTTTTTTTTTTTTTTATCTATACATACATATATATATATATATATATATATATATATATATATATATATATATATATATATTTATTTATTTATTTATACATATGCAATAGAGTCAGGACAGAGTAAAGGATCCTTGAAAATGGCCCAGGGCTGAAACGTTGTAGAGATATAAATAAGAAATAGAAAGGTTATTGAGTGAAAAATCATTTGTTTTTTTAAAAGAACCTAAAATTAATAATTATTCACTCAAATAAAAACATGTATAATAAAAACTAATACAATTTATTTCATATATTTTATTTTATTTATTTTGAATTTGTGATTTAGGTATCTGATTAGAATGTGAATGTGTAATAAGTAGGTGTAGGAAGTACTATTTTTATGCGAACATTTTTTTTTTTTTATGTATATGTATATAGATATATATCCATAGTGATACAATGTTAAGGTAAAATAACTATTTAGTCCAAACTAATTCAATCTGTTATCTTTTTTCTCTTCCTGATAATTTTAGCTTCTTAATTTATTATTTATAATTTGATTTTGCTTATTCTAGGTTTTATGGGATCAAGCCACCTTCCCACTTCATGTCATTCTGTACATATTAAAGGTCATTGTTATCGAGCTGATTTTCGATTTGTGTATAATACCTAGGATAATGTTTTTATTTGACTTGATAGTTTTGGTCGTTTTAAAATCGTAATATCGGTTTATGTGCAATATTATTAAGAAATGAAACCCACAAAAATCTGAGGGAATGATAGAATTATCTATTAGTTTTATGAATGTGGGACTCGATATACGACTGGCATATAATTTAATTGCTTTTAAAAAGTATTGTAAATAATGTTTCTATATTGATATTAATTAGTTTTAACTTTTTTAATTCTTATCACTGATTCTTTATGTATCTATTAAAGATAAAAAAATCTTAAACAATTTATTCTTAAAAATTCAACTTTTGTACAAAAATTGTGTGTTAGGTACTTTGGTAATTATCCTAGTCTCCAGACGAGAACTGAAATTAATTTAATAATATGAGATTATATTAGGACAGAGGCTTTCCGAAATTTTAGAAACTAAGACACTCTTCTAAAACTGTTTTAAGTTTTTTCTAAATAAGGCAACAATTTTCTCCTGTGCACTCATGTATTTTTTTTATGAATGTTTGCTGTATCTCTTAAGACTTCTACAGGATAAGAAAGTTCAAAACTTTGTATAGTTCTTTATTACATTCAATGTAAGTATGCAAATACGGTTTTTTAATGCTTAAAAAATAACTATGAATTCCATGTATATAAAATATACTTATGTGTTGTTAAAATAAAACAAACAAAAAAACAGGAATGAATTAAAATAAGCTATAAAATATACAATTGTGGTAATAGAAATTGCATCACCAATGCTTTCATTTTTTATGGTAATGAATTTGATCCGATCGAATATTGTTGTTTTTGTCTACATATTTATATCATACGCTTAATGAATTATAATAACTAAAATTAAAAAACGCTGCAAATTATTACTCAATGTTTTATTATTTCAAAATAACAATATTACGTTATAACTTTTTATAAATGTCTAGATAGGCAATTAAGTAATATGAAAAGCAGTAAATCATTCAAAGGAAAATATCATAACACCACTGCTAATTTCAAAACGCTATATCTCTGCTAGTTTCAATGATTCTTTTTTCATTTTGTCGGAAATTTAATTCTCTATGAAGTAATGCTAAAAATAAACAATTTTTGGTATTTATTAATTAGGGGTACCGGTATTTTTTTTTTTTTAATTTGTTATTTGTTACACGGGTTCTATGCATCTTAAAACGTAAGCTCTCAAATTTTGAAGAGGAGTAATTTTATTTATTTTTTATTTGGTTGGTTACAAAGGCTCACTATTGAAAGTAATAAACCAAAAATTATGTTTCTTCGTTCTTGGTTAGTATTTTTAACTACTACCAGAATAAATTTTTTAATTATGTCTAATTTTAAGCATTTTGCTATCAGAAACAACTAACATTAGGGGTACTCACTACGTTTGCTATAGCATGCTATTTTTGCTATTGTGCTAAACCCATCAATTTTATACAGGAAATAACTGTAGAAACTCGACGGGTTTAGCAAAATAACACAAATTGCATGCAAATGTAGTGATGCAAATGTAGTAAGTACCCCTATTATAAGATTCATGAAGTGGAACAATTTTCACGGAAAACAGCGGTGGCACCAATCAACAGTGGTCATTATTTAGAAAATTAAACTTTAATTTACTGATTCTAATACTCATTTATAACATATTTTTCTCTATCTTCAATTTTTTTTTTTTTTTTTTCTCTTTTATAATGATTCGCAGTTTTTTTGGTTAAAAAACACTAATAAATATTTTCGCTATCTTTAAAAATAACTGAGTTCTGGGCGTACAAATGAGCAAGGTTTCAATTCTTTCCATTTTTTTTTTCTCTATCTTAAAAAAAAAACTGAGTTATTGAATTAAATCACTTTTTTAATTATGTCTAATTTTTAGCATTTTGCTATCAGAAACAATTAACATTGTAACATGACATGAAGTGGAACAATTTTCATGGGGAACAACAGTGACACAAATCAACAGTGGTCCTTGTTTTGAAAATTAATATTGTAATTCATTTTACGATGCTTTTCTTTCATTTTTAATATATAATATTATATTTTTGTCTAATCAGCATTTTTTTAAAAACATGCGATAATGTTTAATTTTGGAATCTTTTTTTTATTTAGTGATGCGATTTCTATGACGACGACACTGTATATTAACATAGTATGATATTAGTAAGGTTGTTACTTATTTTTAAAATTCATTAGAATTACTATGATCTTATTTAAAAATATTATCGTCAGTATTTCAAATTTATATTTATGTTCCTTTCGTTTGATTTTAACCTTAAAATAATCTTTAGTTAATGTTTTGATGCGTATAGTAATGAACTGATAAAGTTTTACTGTTTTTGTGAGTTAGTATTAGTGTCTTATTAACATTTTGGGTTGGTTTGAATTTAGTTGTGTTGTGCTTATTAATGGGTTTATTTTAGATGTGACGCTTAGATTAATCTATTGTTTTCTGTTATGCTTTGTACTCATTTATTAATCTTGAATCACCTTGAATTTTAAAGGATTAAAGTCCATTATTACAGCAGGTGGGTCTTTTTTACATTATGGCTGCCAGTTACTTTTTATCACCAAATAATTACTTTAGAAGTAATCATTATTCTTCATGTTTTTAAATAAATTAAACCATATGACACCTACAAACTCTATTAAGAAGGTTATTCCCTGTGTGTATAATGGATAAAGAGGTAAATTTTATTGGTTTAACTGCGGCAAATGTTGTTTTACCATATAAATTATTTCTAGGAAATAACTAGTGTAAAAAAAGAAAACAAACTAACTTATTGTAATTGTGTAAAGATGTATATGAGTGAAAGATGCAAACAAACTGGATGGTTTATCCCCTCGAGAGCATGCCACGTATAATTGCCCATGTGAAAAACATGAGTTACACTGAGATAGTAAAATAATAATTGTAAAGGTTACTATTATGCTTGATTCATAAAAAATGATAATGGCCGAAAACTGTGGAGGGAGTGAGAGAATGCTTATTGTGTGAGAGAAACAGGAGACCGGCTTCGGTCTCATCCCTACTCCATGCTGTTTACTGGCTGAGAAGTGACACTGGTAGCCCTCTGGCGGGGATAACTTACCTAGTGATAATTGATCAGTTATCGAGCGGGTTGAAAAATTATTAAATCACTAATATTACTGTTAAAAAATAGGGGTTGATGATAAAAGGGTGAAACTTTAGGGTTTTATGTATTTTTTAATGCAACATTATAAAAAAAATAATTTTTTTTTTCCAAAAAATTAAAAAATAATGTTTGGGGTGGACAACCCTTATCAATTAAGGGTATGAAAAATAGATTCTCAGACCTATTGAATATGCATATAAAATTTCTTAAAAATCGGTCAAGCTGTTTCGGAGGAGTATGGTAACTAACATTGTGACACGAGAATTTTATATATTAGATTTTAGGTGTTTTCTCTCTGCAGTACCTGATAGGACATCAGAAACACTTCTAAATTGTATAAAAGCTTGATCAAGGCCAGGAAAAACTATCATTTCTGATTGCTGGAAGGCATAAGGTCAGATGAAATATTAACTTATATGAATTACCTGGACCTTACAGAGAATCATTCATACAAATTTGTAGACCCTATAACTGAAGCTTACCTACAAACAATCCAATCCCTGCGCGAAAGCTAAAAAAATAGAAAAGAGGTTGGCAAAGGAGGGATCTCTAAGATTTTTATTTGTGCGAGTTTTTATAGAGACAAAGGAACAGTAACATTTATTTCAACAAATATTTGAAGACATGGCTGTTTGTTTTTTCAGTTTAAAATCATATTTAGTTTTTTTTTTTTTTGTGTGTCATTGTCTTTGTATTAAATTGGAATAAATATTTCACTGAACTGTATTCTTGTTAACCTAATCATATGTTAATCAAAACAATTACTTTTGCAGTAATCATTTGGTGATAAAAAGTAACTGGACAGCCTTAATGTCAAAAAGACCACAGCAGGTTTTTATTTTAGTAAAATCTGTAATTGAAATTGGGTTGGATTTATTTAATACCAAAACAAGAAGTTAAGTTTTGTTCATCGGATTTAGACATTTCTTAGGATCGTATAAAGAACTTTTTACAAT
Source organism: Piezodorus guildinii (assembly GCA_023052935.1). Taxonomy (NCBI): domain Eukaryota; kingdom Metazoa; phylum Arthropoda; class Insecta; order Hemiptera; family Pentatomidae; genus Piezodorus; species Piezodorus guildinii. Next base: position 131,511,849 of record CM041297.1, on the reverse strand, counting down.
GATGAAAATATATGATATCGTAAGGAAATTGAAATGGTTAACAAGGTGCCCTGTAGAATATTATGTATCTTAAGTTTGAACAAACAGGAAAAATTAGTGATTCTGCTATTCAACTAGTCTTTGATAAAATAATTAGCAGAACTGGCAGTTTTTTCTGTGTTGAAGTTGAAGATACTCTCATTATTAAGATCTTGTGCTCATTTATTTATTTCTTCAGTTTTTTAGGATTTGGGGTTAAGTATTTAGTTATCGAAGGTGATGTTTGTTAGCTTTTATTAGGATCACATGCCCGCTGTTTTGCTATTAGACACTCGTCTTTATTCCTTGGACTTTATTTTAATAAATTGTTAAATTTGAGTAATGTTCGGTTCAGTCCAAACTAGATTTGTGACATTACGGACTGAAAGAGTATACTTTTTTTGTTCAAACACTTTGTTCCTGTGTGCTTACTGAATGTTTATTCTATTATTAAATAATTAGTAGATATTTTACATTAAATGCCTAAATATCTCATTTTCACTTAGTTTCAATATTTTTTTTCAAAATATAATATTTAAATTAGAATCACTTTTAGCCGAAATAAAAAAGCAATTTTGCATAATTAGTTCCTATTTCCTGTTTACTTTTCTGATACTTTAGATCATATTCAATCAAATCTATATTTTATAACTAAAATTTAATATCAGACTTTAAAGTAATTTTATATTCAGTTCAAACAATTGTTTTCTGCGTGTCCACTAAATGGTTATTTTATTATTAAATTATAAGTAGAAATTTTACATTAAACACTTTAATAACTTATTTTGCATACTTTTTATGTTTTTTTTGTAAAAATATTAATATTTATATTATCACAATAACTAAATTAATTATTTTTGGAGGCAAAAACCAATTTTAACCGAAATAGAAAAGTAATTTTTCATTATTAGTTCCTATTTCCTGCTTATTTTTCTGAAACTTTAGATCACATTAAGTCAAATCTATATTTTATAAATAAAACTTTAAATCAGACTTTAAAGTAATTTTACATAAAGTATTTTTAAATAAAGTTAATTGAAAATTAAGTCAATTACTTTTATTGGTTCTACAATAGCTTTCAGCTAATATTACAAGGGTTATAATGGTCAATGGTGTTTTAGATGAAATTTGTGATATATGGTATTTTATTATTAATCTGTTTTATGTTTTGTTGTGAACGTGACTAACAAGGGAATGGTTTCTTTTAATTATTTTTAAAATTTTATTTTGTATTATTTATTATTTTTTCAGTAGTAATATTTCTAATTTTTTTATAGCTATTTAGGCTTCAAGAGGTTATTTCATGAAAGAAGTAATGACTTTTTTTTTCTTTTCTTTTTTATGGCTGGAAAATCTATTTATCACTTCAATGCATTTTGGATTACTGTAGTTTTAGGCACTTTGTTAAGACTAAATATGAACAAATCAGCACCGTGCAAATTACAGTTTTAAATTGCACACATTTCATTTGTGCTGAATTTAAGATTTGCATTGCACTCTTCTTTTTAGAAGATTTCACAATTTTTTATAATTCACTTTCTTTGACATAAGTTATTACAAGATGGTTCCAAACCTTGAAAAGTTGGTCAAAATTTAAAATGGTTCTTTAATTGTAACTCTTCCTGTTATAATTTCCAGAAAGTAAAAAATAATCACTTTTGTGTACTGACATATTTAAAAAAAAAAAAAAAAAAATCATTAATTTATAATTTTCTTTAAATTAAAATATTTAAAGATCTTTGAGATTTCTGATTACTGCCATAAAGGAAACAAGATTATTGGATAAAATTACTATATAAAAAAAAATTATTTTTTCAAAAAATTATACCAGTATATGTTTTAAAAAACCGATATTCTTTTTCAATTTTAAACCTCCTCCTCCAGTGGTGCGACAGGCGGTGTAACTCCTTGGAGCTTACACTCACTCTTCACGATGCAATTTGTAGTGTAGGGTTTTTATAAAAAATATCATTATATTTATATTTGAGAATTTTATGATTTGATTTTATAAGTACCATTATTTGGATCATTGTTACTAAATAACAAATTTTTCTGGAAATGGCTCACTTCTGAAATAAACTTTAGATGAATTATAAAATCTTATAATTAGTACATGTCATTTTTTTATACATATATTTTTTTCTTTTTGATCAACTCTTCTAGGTTCAAAACCACTTTTTATTTGTATGATTGTAATACTCTACTGATATTGATATTATTTAAGCATATATTTATATTTTTTATTACTCTTCTGCTTTATTTTCTCTTATAATCCATTAAAGTGAGTTTCATTCTATGACTAATTGTGTGTTTTATCTTACTTCTTTTAATCTGATTGTACTATAGTTTTTTTTTCTTGCTTAGTTTTTAATCAATGTGCATGGTCCCTAAAACTTTTATCAATGCCTTTATTTCAGTTAAAACAGCTGTTGAGAAAAGATTAATAAATAAAAAGTCTGGTGCGTCCAACAAACGACTTTCACTTTCCTCTGATGTTAAAATCAATTTAAGAATTTTTAAATACATTTAGAGATAAAAAATAAATTTTTAAATAATTAATTAAAATAAATTTCAATAGAAACATTTGTTTAATTAAATAATACATTATGTTTTTATCTACAACAATTAGTTAGTTTATCGGCTTTTCATCACTCTTCATTTACCTTTACAATTCCGTATATTAGATAATATTTTTTCTAAAATCTTTAGCTATCCAACGATATATTATACATCTATTTTACTATTCTTGTGTGCAAAAATTGCATAAAAAAATATTTCTGTACTTTTCTGCTTTATTTGTTTATCAAATTCTCTCAACATGCATATTTAGCAGTTATGTATCAATGGTAACAAGATAATACGGTTATTGTTTACAGAATCTAAAAAATTAAAGGTACTTTAAGGGAACAAAATTTAAAATATCGGCATTTAAGCCCTGTAAGACTATTTAAATCAGATTAAACCACCCCTTAAATTTTACATCGATATAATGAGTTTAAAAAAATTGTTAAAACTATTTTTTTTTAAATCGTAAAAATGTGTAAAATGCAGGGTTAAAGTGGCTCTTCTGGTTAGCTGATTTTGTTGAAAAAGTTTTTGTAACATCTCGGGGGGTTGTCTTAAGTATGAAATTTCAGTTTCATAGGACTTTCCGTTTACGCGCAGGAGTTACCAACGCACAGACCTTTTTACGGGACTTGGCCATTTGGACTCAAGGGATCCTAAAACGTGTATTTCCGTTGAAAACTGGAATTCGAAAATTTTCACGATCGCAATATATTCCCTTACTATATATTTCATATATAGGTAAGTGAAAGTTTAGGTTTATTACTTACTATGTGCAATCAAAGTGTGATTGATATTTTCCTGACGGTATACTCAAGCCATATTACAATGAAGATGGTTTCATTCTAGAGCATGAGAGGTTTATTTTTTTTATTTTATTGTGTTAAAATTATAATAAAAACGGTGTTAATAAATCATTTAATATTATTTTTTTTTATTTTTTTTATTATAAAACGGAAAATTAAAAAGCATGGGAGGGTGGGAAGAGAAATTTAAAAAAAAAAAAAAGGTTAAAAACAGATTATTTTTATCTTACATATGATAAGATGTAGTAAGTAAACTCACTTTTTTTGGATTATTTCATTTATGTTGTTAAATTATTTTATTAGCATCATTTATTTTGGAAAGAATATAGAATATGAATCTATTATCTTATTTAAAAAAATGAATAGTTTAATAGTTAAAAGAAAAATCTTTCAGATTTGAAATTACACTGTCAATCTTATTGGTAATGACCGTTCATCTTTGTTATATTATTACAATTCTTTTTAGAACACAGACATCTGTTAAAAATTAGAGATCTGTTTCTGGTTTTCAAAAACTCCTGCATTCTCAATCCTAGGATATGTTACTTCGTTTCACATTTGCTAATTATAAATTAATGGAAATTTATCGTTGTGATAGATTTTTTGTCTTTGCATGTAAATCCTAATTGAATTAGGCATTGTTCTATTTATATTTTCCTGGTAGTGCAGGTTATCTAAAACTTATTACACTAGATAAATTTATAATGACCTGGATAATCGGTGTAACCCATATGTCTTCTGATTCAAGAAAACTTTTTAGTTATTTAATTTGTTTATCAGAGTTCTAATTTTTTAGTAGACCTGAAGTTACACGATTTATTTCTGAAATCCGATTAGCTCTGTGTTTAAAAAGATAACCTTCATTGCCCCAACTAAAGTTTAATAGTTTTTAAATTGGGAAATTCAGAAGGAAGAAGTTTCAGAATTTATCTGAAGATTTTATGCTCTATAAAACAAAATATAGATTGCTAGAAGGATGGTTGTCAAGCAAAACATTAAAATTATATTAAATATTTATTTCCAACATTTTGACCCAAATTCAAGGTCTTCAGGTCAACACAAGGCCTGTTAGTTAATGATTGAGTCATTTCAAGAACAGTTATTAACGAAATTGGTGTGGTTCATCACCATGATAGGCCTACAATGTGGGTCAAACATTTGGCAATAAATAGTTTAGTTGTTTTTCTTGACCAAGATTTGGACTTACTTCCAAATTCTGGTAATCTATATATTGTCTTTTAAAACAGTGGTTCTCAGAAGTAGTCTGCAGACATCTTGTCCTAGGTCTGTGAGATGTCATTACAGAATTATTTTAACTAAAGCCTTGTAAAAAGAATGTCGCACATGGCAAAGACACATTAGATTATGCGTGGTAATTAAATGGGTACCAATATTTTATTTCTAAATCTTATTAATTCCTTGGGAGCGGTATGGTCTAGTGGATAGAGCACTAGTCTACTGTTCTCCAGGTCCTGGGTTCGAATCCTGGCTGTGACGGAATATTATTTATTCTGTTATTTTATTTCTGGCTGAGGGGTGACTCTGGGATATGGAGACCCTCCTGGGGTAGACCCAGCCTCTAGAAAGTGGGGACCGAAATAATGGGGAAAAACCTGACGATTGAGTGTGATCTCGGCCTAATCATCGCATTGCACGGCCATTGGCCTATAAACAGTACAGATCTCTATATGTACTGAGTCCAAGACCCTTCAGGGTTCTAATGGTACAGTTTTTATTTGTATTAATTCCTAGAATACTATGTTTCTCAGATTGTAGTTCTCAAAAGCTAATTTCTAAGTGTTGATGAATCTTTTCATCACTTAACGATACTCTCTCTTAAGCACCAATATTGATTATGATTAATTAATAGTATCAGCATTCGGAGGTCCTTGTCTTTACACAGATTGGATGAAGGTGCCCAAAAAAGTTGTACTGGGAACCATTGTCATAAAGCATAAAATTTTGTTTCATTATGAGTTCAATTTTATTGCATTAATCTTTTACCTTCTTTAAACATGTGTAGGGCCGCTCATATTTAGGATTTTTTAATATCATATTTTCATACACACTTCACTTTTTTTTACTATAAAATTAGTGAAAGTAATGATTATAATATGGTGTGATTTTGTAAATAACAAGCTTTGTATATGAATGTTGGCCTGCTTAATTTCTGTTATAATCTTACTGTCGCATAAATAAAATTAGAGCATGCCTTATACCGCAGGGCTCAGATTTCTCTTTTCACTCATAGCTTTTTTTTTTCTCTTAATTTGTATATTTACACCTGTGGCTTATATGTCTTTCACTTGGCTTGGTTGAAGGCTGGAACGAAAGTAAGGAGAACCATGTCTTTCATGCCCAGCACACGGGATAGGCTCTTATAGACTGCACAGCTGCATGCCGCACAACAATGCGTAGTTACATCTGTCTGCGATATAGTCCTCCTTAGTATGAGGCTTCATGAGTAGTCTGCATTTTTATTTTAGTTTTGAGTTAGTCATGCATATATTTTTTTTTCTCTTCTTATTATATAAACTATGTATATAAAATTTTTAATACCCCTCATTCAGCATAATTGTTAAAATTTAAGACGATTATCATATCATAATTAGGAATAAGGTTCATGATACTGCCTGGAGAAAAGTTTGATGTGACTGTCTAATTGTAAATCATGTGCATATTTTATATATTTGCATTTACAGTAAGATCTCATTAATCCAGCTCGTATTAAAACAAGTGCTGGAAAAATGCCAGATTTTATTCAAGTTAGTCTTACCCATAATACGTACTAAACATTTTAGAAAACTTAAGTATGTAATTTAATATACATTATTTAATTGTAATAAGTTAAACAACTTACGCCTTTTTAATCTTCCATATTGTCCACTGACTGAAAACAGCTGATTATTTCATTGCTGGATTACTGAGGCAGTACTGTCTTATTGAAACCTGATGTGATAATGTAAAATGTATATTTAAAATGTTATATGGTTTTCCCTTCATATGACATAATGTTGTGCAATATTTAAATAGGTAATTAATATTAATAGTTGACCTTTGGAAAATGAAGAAGGAAGATTGTCCATGCGGCATTTAAGAAAAAGACAGTTTCACTATTAAATGTCAACATTTTGACCCACTTTGTAATTGTCTGGTGTTGTTATCAGACGACCAGTTTTTAATATTAAACATAATGTATTAAATTTATTGAAAGCAAATTTTTGTTTATAGTTAATTTTTTTACTATATTTATTAATAATTTTTATGAATTGAAATAATTAATTAGTCCTGAAGAATAACTTAATATGTGGGTCAAAACATTGGCTTTAAATAATTGTTTTTTCTCTGCCATCTGAACTATATTCCTTCTAAATTTAAATGGTTATATTAGTCGTCCATATCAGTTGCAATAACTTTTTTGTCTTCTATAATTTTTTTTATGAATGGTTCTTGTGGATGTTGCAATATATATTGTTTCATAAATTGTATTTTTTATTTATAAATTTTTAAATTATATTATGAAGAAAATATTTATATAATGTTGCCTCTTTTTAATTATGTTGTTATTTTCTATATCTGTACTCAAATGTTTTCATTTTGAAGCCATTAATTGCCATTATAAACTTATTTAGAATAATGCAATGTGGATTAAAATTTGTTTGCAAGCATATCAAGCCTTAAAATTTAATTTATTAAACAATTAAAATTATGACAATAATGGTGTTTATCAGTGTTGACTATCAATTTTTAATATTAACAGTTACAGTGTTAAGTTTTATTGAAAACAGTTTTGTCTTGGTCTGTTTATTGTTAAATTTTTATAATATAATCACAATATCGGATAATAATTTTTTATGAATTGAAGTACTATTTTTCATTGAAAGAGGTACAAATCTAGCTCGTAAGTTTGACTAATTTTAATTTTTTTTAAAAGAATTTCATAACTTAAAAGTAGAAATTCTCATTTTCAGCTTTCCCCTTCATTTTCAAATATTATTATCTTTATTATCCAAATCTCTTTTTATGGTAATTTATACCATTAATTTTTTTCCTGCTGTACGTTGTATGCTGGTAACACTGGTTTATGTATTAAGAGCTTATTATGACCTGTATGCCATTAATGTTTGTGGTCATTTCTTATTTATTTAATATGTTTCTTCTTTTAATTTCATTTTATCAGTTTGTTAAAAACACATTGAATAGGAAGTATAACATGTAAGTGTGATTTATATTAATCTTTGGAAATCATAATTTTTTTTTTAATTGTGCTGTTGTTTCTTTTATCTATGATATTATATCTAGTGAAATATGATTAATTTTTTTTTTTTGAAGTATTCTATTTCCGGGATGAACTCAGGTCTCGAGTTAATGTTAAAGTGAATGGGGTTATAATTCAATATTGAATTTGTTACCCATTTTTATGATTTATAAACTAGTAAATAGGAACAACTGGAAAGCTGAAAAAAAACCACATGTTCTTAAAATTTTACAGAAAAATTTATAAGTCAGATTGTAGGCATCAGACTAAGTTTAGAAGTTGAAATTTCAATCAACATATTTTATAAAAATTATCTTTACCTTTAAAAGACAAATTGTATTTTCCATTTTTTAAAGTTTATTTTATTCTAAAAGCTTAACCCTTTAACAGTACTGAACAAAATTTTAATGGGTTATTGGTGATTTCATATTTTTTTTATATTTAAATTTGTTAATTTTAAAAATTGTTACCATAAACTAGTTATGTTTATTAATGAATAATTTATTTAATATTAATTTATTGACTGTCAAATTTTATTTTAATATAAGTATTTATCATTGTGGACATTTATGAAAATAAATTGCTTTTGGTGCTTTTCTTGCCATATAAAAAAATTCATATGAAAAAGATCGATTTTTCACTGATTATCATGTTACATATCTACAATTATTAATGCATGTTCTAATATACGTATCCAGTGCCATTCGTGCCTTACCTGTTATTTTTAACTTCCTCGTTAATTAACCTAAATGTGATATTAATAGCTAACATATTTGTAATTTTTAACGCTTTCAATTTAATGCTATCAACATGAAAATAAACATTCCACTTATCCATTGTGTCCTGTGATTGATCTATATTGTCCAAATGTTGTATTCAGATTATTAAGCACATTTGTTTGTTTTTTTAGGATATATTTAATAACACATTGTTAAGTATTTTTTGCTCATTGTTGAATTTATTTTAAGTTTAATTAAAATATTCTTAAAGATTGTTATTGATTTGAATCAGTTACAGTTTAGTATTAACTGTTATTGCTTAATTTTAGGTCATAAATGCTTTTAGCATATCTTTAAATATCAACAACCCGCTTATTTATATTGTACAAATAACATTTTTTTTAAATATGTAAATTTTAATAAAACAGCCTTTTCATTTAATGTGTCATTTTATCTAAAACCTATCTATCACCTTTAGTTATATAAGATTACCAATATTTCCTGAAATGCTGTCAGGTTAAAAAAACAAAAAACAACTTCTTTAGTTAAGTTATTCTTTAATTCTATATTATGTGGTGATAAACTTTATGATTTAATTATTATGTCATATAAATTCTATTTTGATCAAAGGTCGATAATGATAACTGTAATTGAATCATCCATTAATATTACAAAAAAAACACTGCATTTTAATTTTTATTTGTGTAGTGTGTTTTACATCATACCAAATCTATCAAGGCTAATAAATGTAAGTTTCAAATAAATATAATTTTTAAAAATATTAAGCACATTAATAATACTCTATAACTTAAGATGAAAGACTCATTTTTATTATGTTTATTATAAAAATAATTTAACAAATTTATTTACAATTATTTATATACAATTACAACAGATATTTTAATTATTTACATAATTCACACAATACAAGCCCAGAAAAGATCCGAATGAACTCAGCACCTTTCGAACACTTTGTAAAGATCTGGTAGTGAAGTTAAAAGAAGCATGGTTCCATCTTCAGCAAAACACTTCGGAGGCAGTAAAGTTTTTTTTAAAGCTGGGATGAGAATATGCTCTATCGTCCATTTCCAATCGTGTCCTTCCTAAATGAGATCATCAAACACATAAATTGATAGAATCATAAGAAAACAGAGAGACAAAAGTTTTTCAAGTACATCAATGAGAACATTTAAAATGCATGGCAGGTTAAAAAAAAAAAAAAAAAAAAAAAAAAAAAAACATAAAAATTGTCATCCAACTTCTTCAACACAAGTATTTTTGTTGCAAATTAAACATGTTTGCTATATTTATATTCATACATGTTTAAAAAAGTGGACCTTGCTTGCTCAATAAAAAAAACCTCCTTATATTTATAAAATATACGGTTGAACCGTAAATTTTAGATATGAACTTCTCTGAAAAAAAAAATTCTCTCAGACTGAGAAAAATAATAGATCGTGGATATGCCAATCTACTAGGTCTGTAAAGTGACAGAGAAAGTAACAGACGCTTTGAAGTAAACAATTCACAAATTAAAAAACTCAAAAGTTTATTAAAAACATTAGAAAGGTTTTTTTTTTTGTCACCCTTACCTCATCTTTTGAAGGCTATACGGGGTTGTTCGGGCCACGGGGTAAGGGTGGGGGGTAAATGCTGAGATAAAGGCCTCCCAGCACCAAGACACGAACTCGTACTTATTTGGTTTTAAGTTTTGGTTCTCTGTGGTTGGTAGGCAACGCACGCTTAATTATTCAGCCAGCCCTCTCCTTCATTTGAAAGGTACACTCTTAAGCTATTTTTTTTACATAATTGGCATTCAAATTGAGATATTTATCATGCTGTAGCACATTTTTTAATACTCTCTCTTAATAATTATTAATCTGCTGGCGCCTTCTTTTTCAAACACTGGTTTACACTAGCATGCTGTTAGGAGTTAGTATCAAAGCGTTTACCCAGCTATTTTTTCATTGCTGGGAAGAGGTGGTAATCACTCAGCACCAAATCTGGGCTGTATGGTTGATCATCAAATACCTCCATTCAACACATTCAAAGTGACCTGCACGGTTATGATTGTCTGTGTGTGGACGTGCGCTTTCGTGAAAAAAGCACCTTGGTCTAAGTTTTCCGGAAGCTTATTGGTATAGCAGAAAAACCAAATCATTGACTGCACTTCATGAGTGGTGGGATTTTCTATTGCTGACCCCATTTTCACAACTCACAGAAAGCAAAGTAAGGAATGCACAATGCTCACGCTACAACAGCTGGATGCATACTGAATGTAGGAATGTTGTTCACCAAGATGCTACTCTACCCTTACCCATTGCTACGATAGGCCAAAACGTCTGCTACTTTCTGGACAGCCCTCGTATAAACTATAATTTTCCCAGGCAGGAGGAAATTGAGTTTGTGGATGGACTGGCAATGAATAATTAAAATAAACAAAATTGACAGAAAATAAGGGTTTAAAACGTAACCTTTTTTCATTTGAATCAATGTAACTGCTAAACTGTAGGTCCTAGCCACAAATTTTATAAAACATGTAACATTCTCTATTACATTTCTTATTAAGAAACTTGACAAATTTTCAATCCCTGCTAGACTAAAGAATGTGTGTTACATTTTTGAGGGTGAAAGAAATTTTACAAACACTATAGCTCCTATAATGATGGAGTTTATTTGACTGTTGACAATTTGATGAGGAAGTTGGTCGGGGGTGCGGTCATCAGAAAGGAACACACATTAAAGTGTAGTACATATTTTAATTGCGTGCCCTGATATGATTGTGAGCACTTATTTTAGTACTACATTTTAATGTTTCTTTCTGATGACCGCACCTCCAACCAACTTACTCATTTAATTTCTTAACTGTCAACTAAACTCCATCATTATAAAAGGCACCCAATTAAAATACAGCTCCTATACAGTAGGTTCTAGTGATAAATGTAATATGACAGTAAATATTCTTCACTAAATTTTTAACTAGGCAACTGCTGTCAAAAGTTTGATCCGAGCAACATCTACAGAAATAGGGCATGTCAAAAAAGTACCAACACTAAAAAATTTGTTTTTAGAAAATTAGTTCTCAATAAAAACAAACTTTGTATGAAATAAAATTTCTTCTGATATCGAAAACATAAATTTAAACTTTACTAATTTAAGAAGTGATGAGGACGATTAGTAGTTATCAAATCAGAAATGAAAAATACACCAGAAACTGCCAGTGTCCAAATATAATTAAAAATACTATGTATTTTATTTTAATATTTGTTTATTCATTTAAAGTCACTTTATGCTATTTTGGATGATGTTTAATGTAATATTTTAAAAAATCTGCAATGATAAGTGTCAATTTATAATTTAATTTTATAGTATTGACAATTAAATTGCATATGTCATAATAAAGTTTTATCAGGTTAAATCAAACCCTAAAATTTATGTTTGAATAGTTGTGGTGTGAAGTTACTGCATTTTAAAAATAATATCTCAGCATAATTGTTAATAGAATACTACATTTGTTTATTTCTATAATTGATAGATAACTATAACTTACATATTCACTAATATTATCAACATGGCAATAAAACTTGGCAGTTTCTCTGCAGATTCCATCAAAGCAAGCTTTTTCTTGTTTCCAATCAACGTCACACGCCAGACGGAGGATATAATGTGGTAAGCGAGTAATGTCAGGCATGTATTTGTCTAAAACATATTTAAAAGATGTTTTTATACATTTAAGCAAACCTTTTTATAACAAAAATTGACTTTAAATAAGATTGAATTTCAGATATGTTTCTTATAATTCAAGCATTTTCCACAGATATAAAAGACTGAAATGGAATGTTAAAAAAATATGTATGTATATGTCAATCATTAATCAATAATAAGGGACATGGATTAATAAACATTAATAAATTTGTCAAGTAGATTGATAAAAGTGTTTTATTCATAAATTTCACACCTTTCTTTTCAATATGAACTGATTACAGAATACTGGCATGGATATACTGTCTGCTAGGAAATTGGTTAACTTATATATTCTTAAAACAAAACAAAACTTTTATTTAATTAAACAAAAAATAGAATAAAAATTATACATTATTAAAAAAACTAGAGTGCCACACTGGCATTTTCTCGATGATGAGGCCCAGGGGATGAGCTGGTTTATGTCTTCATGTTAATTATTAGCCAACATACTCCAGGTCTGTTCTTTAGCCATTCATATTAAGATATTTGCGATGGTGTATGCTATTATTGTTTTTGTTATACCCCACTTTTAATTACCGATTTATTGCCAAGTCTCTTTGCTATAATTTATTAGTATTATGGATCAAATTAAATAATAAAAAGTAGTATGGATATGCCGTGCTTGTGGCTGAGTGGCTAACGCACGCTAGTCTCTCATGCTATAGGTTGTGAGTTCCCAGTCCCGGCAGGGCTTTTATAAGGATGTAATGAAAATGGAGGTTCACTTACAGCCTTACCCCCGGGTATGTGAGAGTGATGACCCTACACTACAAATTGCATCGTGAAACGTGAGTGTAAACTCCCAAAAATTTACACCGCCAGGCCCAGGGCCTACACGGCCTGTCGTGCCACAGGAAGAAGAAGAAGTATGGATATGCAACATTCAACAATCAGGACTGAGTGGAACTAACTAATTAATCAATAATGAAGAACAATATTATCAGAAAACAATGAAAATAACAATAATATAATAAAAGATAATAAATTGGTTATCCATTATTCCATGAATGAATTTATTTTATAATAATTTTATTTGAAATCTAAATTTCAGAGCTTTTCCCCTTCTTCCGTACTAACTTTCAATATAAGTTTCATTTATTTATCATCTTGGTGTCTATTTTTTCAAATTAAATTACAAATTTTATAAAAATTATTATACAAAATATAAAATTTAACATATACAGCCACATATTCATTGGTTCCTAGTTTTTGATTTTTGAATAATTGTAATGACATTTTAAATTTATTTTGACAAAATTGAAAAAAAAATGTATACCAAGTTGATAAATAAAAGAAATAATTATTTCAGGAAGAAATTAGTCCGGGTGGTGGTCAGTAAATGAAACAATACAATAGTTTCAACTATTTATTGTCTGCCAATGTGTCGACCCCCACTGTGGTCATCGTCAGGGTGAATAGTAGGCGGGAACTAGCAACAATCAATTATATTCATTATGATGAAACCAGTGTTTATTGACATTGAGTTTTGAAGATGGGGAAAAGCCCAAAAACATAAGACTAGAGATAAAATAGTTATAAAATAAATTGTGGAAGAATTCATAACCAATTTATTAATCTTGACTATGTTTCTTCCAGCTAAATAATTATCATAATAATAATAGAATTTGAAAAATATAGCAATCAAAGGAATAACTATCTACATAATTCATTATTCGACCAAACACTCTAATTTATTATACAACAAAATTAAAAACAGTTACCTAATAGAAGAGGTATGCTGAGTAATCTTTTATCATTATCAATTTCAATGGAAAAATAATCAGAGAGCATTTCAGCCTTTGCCGCAAGGACCTCAGAAACAGTTTCAGCTAAAACTTCCTTCTTCCCGTCACCATCCCTCCATTTTGTTTCAGGGTCTTCTAATCCAAGCATCGCTAAATCGTAAAGTGAGAGGCCACTCTTCAATATCAAAACATATATATTTATTTAAAACATTAAAATAACGATTTAGATGATTTTCGTATCTTAAAATTATATACATGTTTACCTTGAATTTAATAGCTCCGAAATTCCCAAAATCGTAAAGCATAGTTTGGTAAAATAACTCTTCCCTGTAAAAAAAAAAAAAATTGTTTTAATATTTAAACATTTAATAATTAACACTTTACAGCATGCACTAGCTATTTTTAGATTCTTCTATAGAAAATCCATTTTTTGTCCATTCTCGACATCCTGTTGTTGACTATTAACGAATCGCAATTAAAATGCTGCATAGAAACTTATAATTGAATTAAAAAAGCATCATCTAAAAAAATATGTAAGCTTTTCTATATATTAAGGCAACAATTTTTGTGAATGATCAAAGAAAAAAAAATCTGGTGAGCACAACACATGACATTCATTTACCTCGATTGTTAAAATAAATTTAAGAATTTTCAAATACAGTTGGAAATAAAAGAAGTTTAAAGAAATAATTACATCAAGTATTGATAGAAACATTTGTTTTTATTAAATAATAACTTTTATGTTATTATCAACAACAATCTGTTATTTTCATCACTTTACCTCAACTTTTACAATTGTGTATATGATATTTTTCTGAAAACATTAGCTTTCCAACAGTTTATTTTTTATTTAACTTCACTTTATCCTACTATGGCTAGTTGGATGATGCTACAGTGGGAACCCTAAATTTTGCCTATCAAGATTTTATTAGGATAGGGATCTTTTACGAGTACCTGACATCAAAATAGTCGAAATGGTTAAATCCATTGATTCTTTCACGAGATAGAGCCGGGTAAGTGAATGAAAATTTTAGGAAAAATACATGCTGTTTTTCGTGTTAGTCTACCTCAAAATAGTCGGATAACAGTTGAAGTGGTGAAAATCCATTGATTCGTTTACGAGATAGAGCCGGAAAAGCAAATGAAAATCAGCATAAAATAAAATGCTAATTTTCATTTCAAGGGAAATTTCGGAAAATTTTGATGATTATTATACAGAAAAATTGTCTAGAAAAGTTTTAATTTAAGAAAATGTTTTAAGCCTATCGTACAGTGCTTTGTAAAGATTGAGATAAGACTCGAGTCTTATGGTATATATATAGCCTTATGGCTCAGCTCTTTTACAACACTAACTAACGTTTATGGACCTTACATTTGAAAGAATCATATGGAGAAAATGATTTTACAAACAAATTATGCCTACTTACAGCTTCGAGAGAATGCTATGTATAAAAAACTACAGAAATAACAACGGTTCCAATTTTATTCGGTTCATCACTTTTTTTTTTTTTTTTTTTTTTGCACGAATTGGCCATCAAGGACCACGTGAATATCATTCTGTCTTCTTCACATCTTTCATCTTACTTTTCCTCCAATATTCTTTCATCTTTCTAGACTGTTCCTCCCTGTCTTCCTTTGTCCATTTTCTCCCCTGTTTCTTTGTTTTTCCTGTAAGAACCCCAACTTATTTTATTTTCTTCCCGAAAAGCTCTCAATCTAAGCAGTCTATTTTCTTGTTTTTTAACCTATTGAGTTCCTCTTTTATTTGCTTTGCATAAATCACCCATATTCTTATAGCCTAGAACTTAGTCAAAAATCTGTTTGTTCAGCCTCTGATTGTTCATTCTTACCATATGGCCACAAAACCTCAGCTTCTAGTTCTGATGACTACTTCAAGGTTTTCGAAATTTCTATATATTTCTTCATTGAATTTTAGCCTGTAGCCCTCTTGTGTTATTTTGGGTCCATGAAGCCTCCTAAGGATTGTTCTCTCAATCTTGAGAAATTTCTCAAGACTCGGAAGGCAAACTGTTTCCACATCATGCAATATTGTTGGTCTTACTACTGTACAGTAGTGCCTTATTTTTGCATTGGAGGATAAACTTTTCTTACTTTACATGGGTTAATGGGGTTCCTGCAGTGCTCCGATTCACCGGTATCATGACTAGGCTTCACACTGTCAGGCACCCTGGAATCCGATCGCCCGACTTAGTCTTCAGGGTAATTAATTTTGTAAGAAGTCATTTCATGATATAAGTTCAATTAGGTTAGGGTCAGAAATTTCTGACCGGTATACAACTAGGGTACTTAGCCCTAGAGGGTTTCGTTTTAGTTCCTCTATTCCTAGCCTTTTCAGAATAGAGTATCTAGCCGCACCACATGGAGGCGCACAACCTTAGGGACGTAGATGGAAACAAAAGGCTTTCCTAAGGATGCCGAAACAATAGCGGCCCATCACTATTTTATATTTTAAACCAATTATTTAAAAAACATTATAAAAGTTTAATTTAGTTTCCAAGGAAATCCCATTTAAGTTACAGTGAAACAATCTTTTTTCATGAAATAATCTAAAAGAAGAAATACTTAATAACAATGTTAGTTTATGACTTTAAAATAACTTTTCATTTATTTAAACAACTTAATGTAAAATTTGGTGATATTTTTATCACAAATAACGTATTTTTATGGTCTTATACAAATTGTACCATTTACTTAATTGTCTGTTAATTCTTCTAAAATCTCGTGCTTTCCAATGGTATAATATACGTCTATATCACCACTGATATTTCAGGAATAATTTTTTGATGACTTGATTACAGCAAATTTAATTTTCTCTTCTAAAGAAAAACTTAATCACGACTTTTTTTACCAATAAATACCAAAAACAATCGATAAATAATGAATATATTGACATTTTCTCAATAATAATAGTATCTAATACTTACATCAGCCTTTTGAGTCGAAAAAGGTATAAATTTGTGCTGTGCTGGACCAGAACTGAATTATGATCAACGCATCCGACGAATGTAATATTCGCGACTATATCTCTCACAGCTAAATTGCACTCGTTTTCAACATTACTTTTTAATGTCAACACACTAGTAAGTTTTATTTCACGTCTATAAAAAAAAAATAAAACAGATGAGTGTCATACATAACTAATTCTGCAATAAAACAACTTACTTAATAGTTTACAACTAATTTAATGTCTGATAATTCCAATGAATGTCTGCAATTAAATTTTTAAAAGTTATGAAAACTAGGTCAACAGTTCCCAACAAGTAGCAAAATAGCACTTGTGAGAGTGGCAAAAAAGGTCAGCACTAAATTAGGGTGCTTTAAAACCGCCTGCAAAGTTGCCCTCAAAGGACTATTTTTAAGATTACAAATTTAAAAACATAAATTACGAATAAATTAATATTTTTTCTCTCTCCTTTTCCTTTTTGTTTATTTTATTTTTTTATTCCTTTTCACATTTTATTCTTCTTTTTTTTTTTCCTTTGTTTCTCTCAAGTTTATCTACAGAGACTTATTATACATAAATAAAAAAATTATACAACAAAATGACAACATAAAATGTAGTATTTTACGAGAGCTGTCCAGAAAGTAACATACAACAGAAAGTTGGCTTATTATGATGATGGGCGGGAGTAGAGCCACCATCTTAGTGTCTGAAGTGACTGTGTGTTCCTTACTTTGCTCTCTGTGAGTAGTCAAAATGAGTGCAGCTATAGAAAATCCCGCCACTTGTAAAGTACGGTCTGTGATTCAGTTTTTGTTGGCTTGAAACAACAGCCATACAAAATAAGCATTGTGGAAAACTTAGCAACAAGGTGCTTTTTTCACGACAACGCATGCCCAATCGTACCATGTAACTCTTGGATGGTTTTGGATGGGAGGTATTCAACCATCCCCATACAGCAGGGAGATGACGCCAAGCGATTATCACCTCTTCCCAGCAATGAAAAAATTGCTCAGAAAACAACGCTTTGATACTGACACCGATCTACAAGCTGGTGTAAATCAGTGTTTAAAATGGCAGAGGTAGATTTCTACAGAGATGGTATTGAAAATCTTGTGCTATGGTTGGATAAATGTCTCAATTCGAGTGGCCATTATGCAGAAAAATAGCTTAAGAGTTCATCTTTCAAATGTATATTATAAACTTTGAGTTTTTTAATTTGTTAATTGTTTATTTCAAAACTTATGTTACTTTCTAGAATGCCGTCGTATATTACTAGTACAACATTATACATACAAAAACTATTTATTACAAGCTGAGACATTTATGCTATAATCTGCACATTCGTAATAAAGATTTTTTAAAGTAATTTACTTTACCTTTTGTAACTGGTTTCTTCCGTTTTACTATTATCCTTTTCCTGACTATTGCTATTGGTTTCAACTTTAAGGAATTTGTCAATTTTTTGCGAGGTTGCATCAGTTCTAACCATGTTTTTCGCTCTTATAGTTTTCTCTTTCTCTTTTTCCTTCTCCACTTCATCCTCTAAAACTGCTGACGTTAAATTCAAGTCCACGTTAGGTAACTTGCACTGTAAATAAACATCAAAGCATTACTATTTAATTTAACTCATTTAAGACTGAAATGGATCATTCTCAACAAAACGTACAATTGGGTGAGTCTTCTTTGAAAATTTCAAAAGTTGAATTTTTGGTCCATCCTTTTTTTTTTTGTGTCCCGATATATGAAATCTGATCTGATGTATCACTTAGCAGAGCTTGGTTAGGTGTAATTATCAAAATAATTAATTTCATTATTTACTAATTATAAGGGAGCGGCGTGGTCTAGTGGATAGAGCGCTAGTCTACTGTGCTCCGGGTACTGGGTTCGAATCCCGGTTGTGACGGAATATTATTTATTCTGTTATTTCAGCGGGAGGATGATCCTGGGGTATGGAGAACCTCCTGGGGCAGACCCAGCCTCTATAAAGTTGGTACCCAAAAATGGGGGAAAAACCTGGCAGCTGAGCGTGATCTCGGCCGAATCACCTCATTGCACGGCCGTTGGCCTTGAAACAGTACGAATCTCTATATGTACTGAGCCCAAGACTCTTCATGGGTTGTAGTGGCACAGGTTTTTTTTATTTATTAATTGTTCCAGAAATCAGAAAGTGAGCTAATGAGGATCTAGTGGGGAGCCAATGATTTTGAGAATGATCACCCGAAGGTTTTTGAACAAATTAAGATAGTCCTCGCCGCTTTCATCTGTTAAATAATTTAAAAATTCGTTTCTATATACGATCAGCATCCAATTGAGTATGATAAAGTGTGAACCAGAATATTTCTTCATACTAGAGCAGTAGGTTTGAAGGGAAATTTAAAAAAACACCTGTTTTATCATTGGCACACCTTCTGTGGGTGCACTAATGACAGGTGCGTTAATGACGAATTGAAGGTTTTTCAAAAAGTTTTCTCTCCATAACAAAGAAGTACATCAATCTACTCTGTAAGATGAACCCTATCACGGAAAAAAAGAAGATTAATCAATTAAAAATAACTAGCAGAGGTAGAGTGGGTGCAACAATGACTGCCAATAAAAATACTCTCACTCGCCGGCGTACGTCTTCACTCTCTGCCACCATGGAAGAAACAGAAGGCAGTTACAAACCTATGGGTCAGCTTGCCGAAGGTGTAACGGTTTTTGCGAGCCTTTTCCCGCCTTTTTATGGCTTGAAGGGATATCACGGCGTGAAAAACCCATTGGGGTGCGCCAATGACGCAAAATCCCTTGGACATTTCTGTTTTATTTATTTAAAATGGATATAACCGTTTTCACAACCTGCAATTCTGTATTCTGAAACTATAGAGTGTACGTATAAACGCAATGGACCAAACAGGTTGAATCTTTCCAGCACCTTGATTGGGTACCACGTTGAAGTTGGCCAAGTCTGATTTGGACAGGGTGAGCCAAAGACGTTTTGGACATTTATTCAAATTTTTCATACAGAAATAATTCATTTATTTGAACTTATGAAGGTGAACCAAGTAGAGCAGAAAAATATCTACCAAAAAAATAAAATAAATAAAAAGAGTAGGAACTTTCCATTTCCTTAAACAACTTTGTGTATAAATGAACTTTGTTCTACAATCTTTTGCAACCCAACGGTATATTATACATCTATATAACTAATCTTAAGTACAAAAAAAAAAGTATGGATAATTTTTTCATATCTACAAAATTAAAGGTACTTTAGAGGAAGAAAAATTTTAATTATTGGCATTTAAGCCCTAGCAGACTATTTCAATCGGAATGAAACCTACATGACATTAAATCCCATTACAATTTACATCCATATAGTGAATCAAAATCATTAGAGTCATATATGAGAAAATCGTAAAAAGGGGCAAAATGCATGGTATAACAAAGTGACTCTTCTCGTTTGCCAAGTTTGTTGAAAAATTTGTGCTTACATTACCAGGCAAATGTACTTCTAAAATATAAAATTTCAGTTTTATAAAACTTACCACATACACACAGACCTTTTTGTGGGACTTACTCATTTTGACTAGAGGTATAGAGGTAAGTGAAATTTATTTAACTTATATGCCATCGGCCTTGAACTAATCACCTTCGTTATGTGGGATGTAAAATCTCAAAATGGATAGAAATAATTTTCTGTAAGTACAAGTATTTGGTGACAATTTTTTTTTTTTTTTTTTTTTTTTATTAAACATTATTATTTAATCAAAAGAGACATCATAACAATATTAAAAACCTAAATTAAAGTAAAGCGGAAGTTTCTTGTATTTTTTTTTTTTCAGCACCAAGATAAGAAAGAATATAATTGTTAAAGAAATAAATAATTAGTCGAGAACAGTTATTTAATGTAAAGTATAATATTTGTAAGTATTAAAGAATGAATCATATAAATACCTGTTTATAAAATACACGTGATGTATTAGATCCCAATAATTTACTTTCAATAGACTTCTGTGTTTTATCGATGATAATATCCTCATGTAAAAAGTGAACTTCATGTTTTGTCGGATGAACATTTACATCGACATTGCGAGGATCAAGCGCAAGGCTTATATACACGAACGGATGAGATCCTTTTGGTAAATAAAGTGAATATACATTTTCAATTGTTTTTCTCAGCGCTAAAGAAAAATCAAAATAATTACAGTTATATTGTAATAAAGCTATGAGATATTTGAGAGTTATAATAAAGATTCATTAGTTTTACCAGTTGAATCAACAAGACGATCATTAATGAATAATATAAAAATGCTTTTTTTGGCTGAATAGTTGACGTTGGAGATGAAAGCATGCATTTTGTACTTCAATGAATCATCAGATCCCTCAACTTCTAAAAGCTCCCTAAAAAAATAACAATATTTAAAAACTAAATTATATACTTTTCATTTTAATATCAATGTTATTTTAAATCTATTAGTATAAGTTATTATTCTTTCAACAACAATCCATTGGATGCAGGCAACCTTCTACCAACTCATGAGTCTTATTCTGACAGTCCATCTGTATGTCTCCAGATCCTTGGTTAATCTACATAATTTATTTAATAATGAAGAAATATTTAATTCATATTAATAAGTTCTAGGATTAAGGAGTTCTTTATTTTAAAACATAATTGTTTATATAAGAAAAAGCTTTTATGCATGTTTTGCAATTATTGGAAATGTTCATGATGAATGTTTATCGTTAAAATAAAAAAATCTGGCGCGCATCACACGACTTTTATTTACCTCTGTTATTTATATCAATTTAAGAATTTTTAACCAAATTTAGAAATGCTAACCAGATGATATGGTCAATTTCATAAAAACTACAAAATTAAAGGTACTTTAGAGGAAGAAATTTTGAAATATCGGCATTTAAGCCCTGTCAGACTATTTCAATCAGAACGAAACCTACATCATATTAAAGCCCGTTCAATTTTACATTGATATAGCGAGTTTAATCAAAATAGTTAGAGCCGTTTTTGAGAAAATCATAAATAATATAAAATGCATGGTATAAAGTGGCTCTTCTGGTTAGCTGATTCTGATGAAAAAGTTGATGTAACATCTCGGGTGTATAGTTGTCTTCAATATGAAATTTCGGTTTCATAGGACTTTTCGCTTACGTGCTGGACCTACCACACACACACGGACACACAGAACTTTTTGTGGGACTTGGCCGTTTGGACTCAGGGAACCCTAAAAAGTGTATTTTCGTCGAAAACTGCAAATTCGAAAATTGTTATGATCGTAATACTTTCCCTTACTATATATTCCATATATAGGTATGTGAAAGTAAAAAAAAGCATTCTGTAGTTAGACACAAATATATGCAGATAAAAAAATGTCCAGTAGTATTAAGGTAACTACAATTACTGTTCAATTGAGACCATGATTTCAAAAATATAGTAAAGAATTTTTTTATGAAATGGATACTTTGACATATTTATATTTTAATTGATTAGTATTATGAAAATCTGCTATTCCATTTTACACAAAGAATGCTTAATTTCTTTAAACACATGATCAGAAATGCAATTATTTAAGTATCAAAGGGTGCTAAGTAGATATTGTATTTTATTCCAAATCATACTAAAATATTTCCTTCCATAATCAAAAGTACTATTTTAATTAACATAGTAAAAAATAAATCTAGATTTTAATGCACAAATAATCAAATAAATTGATAAAATAATAAATTAATAATGGATATAATTAGCTAATCATTAAGAATTACAGGGAGGAATTAGTCAGAGTGGCGGTCAGATAAGTAAAAATTAACAATATCATAAATCATATTAAAACATTATAACTATAACTAGTTTATTGTTTCTTTTCTGACCACTATGTCATTTGATAAATTGATAAGATATTTTTGCAGTTCCTGCTAAATTTCCTAGAATGGATATAGCACCTTTTATAAATCAACATCTCATTTAAGAATAACAAAAAATAATTTAATACAGGGAATAAGCTAATATAACATAAAATACATCTATCTTTCAATTTAGGAATGCTTCAATGTTCTATACATCTGTTAATTTAGAAAATAATAGGACAATTTAAAATAAAATTTCTTTGTTGCCAAACACAAAGCATTTTTTTTAAACAATAACTAAAATAAATATCATATATCTTATGTAGATCATACCTTGCAACACTGTTTCCATAAATGGCACGAATATTATCAACATGAGTTGAATTAGGATTTGTTTTTATATCTGATGTATTTGCCTCATGTTTCTTCAAAGCGAAACCAACTTTTGGATTGTGAATTGCATATCTGCCTACCTATCACAAGAATTTTTAGATTATAATGGAATTTTGAATAAGATATATCAAGACCAAGGATAAAAAATAAAATGTTTATACCACATCGGCAACCCTAGAATGTTCTTCAGACGCACTTTTAAAAGCTTTCCTTCTGGTCGCAACATTGTAAAAAAGATCTTCTACAGAGATGATAGTTCCTTGATTTCCAGCACAAGGCTTAGGAGTGCCTTTCGGTTTTCCATCTTCATAAGAAACTCTAGGATAAAAATTAAGGTTAGTAAGCCAATGGGTGAATTTAAGAGTATTAATAATTCAGATGAAAGTAATCAATAAAAATTGACTTTTCGAATGACTCAACATAACTATCTGATGAAAATGAATAAAATGGAAAAGGATTACAAGAAATGTATGAATTTAGATGAGGTACATATACAACATGAAGTCAGATATCCTGAATTAGTGGCTAATTGATAATGAAAAAGACTATAAATATTCAATATCTGGATTCATAAAAATTTGTGATAGCCTCTGATAACTTAGACTTATTGCATATTTAAGAGTTCAAAAATTACATTTGATAACTGATTACCTATCTAGATAAGAAGAATTGAATATAAAATGGTAGACTTTAAGTATATTTGAGAATACAATGGTTCTGTTTAATTTGTATGTGCAATTTCCCTCTTCCCTTTCCTCCTCCTCTCTCCCGAAGCTTTTATTTACCCAATAACTGAATAAAAATTGTCTTTTCCCAAGATAAAAAAAAATTAAGAAGTGCCAAACTTCAAAATGACAAAAATTGCTCTGTATTTCCTTTTGAATAGTTTACTTTTAAAATAGGTATTGATCAACAATTTTACTATTCTATTTCTTCATTTCCAGTGTCTAGATAATCAGCTCAAAGAGATTCATGACTTTTCCACATTGTAAGAATTCTTTTACCAGGCCAAATCTTGGTGAAAATCGACAAAAAAAGAATAATTATAATTAATATGGTATACTAGATTAAAAAAAAAAAAAAATATATATATATATATATATATAATATATATATATATTATATATATAAACTATATATATATAATGACTAATTACTTTACATAAGATATCTACCTGATACATACTTACTATATCTACCTGTATACTATCTACCTGACACCAGCTGAAATTATAGTTGTTTAAGTTGACTTACCAATGAATTATGATGAACTTGGATACTGCTGTTAGTAATAATCAATATTTACAAATCTGACAACAAATTTATTTTAAAACTCACTATATGATATTTGAATCATCACAAAAATGAGGAATATTGGAACCATTTTCCCTCACCAAAGGACAAATTTCCAGACTTTTTCATATGTTTTTAAAATCCCTGACTTTTCCCGATATTCTCTTTTGCTAGATACCCTGATTTCACAAAAAAAAAAAAAAAAAAAAAAAAAAAAAAAAAAAAACCTGTACCTCCATAACACAACCCATGAAGGGTCTTGGGCTCAGTACATATAGAGATTTGTACAGTTTCTAGGCGAAAGGCTGTGAAATGAGGTGATAATGCTCAGCGTCAGGTTTTTTCCCCAATTTTGGGTACCCACTTTAAAGAGGCTGGGTCTGCCTCAGGAGGGTCTCCATACCCTAGGGTGGCCCCCCGTCCGAATTAACAGAATAAATAATATTCTGCCACAGGCAGGATTCGAATCCCAAACTTCACTTCATAATGTTATAAAAACAAAAAAAACTAGGGTTTAGTACATGTAGGAGATTCATACAATATCTAGGCCAACGGACATGCAAGGAAGTAATTAGGCCGAGATCATGTTCAGCTCCAAGATTTATCAACAATTTTTGAGTACCCACTTTAAAAAGGGTGGGGCATCCCCTCCAGCTAGGTCTCCATACTCCAGGGTCGCCCAAAGGCTGAAATGGTTTATTTCTAAAATAAATAATTACTCTGGCATAGGTGGGGTTTGATTCTTTGAAACTGTTTCTAACTGAGAAACACCAATTGTATACTTCCAATAAACCATTTCTAATAGCAAAAAATTTTCTTAAAAAAAAGATATTGAGTTATTTGTAAATTTGCTTAGTGACAAAATATCAGTAACTAAAGTAAATAAAGAACCGACTGAATTAATAACAAAGCACTCATAGCTAAGTAACAATGTTCCCTCTATAATTTTATGTATGATTATCTTGAATCACCATTTCCGAAATTCAATCTTGTACTTACATGTAAGCACAAGGCTGTGAAGCTGTCTTTGTGGTGATGGTGAGATGAGCTATATGACTAATACTAGCAAGAGCTTCCCCTCTGAAACCAAATGTGTTGATACTGTTCAGATCTTCAAACTCACGTAACTTACTTGTTGTAAAGCGCTCACAAACTATATCTAAATCCTCTTTGCGAATTCCTGTACCATCATCCTGAATCTAAAAAGTTAAAATTAAAACATTATAAACCAAGAAAACAATCAGACAAGAATTTAGATGAACCATCCTTACCTGAAGAAGTTTTAATCCTCCTCCCTTCAGTGTAACTTTAATATTGGAAGATTTCGCATCCAGACTAAAAGTTAAATCACCATCATCAAAATAAAAGATAAATTTAAAGCAGCGATAATATTTCGTAAAATAAATATTGATGTTTACCTATTTTCAAGCAATTCTTTCAGAGCATTCGCTGGTCTCTGTATGACTTCTCCAGCAGCGATTCTGTTAACAACAGTTTCATCTAATTTCTTTATTACGCCAGGCTCAGCCATAATTTGATTTACTTTCAATGATAACAGAAATAAATTAAATCATCTTTAAATGGCGGGCTCTCAGCAAAGAGAGCGATGATCATTTTTCCAGAGAACAAAACTGTAATGTTAGCTAAAACATCTTAAGGGCTCCGTCTACCTTCTAAAGAAAGAATACGGAATTTCTTTTCGAGCATACAGAAAATTTAATTTTTCTAAATAAATTTCGACGTGAAAAAAAGTTAAAATTATATATACAACAGAAAGTGTAGCTTACTTGGCACGAAATAAAAAAACTTACAAGAAGGCTACAGATTAAATTTGTTAAAAAATGAAAGAAATAATAAACAATTGAATAAACAAGAAAATTAAGTAAAATAAAAATAAAATTACAAAGTTTTTCTATTAATCCATTCAAATCGCAGTTGTCTA
Organism: Piezodorus guildinii; assembly: GCA_023052935.1. Taxonomy (NCBI): domain Eukaryota; kingdom Metazoa; phylum Arthropoda; class Insecta; order Hemiptera; family Pentatomidae; genus Piezodorus; species Piezodorus guildinii. The sequence goes on along the minus strand of CM041297.1, from coordinate 131,485,566 downwards.
AGTATTTAACGATTAAGAAACTAAGTTATCTATAATAAAAAAAAAATAAAAAAAATAATATAATATATATATAATATATAAAAATATATATATATATATATATATATATATATATATATATATAATAAAAAAATAAATTGATTACAGAATGAATTAAATAAAAAACGAAAGTACAACAATATTTAAAAATCAACCTTAAGCTCCTCCTCAAATATTTTTTGAAAATGTAATAACGCTTTTAGAATAGGGTTATGGAATGTTCTCCTAATGTGTCTTTAGTAATGAATCTCATCTTTATTATATTTTTCTTTCTTCAAAAATTGATTCCGCTCTCGGCGGAACCTACCCGCTAGGGAGCGCGTCCCCTGGTTGGTGGATGGGGGATCCCTCTTACTAGGGGTGGTCTGAATATACAGAATAAAGACCCGTCGACCAGTAGGTACCCAGTGCTGGGGTGTATAGCCCAGCCACCCTTTTTCCCGAGGGGACATAAATATTCGGGAAGCCAGCAGTCCCGATACAACGGGGCCTCTTGAGTTGGGCCAATCATCCGCTTGGGAGAATAACTGATTAAAAAAAACTTAGTGAATAGGAGGCTATTCCGAGGGGAACTGGACAGTCTAGAAGGAAACGACCCAGCACGGATAAGGACTTACGATTAGGAACCTGGAATGTGAGATCACTCACCGGCAAAGAAGTCGAAATTATAGAGGAAATGGCGACATACAGGCTGGATATACTTTGTCCAAGTGAGGTAAAGAGGAAAGGGCTCTGGCGAGTACAGGATGGATCGAGGGCACACTTTAGGGAGACACCGGGAAACAGAGCTGTAGAAGGTGTAGGCATCATAATGAAAGATGAGCTTTTCAAGAAGGTTGTCGAATGGGAGCCAGTTAGCCTTCGCATTATTGTGGCAAATATAAACCTGCGTATTGGAGACTGGGCTCTTATCCAAGTGTATGCCCTTACAAATGGCTCTAATATCCTCGAGAAATAGCAGTTCTACAGCGATTTGGAGCGAGCTACTGTTAAAGCAAGGGATAACAATAGAAGCATATTAATAATCGGAGATCTAAATGTGAGAACGGGCAATGAACACATTAGGACTCATGGAGTGATGGGCCCGAATGGTGGAGAAAGCATTACGAAAGGAAATGGCTAGCGCTTAATAGATTTCTGCATTGAGAATGATCTACTGTTGGGAAACTCCTTCTTCCCCCATAAGAGGGTGCATAAAATTACCTTCTCTGCTGCCGAAAGAAGCTCCAATAGTGTCATAGACTACTTTATCTATAGTCCTGATATCAGGAGGTATTTCACGGATGGGAAGGTATCTATTATATATCTAGGTATCTTAAAAATCTTATGAAAGGATTGAAGTGAAGAAGCTGCAGGAGGGTGAAGAATACAGGGAAGAATTGAGGAAAGGCTTCAAGAATTAAACGCGGATTCTACCCTAGATAACTTGTGGAGTTACATAAAGCATAGTATACTGCAGTCAGCATCTCTAGTGTGCGGAGTTAAGCGAATATCCACAAAGGGCAAGCGAACTTCTTGGTGGACTGAACAGCTTAGGGCACAGGTCGAAGAAAAGAAAATTGCATGGAAGAAATACTGCAAAAATAAATCTCCAGAGAAATGGAAGGTATATGTAGAGGTGCGTAACATAATGAAGGAAGAAGTGAGAAGAGCTAAACAGAGGTCTTGGGAGGAATTCGGGGAAAAGCTAAACCAAGACCATAGAGATAATATTGAGCAGTTCTGGAAAAATATTAAAGTTTTAAGAGGCAAAAAAGTAAAGCAATAAGAAATATAAAGAATGAGCAATGGAGGGAGGTCGCGGAGGAGAAGGCTATTCTGGACGTCTGGTGCAAACATTACGTGAAGCAATTTTGCGTAGATGATACCTATCCAGTGAACCAGGAAGGACCGTAGAATGAGGTTGATTGTAATGAGGTGATAGAGGAGTAGGAAATTGAATTGGGTATATCAAGAATGAAGACAGGAAAAGCACAGGATCGAGACAACATAGTGGCAGGATACATCAAGGCGGGAGGCCCAGAGTTAGTCAGAGCCCAACAAGACCTTTTCCAAAAACTTGGGAAGAGAAGAGGATCCCAACGGAATGGGAATACAACACTATCATTCCGATACACAAGAAAGGGTCCCAGGCAGAATGCTCGAATTATCGCCTATAGGCTTCTAACCAACAATCTACAAACTTTATACGTCTATTCTGGAGGGAAGGGTAAGATCCCTAGTGGAGCACCTAATCGGAGAAGAACAAGCTGTGTTCAGACCAGGACGGCAAACCCATGACCACATTTTGTGGAATGTTCTCCAGAAATCTTGGGACAGAGACAAAAGTATGTATCTCGCCTTCCTTGACCTCAAAGCAGCGTTTGACTCCGTTCCAAGACAAGAAATATGGGAGGCTCTTAGAGTTAAGAATGTCCCGACAAACTTGGCGGAAGCCATTAAATCCATTTATCAAAAACCAAAAGGAGTAGTAAGGCTGAACGGAAAGGAGTCTGATGTCTTCAGCATAGCAAGGAGGGTCAAACAAGGAGACAGTTTAAGCCTTTTTCTATTCTCACTCTACATGGATGAAGATCTGGGAAAGTAGAGATATCAAATAGAATTAGGAAGGCAAATGCTGTGTACTATAAGATCTGCAACACTATAACAGGGAAGCGAGAGGTGGTTAAAGGTGTTAAGCTCCATATCTTTAAGTCAGTATATTTTTCCCATACTTCTGTATGGAGCTGAAAGCTGGAAATCGACGGACCGGCAGGAGAGCAGAGTCACAGCTGCTGAAATAAAGAAGCTGTGAAGAACAGCGAGAAAGACAAGAAGAGATCGTGTCGGAAATGAACGGATATGCCAGGAACTGGAAGTTGCGCCATTAAAGGAAACTCTGCAAACCCGTCAGTTGAAGTGGTTCGGCCAAGTCATTAGAATGGAGGAGCACAGAGATAACCTAAAAACCATGGATTACGTGCCGGATGGGAGAAGGTCTCGGGGGCGACCAAGGATGTCCTACCTGGAGCACGCCGACAAACTTTGCAGAGGAAGAGGGAAAGATCTTCGCCAGGCCAGGAACCTAGCTGAGACTAGAGAGGATTAGATCCGGTGGCTAAACGCTCCCCTACGCTTATACGGTACTATAGGGAGAAGCCAAAGAAGAAGAAGAAGTAAAACATTTAAGATTAAAATATCCTTTATCTTCAAACTCGACTAGAATGTTCACATAAAGCCTTAAATAAGGTATTTTTCCTTCTTACTTAGGGATAAGATATGGGCAGTACATTTCTTCCAAATGAGACCAAGTCCTGATTAGACCAAAGAAAACTGCTCTAAGCATGTCATGCCTTATCTCTAAAAAAAATATGCGACGTATAAACAAACCTATAGTCAAGTTACCAAACCAACCTAGATGTCTATCTACCATGTGATCTCGTTATTGGAGAAGAAAGGAATTTTAAGTTCGTAAAGAAGCAAGTAATGGTAAATGAAATCAAATATTTTGAAAAATCAATTTTTATCTGAGTAATGTCAGACACTATTATAATCAAGCCAGATTCATTTATATAACCCACGGAATATTGCAGAGGATTGAAATGGTTTTGTTCCGAAGAACCTATTTAGTCACTTACTAAGGATATTTTTCAGGTTTCAAGTTGAAAAATATTCAAGTTGGTAAAAACATCGGATGAAAATAAAGGGAATGGTATTTTATTTGACAGCTTTACTCGTCATCCTATTTATCTCGGGAGAACAAACTTAGTTTGTTAGTATATTTCGGAAAATAGGAAGGAAAATGAAGAGACAAAGTTTGTGAGGGAATACCATGAATCGCCTTGGGAAAGTTTTCAAAGGTGATCCAATCTGAGATGAATATATATATATAAATTGGGGAAAAAGTTAACGGAGGGGCAGAGGAAATCAGTAGGGGAATCAAACAGCAGACAAAAAAAGTGTAAATGTCGTAAGATTTGTCAGATAAAGTTCTTTTAGTTTTGAAGCTGAGGGAGGTAGGGGTAGGGTAAGGGGTTTTAGGGCGATAAATTTCTAGATTATTACGCCCGTTGAAGCTGAAGGATTCACTTTGTAAAGATGTTAATTTCGATCTGGGCGGAATGAAATTTATTGCATAGCGATTCTAAGGAATGAATTCACTCTAAGCATATAATGCTTTTATCAGCATTGAAATCTTTGGTTTTACTAATGAGGCACAGAGGATGATCAAAAGAATTTTCATTGGGGAACCATGTGGATTAAATCGAAATTATCTACTGAGAAGTTCTGCCAATCAGAAAGCATTGGAAATAATTATTGGCCAGTAAAAATAAAAATATTTATTATTAAAATAATTTATTTCATTTTTATTAAAAAAATACATGATAATTATAAATTTGTGTAAACATTTTCTACTAACTAAAATATATCAAGGTTCTTCAACCATAATGTTTACACTTGTTATGTCCTAATCTAACATTGTTTTGCAGCGATCAAAGTTTATTTTCCTCTTGCTTGGAAAATTTTAAAATCAATTGCTGATCTGAAATATTAAACTTGGTATTCATTTTTTTAAGGATTCGGAACCCGTATTTATTAATCTTTTTAACTTCTTTATGATCTAAACCCTTTCCTCTGAATCTTGAGATTCTCTCAACAGTTTTGATAACTTCAGGATTCTTCTTCAACATAGATGGAGTAAAGTGTAACCTTTTCAATTGATGGAGCAATCCTAGACATTGTTTTATGTTGTAATTGTCTTTTCTCAGAGCCATTTTAATCTTCATGTCTAAGAAAAGCATTCTTTTTTCAGTATTAAGTTTTGAATTGATTTTCAAGTTGCATAAATTTTGTTTTGACCAATTAATCATTTCCTGTTCAACGGAATGTGGTAAAGTTTCACCAGCTTCTAATCTCTCCTTTAGTTGATTAGCATAAGCAAGTTCTTCGGCAAACCATTGCTCAAAGGTATTAAAATCTTTAAACTTCGGTCGCTTCAATCCAATTGGGATGGAAATTTTTTCATTATTTATTTTAGCGATCACAAATTCGGCCATGTTGATTATTTTTCAATATTTTCAGTTTCCTTGAACATTAACATCTGAAACATAAGTAAAAAATAACGTAGCTTAGCAGTGCTTATAATTTTTTTGTGTGACAAGTTTATTGCCAAATAATTGAGACGTTGATTTCCAAAAGGTATTATATCCACTTTGGACAATTTTACAGGAAACGCAAAAATCTGTCATTTATTTATTATTGGACCAATTTACTTGATTCTTTTTTTATTAAAATCTAAAGTTGATTTTTAAGTGTGTTGCCAACTCATTTTTCCAAATTATTGCACTTTTCCGATTATTTTAAACAATATAATATGGATATAGTACTTTTTGGAATGAAACATGAATATAGTACTTTTTGGAAAGAATTAAAAGGGATATAGTACTTTTTGGAAGAATATTACAGGAGATAAGTTGGTAACAGTCACTATAACCTTCCTGATACAACATTACCGATAACTAACGTCTTTATATTGTTAATAACTAAGTTTTGTAAATTTCCTTATTCTCCCTGAGAAATATCTTTCTTTGTTGTTTAATTACATTGATTATCTATTCTTCATAAATAAGTAAATATTCAAAGGACAATTTATCTATTGATGGCACTATAACAAGAAAGTATGTAATCTTGAAGTTTGTTTTGAACTTGTATTTACTATTTGTGTGAATTTATCAAATTTAACTATATTATTAACGACGTGTAAACAATATTTAACCATGGATGCTGATAAATAATAACTTTTGAGCTTTTATTTAACATAAAAAAAACGACTACTAAGTTAGATCAGGCACGGATTTCCTTCACATATTTAGCAAGTTCGTGGAATGCTAATTCCAACTATTTGCTACATCAAATACCATTATTCTATTAAAATGTGAATTTCTGAAAAATTTTAAACCAAATTTATGTTGCTGGATGAAGAAATACTATGAAAAAACTTAATTTAATTGACCATCTAAAAGAACCAAAGCGACGCAACTAAGTTGTTTCAAATAGCCTAAAAACTGATTATTAGGGTAAAATTAGTGATCAAAATAATAGCGGTGATTCAAGACGTGCTAAATGAACCAATAAAAATGTATAAAATGATGAAAACAATAAATTAATGATGATATATTACGGGATTAGGTGCTTCTGCCGTATAGTAGGAAATATAGTACCTTTTGGAAGGAAATGAAAGGAAAGGTTATATCTGTTTACATAGGATATAGTACCTTTTGGAACGAAACATGGATATAGTACCTTTTGGAATGAAATAAAATGTGTATTTAGTACCTTTTGGAATGAAATGCAATTTTTAAATACTTTTTTAAAGGATTTTTATGTTTTTTAGATAAAATTTGATGACGGATTTAAATAAAACTAAGCCATTAGAACACAAATATGTGAAAATATCAACTTTGAAAAAAATGTCCTTTAGTACTGTTTGGAAATCAACGCCTCAATTGTCAGTATTCTTAACTTAGTTGGATTTCACTCACTTCAATTAATACATATTAATTATAAAATTAATACAATTTTTGTAATTTATGGAGAATATAATACATACAAGTGATAAAAAAAAAATTGTTTGCGAGTTACTTTTGAAAACTTGTATGTAAATACTCTATAATTAATATCTTAGGGAAAAAAAAAAAAAAAAAACTCAGACTCTAACTTCATAACTTCAAATGACTTTATAATTGCATTAAATTGCTTTATTCTGCACCTTAAGTGAAATTGAACTAGCTGTTCACATACGCGTATTAAGAAGAAAAAAATTAACCTTTAATTCTCTTGATATAGTTTGACATTATATTATAACTTTAGATTATTTACAGCTTTACTAAACATTTATTACATTTTAAGAGTAATGTTTTCTGCCCAACCTACGGAACCAGTAAATATACATTAGATTGTGACATCACGACTAATATTAATATGTAAATAATATATCCACAATAACGTACAAATACGCAACCGCTTATAGCTCTTTGGGTAATTTATAACCTTTTTTCCCGCCTATTCCAAACCTTGCAGTTACCTGCTCGATCATAGATTTTCTGTGTTCTACTTAGTTTTTTATGTAAAAGTGTTAATTCAATAATTATGTATGATCTAAACACTTTTAATGTTCAGTCTATTAATGAAAATCCTGCAGAAGGTTTAAAGTTTATCAATGATAACTGGGAAAAGGTAATAATACTGTCTTTAGATCACACAAAATTGAGAAATTAGGGTTTAAGTTCTTATCATTTACTCTTCTTGCAACTCTAACCAACACGAACACTGCTTGTCTCTTTAAAATATAATTTTTTGACACTCTACTGTCCCTTAAACGTTGAAGCTATTTTATTAACAAATGATCATTGAAACAAAATAAAGTACTTTGTTGACGTTTTTTTTTACCTTTTGTAATAGTTTTTTTTTTGTGTGTTTATTTCTTGAACTTGTCAAGTTCCATTCCAATATGCTACTTTGACCTGTTAATTAGTAGTAAAAATACTTTTTACTGTTATTTTTTATAAAACAACATTTAAAAGTTTAGTTAAGTAATTTTTTACCTGAAGTCGCATAATGGACATTCATTGAATAAATAAATAAATTTGTATTACCAATTGATTTCATCTTACCTGTTATCATAACCTTTTGACTGATTAAAAATCCTAATTTATAGATAGAGATGGAATAAATAGACCTAGGAAGTCGTAATATGAAAGATAGTATTTATAAAATTTCAGTTTGGCACACTGGTGTTCTATTAAATAATTATTATAATTAAGAGAACAGTTAAATTATATCAAATTCGGAAGTTATATTTTGAATACTTTCGAAAGTGTGATATACTAACATTTTGTAAATTTTCAATAAACAGAATTGAATTAGAGTTGAAGTATTAGTAAAAAATTGGATATTAGAGTATAATAAATCAAAGGAACATGTTAGTCAAAAGTATTCATGTACATGATTATATTAATATCAATTTGTATTTAAATGATAAAATTACTATATTTAATGTATAGTTTGATGTTTATTAACATTCAGTGGGAATGTTTTAGGCTATTGGTTTAATTGAAGACCTGATGGTATTGAATTAAATAATTTTTTCATCAGGAGGACCAGAATTATGTTCCACTCCTCTGCAACAGCACTATTTAAAGTTCAGATAGTAGAAAAAATATTGTCTGATCACCTGTGGTATAGTTGCTAGCATAACAGCCTTCTATGCCCAAGTTTGTGGGTTCTAACCTTGCAGAGATAATGATTTTTTGAAGGGATTACAAATTCTTAGTAATGCTGTCCTTTGGAGGGAATGTAAACTGGTGCTCCTGAGCCTGTGTGATGTCAGGTACTCATTAAAGATCCCTATCCTTGTTAAACCTGGATAGGTAATATTTATGACTCTAACTGTGGCATTTTCTAATTTACCATGGATGCATAAAGTTACGTTAAATGAATAAACTACATTTTGTTACTTTATCTGTCAGATGATTTAAAAGATTAATATCCAGTATCTGAAGAAGAGTTAGCTTCCGTTTTGGTACGTTGGAAATGATCCATATTCCAGTACTGTACTGAACATTTTCAGGACCACATTCAAGTTATTTTATATTATCTGTATTAACGGTTTATGATATCGTTATTTTAAAACAATGTTAACAAATATTTAGGTTTTTGGATTATTTTACTTCTGATACAAAATAAATTATATCATTTGAACAGAATATTTATATTAACGCTAGTATTATTTTGTCTTAGGATATATCAATTATCCTTGGTCACAAATGTATTGAAAGCTTGACTTATATTTGTTGATTTTTAGTTTCAAACAAGAATAATTGCTTAACATTAATAACATATATTACTATTAATTAGATTTTTCATTATTCTTAGTTAATTTTTGATTTAATATGCCTTCAAGTTTTTATTTTATATTTATATGTTAACTAACTTAAGGTAATACTAGTAAACTGTAAGTGAAACAATTTTAGTTGTTGCAGACTTAAGAAATCAATTTATTTTCAATGTATAATGAGGTTTTTTAAAAGTTATTTAAGATGTCAACAAACAGTAATTATGAATGTAATCAATGTAATTTGTAAGTTTTTATTTACTCCTCTATACTTTTGGTTCAATATTTGATTTAATAATGCTTTACAAAATATTAATTGAAATTTCCATTTCTTAATCTATTAAACTACTATTTTGGTTGATTTAGTTTTTAAATTATATTATTATATCATCTGCAAATCAGCATTCTTTATATATTTTAATAAAAAAGTTTCTGCTAATCTATGATTTTGAGTTATAAATAATTATTGTACAGAAAAAAGTTCTTAAATATGAATAAAGATATTTACCAGATCCAGCATTCATAGCGTGTTATCCATCGTTGTCATGTTCATCTATGGAAGATAATACTTTTTGCTGCTTATGTGGATTTATTCTAAAAAAAATAAAGGATGATTTGTTAATAAACATTTATTTTAAATTAAAATAATGCAAGGAATTACTGTATCCTTATCTACATACCAATAATTTTGATTATAATGCTCGAATATGTTTACAAAGAACAGTTCTTGATGCAACTAGATCAAGATGGTTGATATCACTGGGAATGATTACACATTTATGACTGGAAGATTAAGCTCTACTGCATCCCCTCCAGCCACTTTTATTAGAATTATACATAAACATTTTTTCTAGCTCTGTTAATTTATAGTTACATTTATAATATTTATTATGACGTGAATAACTAGTTGATTATTCTAAACAAAGTTGGCTGTATGAATCTGCTGATTAATTGATAATTATATTTATAAAGTAGTTTCAATAAATCAAATAAAAAATGTAAAATATTTACTTACTCTGAATAAAATCGTTGTTTGACATAACATCACATTAGGGAGTGGCTACACAGCTTTGTTGAGTTGCTTACTCAGCTTTTTTGATCACTCCTGAATGGTCTTGTAATGAATTTAAAAATGTCGATCATTGGAAAATTCGAGTTTTACTTTAATAGTTAGAGTTGTTTATTTTTATGTATATTTTCCTTGTATTCTAATACCCACCAAATACACTACGGAGATTTTTCATGAAGTTTTAGCTTTTGAAATACAGAATCTTTGTAATTCGATTAATAACTGATATTTTCTCTTTTTATCCAAATATTTTCTCCTGTGGCTGCCCGCCCTGAATCAATATTAAAATTTCTGATATAAAGTTAAATTATAAATGGAAATTGTCTAATGTCTTATGGTTGTTTATTCAAATAAAAAATTTTATTTTACAGATTCCAAACCTTGAATCATTTGATGGTACTTTAAAAGATGGTCATATTTTCAAATTTAAAGGCATGATCCAAGATATGCCTAATCCTGTATTTTACTACTCCAAATATGAAATTAATGATAAAATTACTGGATTATCTGCAATAAGGAATGGGAAATATATGGATACTCTGGAATGTAATGTAAGTTATCCATGTCTTCACTTTTAAAGTCTGTAACTGTAAGGAATGCCTGATTATATTGTAACAGTATTTTTTATTTGTTAATAGGAAAATGAAGTTTTGAATTTAGAATCCGATTCGTGTGAAAGTGGTGAAAGGCGACTATATTACATGATTCCAATCCCTTCTTTAAGTGATTGGGCACAAATGGTAAGTCGTGTAGTTTCATTTTATAGTTGACTTTTCCACTAATATTTTATAAATAATATTCTTTTATGGTTTTCACGGCTTAATTTTTCTTAAGTGCACTCATATCAATGATATTACTGCTCTGTTATCTGGACTTCATGTTGCATAAACCACATCAAATTATTTGATACTATTCAAAACAGATTTCTTAGACACGCATCCTATAGTTGAAGATTCCTCACCGAAATCATGAATATGCAAAACCTTAGAAAGACTCTCTTTAAATTAGAACACCGAAAACTCTATTTTGACCTTATCTTTTTCTATAAACTCCTAAACAATCTGATTGACTCTCCTTTTCTACTTTCTCTCTTAACTTTCCATGTTCCTCAATTCTCTTCCGGATTTCCAAAAAATTTTGCTGTCTCCTGTCACAAAATTAACTATATAAAAGCAGTCCTATTTATAGATTAATGCATTCAGCTGATAGATTTCCTCATCTGCTGTTTTCTAACAATATTGCCTCATTTAATGAACAAGTATTCTAACTTCTTCATCAACAACAGCAATATAATCATATTTTATTTATTTCTTCACTCTAATTTCATTTTTATGTAGTTAATTACTACTAAATTTTACAATTTTTATTATATGAATAATATTTTATTTATATGATTAAATTATTAATTTCAATTGTTACTTCCTTTATTATATTATTAATTGTAAATTTGTACTTTAGTTTATACCTTATTTGTGCCATAATTTGTCTCTAATTGTAATTAATACTAATTATTATTTCTTCTAAATGTAAGTTTTTAAATTTGATTATAGGTATTGCCTGTAAAATCAGAAAGAAAAAAGTATTGAACTGTTGAATATTAAACTTTAAATAGAATAACTCGACTAATCATAAAATCTCTTGAGCATAGATAATGTTGCTGTTTACTGTCAGTGTTAAATAATATTTTATTAAAAAATCTTATTTATTAATAATTTGCATACTTATTTAAAATATTATAAAATACTATCACTTAGCAGTAATTTAGGCCCATAGAGTTACTTAGACCTTAACTGTAAAAAGATTTAAATTAAAATTAGCCATCCTATCTTGAAAACATAAGTATTATTAAGTATCTTTCAAACAGGTAATGCCCACGTAAAGCACTCAAAAATGTCTAAACTCATTTTTTCTGTCCTAATAGTATTGGTAATTTTTTCTTGTTATTCTTAAAATTTTTGTTTAATATATTTTTTCTTTCTTGTGTGATAACATTTTCAATTTGTAATTTCTTTTTCATGAAACCTGAAAAATCAGAAATCTGTGGTCAACAAAAGTAATCTGGATAATATGGACACTTCATCAACAGAATCAAATGAACTAAAAAGATCTTCAGAGGAGATGGAAGTTGATAGTTCTGAAACAGAGTATGTTTCATTATTAAAATGTCAATTTACTTTTAATGTACACATATATTTATGCTTTATTTTTTATTTTTTAAGATTATCAAAACGCATCTGTACTTCACAACCTGATAAAGCAACAACATCTAGTACTCATATAGATTCAAAATCTAATTCTAATTCTACTGGATGTTTAGCTGTGGTAATTTTTCATTAATTGCATGTTTAGAATTTTATATTTTGTTTGATATATGACAATGGTATATTTAATATTAAAGTTTAAATATATTAGATTTATAAGTATGAAGGGAGACTAACCAGGCAGTCAAAAGGACATCAGCTTATTTAATTTTTTGATTCAAGATAACAATATGTTTTTTTTTTCTTTTGATAAGTGTTTTTTAAAGGCAGCACTACACGGCGAGAAATAAGGTATGTGTAGGTGAGGTGAAAGCAGGTCTTGTGAGGGTTCACGAAAGTAGCAGAAGAGGGGAAGGCTTATTTTTTTAAAATAAATTTGGATAATGACGTCAAATATTACTGTTAGAAAAATTCTATAATATCATTGAATATTATTAAAAAAAACAAAAAAAAAACTGAATGATAAAGTTATATCAAAACAAACAGGTGCAATATACACATCATGAAAACATGTTTTTTAATGTAGAAACTCGATTTTAAGAAATAAAACATTATTTATAATAAAAGGTAAAAAAAAGAAAAAATAATGATGAAGTAATATAGGAAATTCAGTAATTGAATATTTATTATATGTTGAAAGTATGTGATTTCACCTCACCTACACATACCCTAATTCTCACCGTGTAGCGCTGCCTTAAGAGCTTTGCCTAATGTTTTCTTTGTCAATAAAAATGCTTGTTAGTATTAAAAAAAAATTACTAAAGTAATTAAAGATATTATCAGTACCTAAAAATAGATGAATATTAAGGAATACATTTTTACCAAAACTAATAAAGGTGTCTGTACACGATGCAAAATATTATTAAGGTTAGACTCCCTTCAAGTATGTCTTTAGCATTAAAGTAGCTCTCCTCTATGGAGTGGTTAAGTGGGTTGGTTTAACATTACTTTTTTCTTTTACTTGTTTTTTTACAGCTTAACTGTAAGTTTTAAATAGAAATTGTCAGTAGCAATAAAGTTATGAACTAAATATGCTACTTTTCCACTTGTTTTACGAATATTTTTTTTAATTTTTTAGATGTACGATGTACCTGAAAGTTCTCTGAAATTAAATGATGTTATTGAAATTGTTGGTTTTGTGTATCGGGATCCGTTGCCTAATGATGATGATGAATTTGATGACAGCTACAAACCTCCATCACCTCTCACACCTCGAATACATGTTGTATCATTCCGTCAAATTAAGAATTGTAATCCATTAATTAGTAATACGAGTGATGATGTTTCCTCCTCTGTGATGACTGAAGCAGAAACTATCAGATCTGATTTACATCTAGTTCTTTCTCAGTTGCTCTTTGGTGATGTTCTTGCTGCAGACTATCTTCTATGCCATCTCTTAGCTCAGATGTAAGTTATTTTTAGATTGAAATAGTTATTTAATAAATTAAAACTATATGTCCATTCATGCTTGAAGGTGAGATTATTCGAGTGGCGGTGATAAAAGATTAGCATATAATGAAAAAAGCAATGACCGCCACCCATATCATCTCATACTTCATATTTATCACACAGTCAGCTATTTAATATTCATGTTTTATTTATTTTTTATTACCACCTCTCCATTTATAATTGTTATAGAAACGATTTGCTTATTGATAGTTTTAATTTATTTTTATTTTCTTTATTTATTTAAATTTAAACAGTTTTGAAGGAAACAGATATTTCATTGTTGTTTTTTTTTATAGATAATATATATTGATTATTTTATTTTTTCAATTTAATTTAATATTAAATTTAATCTTCACATAATTGTATATTAATTTTTTGATTTATTTATAGTTACCATAGAAATGACAATGAAGACGTTCTTGGAAAACTCAGTCTTAATATTTCAAACATCCCTGGGTCGAATTTTGCTGAATCCACCTTTCAAATTTTAAGTAATTTATTGCCAAAGATACATTTTTATCCATTCACAATTGAAAATTTAAATAAAACAAAACTTTTATCTAAGTAAGTATAGTATTTATTTTTTTAGATATTATATTTAATTTACATTTACCTATATATTTGCACCAAGGGGAGCGGCGTGGTCTAGTGGATAGAGCACTAGTCTGCTGTGCTCCGGGTCCTGGGTTCGAATCCCGCCTGTGGCAGAATATTATTTATTCTGTTAATTCAGTCGGGGGGCGACCCTAGGGTATGGAGACCCTCCTGGGGCAGACCCAGCCTCTATAAAATGGGTACCCAAATTAATTGGGGAAAAATCTGGCGGCTGAGCGTGATTACGGCCTAATCACCTCATTGCACTGCCGTTGGCCTAGAAACAGTACGAATCTCTATATGTACTGAGCCCAAGACCCTTCATGGGTTGTAGTGGTACAGGTTTTTTTTTTTTATATTTTTGCACCAATTTTATTTATTTTTAAGTATAAGATGATTCGGGTGCATTCATCAAAACACTCAATTAAAAATAAACTTAATTTAATGTTTAATATAGTTTAAAGTAAAATTAAGTTTCTGCTTAATTAAGTGTTAAGATGACTGCACACTGAATTATCTTCTCCTCAATATCTATATACAGTCAACTATTCTCACATCTTATTTATTTTTGTTTGTTTCTTCTTATATTGTAGAATAAATAAAAATTAACATTGTCATTATTATTTACATGAAATATAAATAGAGGAAGGTTAGAATACTGACTTCTTGACTCTTCTGACCAAATATTGCTTTTATCGGTTATCTTCATTTAAGGCTTTCTTATATAAAGAATATTCACATTACATATAATTGCTTCATGACAATTACTTTTAAATATTGAACTACTCATCCATTAGCTAAAAAATAGGTTCATGTTTTACTCTTAGATTTCTATTTCAATAATTTTTTTATCTCCTTACCTATCAACTTCTCCTTCATCATAGATTAGTGTTTAAGAAACTATTTTGCTAATATACTTCTTGTAAGTTGATAAAACTATATATTTCACATTGTTATGTGTGGTGTTATATACCACATATAGAAGTATGAAACTGGAATTTCCCTATAGATGGTGCTCGCTAACAGTTTAAAGACTGCTTCTGTAGCGCCATCTTCTCCCTCTAACAGCTGATGAAGTTTGTCAAAACACAATAACCTAAGTTTTATACTCCAGTATATTTTTCTATAACCTCAAACTAGTCAAGTTTTGTGCCTGTGAACTATGATTTGCTGATAGCATTGGTTTTCTGCTATCATTTGAAGAAAATTGCTGGAAAATCGCATAGACTGCTTGTTGAAGCATACGGTGAACATGCTCTTGGAAAAACTCAATGCTTTGAGTGGTTTAAAAAATTTAAAAGTGGTGATTTTGACCTGAGAAATGAGGAGTATGGAAAACCACCGAAAAAGTTTGAAGACAAGGACTTGCAAGCCTTATTGGATGAAGAGGATACTAAGTCTCAACAAGAAATCGCAGAAACAATTAAATGTGATGCAAAAAGCAGTTTCTCTTTGTTTGAAAGCTATGGGAAAGATTCAGAAAGTGGGAAAATGGGTACCACATGAACTGAATGAAAGACAGCAAGAAAATCGAAAAACCACTTATCAAAGGCTGCTTGTCAGATTTAAAAGAAAATCATTTCTTCATCGAATAGTGACACGTGATGAAAAGTAAATATGTATTCTGAATCCGAGGCGTCCTAAATCATAGGTGAATCCAGGCGAACCATCAACATCTACTGCAAGACCAAATCGTTTTTGAAAGAAAATAATGCTGTGCGTTTGGTGGGATCAAAAGGGTATAATATATTATGAGCTACTGTTGAAACGGTTAACACTGATCGCTACCAACAACAAATGATTGATTCGAGCAATATGTGGAAAATGACAACATAAATTTTGCTTCGTGATAATGCCCTCTCACACACAGCAAAACGGGTCATGGATTGTTGTTTTGAATCTGTGATGGTTGGATTGGGAATGAAGTTGTTCAATTGGGAAATGCAAATGCGGCTTATTCTTCAGACTTGGCTCCGTCTGATTACATCTATTCGCATCATTGGGACATGCACTCGCCGAACAACTCTTCGATTCATTTGAAAATGGCTTGACAACTGGTTCTCTTCAAATAATTGTTTTTTTGGCATGGCATTCATAACCAAAGAGGTGGGGAAAATGTATAAATTCCAATGGAGACTATTTTGAATAATTTTCAAATAACAGACGTGTAATTTTTACAAAAAAAATTCCAGTGTCATACTTCTACACCTGTTATATGATGATATGTATTATTTATTATTGTTGTATTCATCATATAAAAAAAAAAAAAAAATTAAAATGGAATCACCTAGCAGTTTTTTGTCATTTTTTAGGAAGAATTATAAAACTGGTCATTTAGAACAAGGTATTCTTCAGTTGTCTGATAATACTCATTTGGTAGTTGATGAAACCAAACTTGATGAAGGAAAACTTGAAGATACAGGTAATTTCATTTTAAAATAATTTATTAGATAATAAATAAACCCATAAAAATAATTATAACCAAAAAAAAAATAAAGATTTATTTACACATTTCTTTATAAACATTAAAAAACAATTTTTAATATCTGTAGTATAATCTTTGCATGCATTAAACAAATCTCACATCAAATTATGATTTCTACAAATTGCTAATTGTGGTAAAGTTTACTTATAATATTTGTTGAGTGACATCAAGTAATAAAAATAATTTTCTATATTTTGAGACATAGGTTTTATATGTTTAACTAGCGAGTTAATTATTATGGCTATACTATTATGTGTTTTAGTCAATTATGATTTAAGAGTATTAAATCATTTTCTAAATATAATTTTATGTATTTAACTTTTTTTATGGAAATGAACATGACATTCTCAATTTAGAAAATGTAACTTATATTTATTTTGTTTTCAGGAGTTAGAAATGTCAATGCTCTAATGAGTTTGATTAAACGTCAAAAACTCGACTATGATTTTACTTATTACAATGTTGGTTTCTGTACTGACATTCCTGTCCTTGTGTTATCTCAATCTCCTTCAATTTTACCTGTAAGTTGTCTTCATTATTACATTTTTTATTTTATTTTATAGCTTGTTCCAATTACCATAATAGTAAGGCAAGATGTGAAGAGATAGACCTTTTCTAAATAAGGTTTATTTTCTGTGAGAGAAGTTGGTTGAGGGTGCAGTCAATTTAACACGCAATTAAGCGTAAACTTAATTTGCATAAATTATAAATTAAGTTTACGCTTAATTGTGTGTTAAATTGACTGCACCCTCAACCAACTTCTCTCATATATATACACAGTCAACCAGTGTCACTTCAAGGTTTATTTTCATTTATAAATTACTGAGATAAAGAAGTAGTAAACCAACATTATCATCTTTAGGATAGCAGAAGCATTATATATGTTAAAATAGTAGTATATACTCACTCACTCACTGTTGGGCGCTACAGTCCTTCTAGGACCTGGGCCTCTGCCACCGTTCTTCCCCATGCCTCGCGATCTCCAGCAAGATCCTCCAATTTCCAACTCCCATTCTTCTCAAATCATACTCCAAGAGTTCAATCCACTGTAGCCTGGGTCTCCCCCCTTTTCCTTTTTCCTCCTGGTACACCATTTAACATTATTTTAGGAAGCCTACAGGGCTCCATCCTTTCCACACGCCCTAACCATCTCAGCCTGCTCTTCGTAATAGCACAGAGGATATCAGGCTCTCCATAAAATTCTGTAAGTTTGGCACTGCTTCTGGTTCTCCACCTGTGTTTTTCTTTTACGGCTCCAAACATCCTTATCAATATACTCCTCTCCCAAACCAGTAGAGCTCTTCTATTTTCTTTAGTTAGGGTCCACGTCTCACTGCCATACATTACAACAATTACAATTATATTATATTACAATTACAATAATTTGCCTAATTATTGTTTTGTATAAAAAGAGCTTTGTTTTCCTGTAGAGACTTTTGTATCGGAGAGCTTTTTGTAGGACATAGAAACAGGAAAATCTGATTCCTGCTTCCATTCTGCCCTTAATTTCTACTTCTAAATTATTATTCTCTGTCAAAACACCTCCCAGGTACTTGAAAGTACTGAAGCTGTGAAACGTGTTTTCACCTACCTTCACAACATCTCCTCTCTCCCTGGCCTGCCTCGAAGTTTTCATATACTATGTCTTTTTTATATTACTTCA
Source organism: Piezodorus guildinii (assembly GCA_023052935.1). Taxonomy (NCBI): domain Eukaryota; kingdom Metazoa; phylum Arthropoda; class Insecta; order Hemiptera; family Pentatomidae; genus Piezodorus; species Piezodorus guildinii. The sequence goes on along the minus strand of CM041297.1, from coordinate 131,467,134 downwards.
AGTCCTAAATCTTGTGCTGCTCTCTTGAATTCCTCTACAGCACCGGCCAGAGCTGTTTTGTTTTACCTGTGATGACTACATCATCAGCCTAAGTAGTATATACATAACATATAATAATAATGTAATATATAAGTATTGTTTAACGTAATGTAATTGTTTTTATACTGAATGTTTGTTCATTTTTTTCCCCAGCATGATGCACAGGTTGAGCTGACACCAGACAAACACTCTTCATCTAATATAGAAGATAATATAGCATCGATTAATAAATTTTTAACTGGTACATTATTGGATAAAATTAGAATTTATCTCACAGTTGCGGCTAATCTTACTTACAAATTACCTGAAGAATTTCAGAATGTAAATATTTCTAGCTTATATTATCATTAAAGTTAATATTTATGTACTGATTCATAATAATTTGGTTATTTATTTTTTTGATTTTAGGTTATCCAGAATGATTTTGTTGAACTGCGACAGAAGGATCCCACATTTTCTGTTGATGATTTACATGAATTATTAGTTATCGCAAGGTATATCATGTCTGTGAAGTGAGAATGGTTGACTGTATGTATATATGGGAGAAGTTAGTTGAGCGCTGTCAAATGAACACACAATTAAGTATAAACTTAATTTAATGGTGCGGACGTTTCATTATAGGCCTTGTTCAGGGTTATAAAAAACAAAAGATATCAACCAGTTGTAGAATTCAATATATAAAGATGATAAATAAAAGAAATTATATTCATAATTAAAAACAAAGTGAAACAGTAGTTATGACGATTGACAAATATAATAATAATAATTAGAAACAATAGGGGCAAAAGAAATTTTATAAAGGTGAATAATTAGATAATAAAAAATTAAAATTAATTTTCTATTATATAATTATTGTCAATTGTCATAACTGGGGAGCGGCGTGGTCTAGTGGGTAGAGCGCTGGTCCTGGGTTCGAATCCCAACTGTGGCGGAATATTATTGATTATTTATTCTGTTATTTCGGCCGGGGGGCAATCCTGGGGTATGGAGACCCTCCTAGGGCACACCCAGCCTCTATAAAGTGGGTACCCAAAAATGGGATTGAAACCTGGTGGCTGAGCGTGATCTCGGCCGAATCCCCTCATTGCACGGCCATTGGCCTAGAAACAGTACGAATCTCTACATGTACTGAACCCAAAAGTCTTCATAGGTTGTAGTGGTACAGGTTTTTTTTATTTTTTGAATTGTCATAACTACTGTTTCATTTTTATTCTAATTATCAGTATAATTTATTTTACTTATCATCTTTATATATTGTATTCTACTACTGGTTGTTATCTTTTGTTTTTTATAACCCTGAAGAAGGCCTATAATTTAGGCCGAAACGTTGGCACCATTAAATGAAGTTTATACTTAATTGTGTGTTCATTTGACTGCACCCTCAACTAACTTCTCCCATATCATATCTGGTTTTTGTCTTAATATTTTTAATATTTATATATTTTTTTAATGAATGAAGTTAACTTTGATGAAATAAAGTAAAATTGAATGATTGCTCGAATGATAATGTGGGAATTTTGAGTAAGTTTAAAAATGTTTGCATTAGGAATTTCAATTTGGACTTTGCTACAGAGAAGACTGAAAGTAGCTATAAGCAATGGACAATACTTTGAGTAATCATTTGCCCTTTTTTTTACTCTATTCATCCCTAATTTCACTAAATGTCCATAATATTTACTTTTACCCTCAATATAAAACAATAATCTCATAATTAAATATTCATCATAGCCTTCTGTTTTACATTAAATCAGTGGTTCCCACAAGGATTATCATGCCGGGTCTGCAAGATTTGTTTGGGAAAATATTTTTGCCAATGTAATTTTAAATTAAATGAAAAATATTTTTCAAGCTATATCTTGGCATTTCTCATTTGTTAATAAGAATCACTTTACATAGATATAGTGTTATAGTTATATAGTGTAACAATCCATTAAAATTTTCTTGACATATTTATTGGTATAGATTATTTTGAGTTGAGGGATGCTTTTTATTATTATATAATCTCTGTTTAAGAATTAAAATACATTAATTAATAATGCTAGAAACAGTAAACTGGATGTCAGGATCCGAACTACAAGAGTTGTAGTGCCATATGGTGATTTTGAAATAATTATTTTCTTTCTATATATTTTGGGAAGCGGCGTAGTCTAGTGGATAGAGCGCTAGTCTACTGTGCTCTGGGTCCTGGTTTGAATACCGGTTGTGACGGAATATTATTTATTCTGTAATTTCAGCCGGGGGGCGATCCTGGGGTATGGAGACCCTCCTGGGCAGACCCAGCCTCTATAAGTGGGTACCTATAAATGGGGAAAAACCTGGTGGCTAAGCGTAATCTCGGCCGAATCACCTCATTAAACGGCCGTTCTCCTGGAAACAGTACGAATCTCTAGATGCAATATAGCAAGACTCTTTGTGGGTTGTAGTGGCACTGGTTTTTTTTCTATATATTTTAATATTTTACTAATAAAGGAGAGTGATTTTAATAATGTGAATTATTAATGTTATTTTTTAGATTATTGTCCCTCAGTTATGGAAAAACTTCTCTTGATCAAAGCATTTGGGAGAAATCAAAAAGTATGGTAACTGGACGGAAATCAAGAAAAACAAGCTAAAATCGATATTTAACAAAATTATTATTTTTGTATATTCTTTGTATAATTTTTGTTAATAAAAAAAGTTTTAACCACTTTCTTGTTTATTTTCAAGAAGGTATTCTTCTATACAAAATTGTCCCTTCCTCATTAAGCGTCGGTCATCACTTTTGATTTTCCTGTAAATATTAAATACTTTTAGTTCCTTAAAATGTTTATTATCATCATATTAATTTTGTCAGTAAGCATTTTCATCTTGAAATAATTAAGGCTTAGTTCATTAAATGTCGATACTAACCTTTTTTTATATACATGGTTTATGACAAAGTCTGTAAATTCAGACCAGTTCATTTTTGAAGAGACTTTGCTTTTTATTTCCCAAGCTGCTCTTAAACTACCTCTGAGACGAGATGATGCCAATGTTACCCAGTCATCTTCAGTAACTCCTGATAAAACGAGCGACTTTTTCATTTGGCGTAGAAATTTTACAGCACTTGGTATACCCAATCCTTTGCATTCTGGTAGTTCATTGGTTGTCTACAAATATATCAGGAAACTGATTAAGCTATATTGATATTTTAATTATGTATAGAATAAATTAAGTATATAAATACCTTAATATCTTACTTAAGACTAGGGAACACCCTTCACGTATTACCTCAGCAGTAGAAAACTACTGTGAGAAAGTGATAAAACTTGCAATTTGAGAATCGCAAATGTACTGCATCATCATTATATTATATCTTTAACCCATTAAGGTGGAGTTGCATTCTGAAGGGTATAACAATCACAAAGGGTGTCTACCACTAGTGCAGTTGTTCCCAAGTGGTCCACCCTCTATAGGGAAATAATTTTGAATGAATTTAAAGTTAAATATTTGTAAAGCCATAAACTATGGCTGTTAATAAGAATCTAACGTTCAACACCGAAAAATGCAATATTATAATTGATATTATTGATAGTGATCTCTTATTGTATAATTTTTGTATTTTAGTTTATTTTTTGTTCATTTCGTTCATTTAACGTCACTTTATACTACTATGGCTAATCGGACGATGCTACAGTGGGAGTCCTAAATTTTACCTATCCAGGTTTGGTTAGGATAAGGATCTTTCACGAATACCTGACATCGTTAAGGCTCTAGACCGCCATTTTACGCCCCCTACATTGGATAGCACAACTAAGGGTTTATTATTCTGTTGAATAAATACCAGGGCCGTACGCCAGGTTCAGCATTAAATTTTTGTTATTCATCGTTTCGGGGATTGAAGTCAGCTCCTAGGGCCTATTTTTTTAAACTTCATTTCTAATACCGTGCTAGACCATTCCTAACATACTTAGTTTCGGTAATCAGTATTTCTCATGAAATTCACGTGAAACAGTGTAGTTCACTAAAAGTCTAAATTGAAATCTACTGCCCCAGGAGATAGTCTGTGAAGATAAACGACAAAAGCAATATTTGGTCAGAAGAAAGCCAGTATTCTAACCTTCTTTCCCTACCTTCCTCTTATTGTTTCTTTATTTATTTAAAGTCCTTTTATGCTGATGTGGCTAATCGGAAGATGCTACACTGGGAGTCCTAAATTTTACCTATCTAGGTTTAATTAGGGTCTTTAACGAATACCTGGCATCGCACAGGATCGGGACCACCTTTTTAACATCCCCTCCGAAGAACGACATAACTAAGGATTTTTTACTCCCATTAAAAAAATCCTAGAACCACCTGCGTTTTTGAACTCGTGACCTTTGGCATAGAAGGCTGTATGCTAGCCATCCTGCTACAGGGAATCCCAACAATGTTATTAGCTGTCTCTCTGGGTTACGTGCTAGAAAAACACCTGTGGAATGTTATTTATTATGGAATTCTCAGACTTGATATGTGATAGAGTGACAAAATAAAGATTTTTCTAATGATGCCACAGGGCGAAATTGGCCAAAATAGGAGAAGTTGTGATGCTAAGGGCCAACCAGATTCGCATTTGGCTGGTGGTATACTTAGTACTGTTGCGGACATACTACAATACAGAGGTCCTTCTTATTAATAATGGAAAAAAGAGAGTAGAAATCATGGTTAAAGTTGTTTGTTTGAGATCTGGTCTAAAAGCCTTCCTAGATATATTTCCTAATGATAATGGATGAAAGGCTCAGGTTGGATGGCATATTCATCGGGTATTAAATAAGGCGGCTTGTGAGTAAGTGTCTTCCCGACTGATAACATCGCAGCACCCAGGCACAGTCATAATTTATTGATATGGACTGCAGTCACATCCAATCTTCCCTAAGTAATCGCGATATGAGAAAACGCTTTGAGTATAATGATTTGTAGAAGACCAATATTGTCGCTCGGATTACCTTAATGTACGTACTTTCTCAACAGAAGCAGGCTGGGTGATTGCCCAGATGTTGCCAATGGAACAAATCTCTGAAAAAACGCGACGCTCAGTTATACAAAAAATTCAAACACTAGCCATTAAGCAATAGTTTCTCTGACTACAAATTTCAAATTAAAGAAAAACAGCAGTTTAACTTAATTTCAAATCTGTTGCATATATTTATATATATTTGTATTATAGTTGTTATACAAAGTAACCAAGGATGATAATGATACAAATACCAAAATATATATTTTTTTTAAAAACTATTTATTGATATTTACAACTGTATTATATAGATAAAGTAAATGTAATGGACATAGTAAACTGACATGAAATGCATGTAGAGAGACGCTATCCAGTGGCAGCACTCTAAAATATTCTAAACTAGAAAGGCTCCAGACCATCGTCTTTTTAGACGCCTCGGAGGATTATCTGAAATCGAAGAGGATGATAGTGTAGAAACTAGTGGGTTAGAGTGGTAATGGACTTTTTCATGGAATGATTAATACCTGGTTCTGGCTAATTCAGTAACATATGGTACATTAAGGTCTTTATGGATGAGTTTATTCGTGACGAAGTAAGGAGCGTTAAAGATTTTGGATTGGATACTAGAAGGATTCGACGGTTTAGTAGAGCCCCATAGGTCTACTCCGTAAGTCCATATCGGCCTTATGATTTTCATGTCTTTAATAAATAGGTCTTTTGTAATTTAGTGGAAGTTTCGGACGTTTGTCCAGTAAGTGTTGAAGTAGTCGAAAACGTCGGACAGTTTCTTGTTTTAATTCTTGGACCATACTTCAAGGTCTCGGATGTGGGATTGAAGAGTGTGGGAGGCAGTTACTGGATCCTTCTCTTCTGATAGCACACACGCGTCATCAGCATAGGTAGAAAGGAAAGTGTTAGGATGGGTTGGGATGTCAGCTGTATTTGTTTATTTATTTAACGTCACTTTATGCTACTATAGCTAATCGGACGATGCTACAGTCTGAGTCCTAAATTTTGCCTATCCGGATTTTATTAGGATAGGGATCTTTAACGAGTACCTGACAGACATCGCACAGGCTTGGAACCACCTTTTGACGTCCCCTCCGAAGGACGGCATAACTAAGGAATTTTTACTTCCATTAAAAAATCCTAGGACCACCTGCGGATTTGAACCCGTGACATTTGGCATAGGAGGCTGTTATACTAACCACAAGTGATCCCATGTCAGCTGTATAGAATGCATAAAGAACGGGCCTAGGATGCTGCCTTGAGGAACATCAGCAGATTGAGAAAAAAGGAAGGAATAGGAACCATTGATTTATTTTGAAAGATCTATAAGCGAGGTAGGACTGGATAATAAGAAAATATGTAGGAGGGAGGAATAGACGGAGTTTGTAAAGCAATTCCGGGTGCCAGACTCGGTCAAAATTTCTTTCTTAAATCGAAGTACTCCCAAGAGTTAAAAAAAAATTAAAAGATCTGTTCCCACTTCGCATTTCATCTGCTGCGGTTGCTCAGCAGAGCTAATTTGTTGTAAAAATGTACTCCACGTGCCCAGTATGCTACTTGATGTGGAATTTACCCTAAAATTCTTGGACTTTCTTAAAGAAAATTATCGTAGTTCCTTGTTAAATTCTTATATTGATTCATTAGTGTGACCACATTATTCTTTCCAATACAAATGTACTCCCTCTAAAATACCCCACAGCATACACTTTATTTCGTTAGAATATAGTTTAATAAAGCTCACTTCTGTACACTGAAACTGTTTTGAGCAGTAGTGAGGAGTATTGGAATTACTCGCTACATTTTTGAACATTCGAGTAGTACAAACTAGTCTTAAGGTTAGGTCTGCTGATTTTCGATATTATTTAATTGAAGTTTCTTATTTAGATAATTTTGTCAACAGTCCGCCTAAATCTTATAAATTCGAACCGACTATTGTAAACAAAAAAAAACAACATTAATTAACTAAATCTTTATTGCACTTCGCAACTTCGAGCTAAATTTATGTTAAAAATAATAGCAAGTTTGTACTTACAAGCAAACATTTTACTTTCATCGCATGACCATCCTTACTCAACATCCAGATTTCATTTCCATCAACTACATTTTTCAATCCAAGTATCTTTTTTTCAAGCCAGTTTATTTTTTCCCTCACTGTCATGTCACACGAAAAAGTATTGGTATTTAGATAGTCTTCGTTTATTACTTTCACATTATTGATGCAGGATATTCCACCAGCTTCAACTCCTGCATCACCACTGCTGATATTTTGTTTTGAATCCTGGTCGTCAGTTATAGAAGAAATGCTCTCAAAATTTTTGGATTCATTTAGTAAACTGTTTTCATCTGAATTTAGGAGTTCGAAACTCATATCGAAGGCGTCATAAACAAATTAATCTAGATCCAATTTAATTTAAATTATGACAAAACTTTAAACAAATATCAGAATGAAATATTTTATTTTACAGCTGTATTGGCTTTTCTACTTACATATCATGTCACTGAGTCTTGACCACATTATACTGTTTAATTAAACATTATAAATTATGGATAAAACTACCATTAAGTGCCAGACTAAGACTTCATCATGTTTTTGAAAACTATCACTGTATAGCATTGCCAACATTCGTTTGAAAAATCATTTCATAGAAGGTATGATCAAATAAATATACCTTGATGTAATAAATCAGAGGTGTATGAAGATTCCATGCATCCAATAGTGAATATGAAGTTTGTTCAATACCATTTTAATGTGATTTCTGACTTCACATACCTTGGTTCAAGGATTACAAAAAAAATAAAACAAGGATGTGCAAAAACGAAAAGAAGCACAAGGCTTGCAGGTTAGATTAATAGGGATAAAATGCCTTTTGTGGTCGTTTCAAAAAAACAAAAAAAAAAAAAAAAAAGTGAGGAACAATTTTAAAATTAACGTTAAGTAGGAGTCTGCAGATGAAAGAAATTACGAAAAAGTTACAAGTTGTTGAAAGTTGAAAGGATGAAACCGGAATGGATCCTATTAGCTGGCCATGGGTCATGTAAGGAAAGCATAAATCAGAAAAAACATTTTCCGATGGCAGAATTGTGTGACCAATAACGCAAGGGTGTCCGAATCAATGATTCAAGGGTATAGAAATCAATGATTTCGTTTACGCGAAGTACTTTTTTTTTCCTTGTATGAGTGGCATTGTCCACCATACAGCCACTTTATTTTTACGCGAAGTGAGCACTCAATCATCGCATCGCACAACTTTCATTTACATCCTCACTTTCAATACATTTTAATATTTTCTTTTAGAAGTTTAAATAATAGTAAAACTTTCCATTGATATTATGTTGTTTCCATGGAAACAAATGTTTTAATTTCTAATTACAACGATTAATTAATTTTGTTTATTTTTTTCTCAATCTCCATTAAATTCTATTCAATCTATTTATTATATAAAAATATTTTTACTAAACTTTAAGACTCAAAAACCAGTAGAGAAGTAAGACAGGATTAAAACATTTCTGCTTATTCCCATAAATATGGACATAGTAAACCATAAATAAATATGTCAATGCAACTATGGAGTCCTTTTGAATGAATAGTTCTTTAACGACTAAAGTTTGAAATGATCGCTTTAAGAAACCTCTTTGTGAAAAATATTGTTAAAACGTATGCTCAAATAGTTCCATGCAGAGAGGAATGAATTTTAAGTATATCCTCGTATAGGAAATAATGGAAAATCGACACTACTGTACCGTATAGACCCCATGATTTGATACAAGATACTCTGATTATATAAAAGAATTGTAACAGTTTTAAATACCCGTTTATTTGCAATTAAATATTTTGTTCAAACCAAAAATCGTTTTAAATTGTCTCAAGGGATCTTCTTTTTCTAATTGAGTCCTCATAAATTCCGCAAGGTGAGAAGAAAATACATAGAACATAAATGTAGAAAGTGCATATGTATTCGTTTATTTATTTAACGTCACGTTATGTTACTGTGGCTAATCGGACCATGCTACAGTGGGAGTCCTAAATTTTGCCTATCAAGGTTTAATTAGGATAGGGATCTTTAACGAGTACCTGACATGCACAGACTCGGAACCACCTTTTTGGGTCCCCTCCGAAGGACGGCATAACTAAGGATTTTTTACTTCCATTAAAAAATCCTAGGTCTACCTGCGGGTTTGAACCCATGGCATAGAAAGCTGTTATGCTCGCAACTATGGTACAGGTGATCCCATGCGTATGTATTAAACCATAATAATCATTTGTATTTTTTTCTCATCTGGTAAATAAGGTTATTATATTTAAAAATTAAGTCATTTGTTTATTAAAAGTAATGTTTATTAGTTACTGTTATTTAGTTTCAAATCACGGGGGTGCGTTCAGTACACAAGTGCCAGAAAATCTTTGAAACTAAACGTCTTCGATGAGTGACATTCAATTAACAAGCTATCTTGTACGTCATTGAACTTATTTATAATGAAACGCGTAGGAAATTTTTCCTTCCAGAGGAAAATATTGAATTTATTTAAATATTCTCGAGTTATTTCATTTACAATGAAGTTTTTCATTATTTAAAAATCTCCTTTCCTGCGTTCGTATAGGAATTCCATTTAAGTTCAGTACAGTTTAAAAAATTTATCCGATTGAAAGATAACTTTGCAAATTATTCTAACCTTCGGTATAGGAGGGTTTTATGTTAACCACTACACTACAGGTGACCCCTTACGTAAGTAATACGACGCGTTGTTATATACAACAATCACTTAAGTTTCTACAGTTTTTATCACTCATTATTGCTTTTGAAGACTTCCTGCATACATTGGATAACATTTTTTTTAATCTTTAAATTAATCTCACAGTTAATTCAAGGGCAGATTAAGTAAAGAGCTTGAGTAAAGTGGGGACTATTATTCAATGTAAATTTAAGAGAACTCATTTCTAATGTGTCGCTGCTTCGGAAACTTATTTTAACTACATTACATTAATATTCTTGGGAGCGATTGGGTCCATAGGCAGTATATATCCATTTTGTTTATGCCCTGCCATAGTATAGGATAAGACCTAGCTGATAATAAAGAACACACTGTTTTTCATTATTTGCAATTTATAGAAGAGTACGAAACTTTTCTAGATGGGTTTTGCAGACTAATGTTTTGATAAAACTGCGCTGCTAAGACGTCAAGATAAAAAAAAAACCATTAAGAAGGGTCATTTTTTCAGTACTGGGTTAAAATCGTACTGTTTCTAGTCCAATGGCTTTTTAAGGTGGTGATAAGTCATGATTTATAGCCAATTAAGGGTGCCCACTTTTTGGAGGCTGGGTAGATCTTTCGACCCTATGGGTCAACGGCTGTTAAAACATAATAAATAATTATCTGTCTAGCCGTTTAGATGATGGTTGAAAATTAAGCGATATCTTAATTATGAGAATGATTTAATAAGATAATCCGATTGATAATGACTACCAAGAGGTTAAATATGTCTTAGTTCTTTTGAGAAAACATATGAAATCCATTATAATTAATTATTAGTTAGCGTTCAATCATTCCAAATATTCATGTCAAGTGGTGTTGATAAAATCAATTGTTGTAAATAAAACTCGGTTTCAAAGAGAGGGGAATGCTGTCATACATAAAGGACAATTGGAATACGAGAACAAGCCATAAAAGACCTTTTTAACCTGAAAGGATTTCTTATCGATCAGAATTTCGTATCTCTTTTCGGAAGTTTGAAAGTTAATAGATATGGCGGTAGATTCGTATGATCGGCAAACTGTGGAGATACCCTGTACTATATGGGATATATGATTAGATCGAAAATTAAAGCCAATTAACTTTTTGGAATCATACTTGGCAAACGCAGTAATTAGTATACAAAATTGCATAGTTCTCTGTTACCAAGGGTGTCCTTGTCTGTTACAGTAAGCTTAGATAATCAGAATTAACGGAGTATTTTAATACTTTTAATTTAAGTAAATATACACTAAGGTATCGTTTTAGATGTTTCTATGTATCTAACGCCACCACGTTTTCATTGTAAGTAATGTCATCCCAAAAAAAGTTACTTTTAATTGTATAACTAATGAAGAAAATTGAATGTAATTAAGTCACTCATTATAAAAGTAATAAAAAGACTGCTTCCAACGTCATAAGGCTGCAATAAGAGAATGTTTCAAGGCTCTGTGGCTAATACTTAGCCTCAGTAATGCCTAGTATGCCATTATGGGATCTCAATAATAATGGAGCCTGCTAAACAATTAATGATAGGAAGGGGTAAAGGCTAAATGATAACAACTGTGATAGCTGGGTAAACAGTATTTTTAACCTGTATCCTGCTGATAAATATTTGATGGAACATCTCTCATTGCACTTTACAAACAAGACAAGAGTTACATATTTGTGTATAATCAGTTTATTAATCTCAATGAAAACCTGAAACTATGGAGGACCAGGAATATGTATCTACCTTAACACAGACAGATCTCAAGTATTGTCAAGAAGTATTAAATGAAAGTGAAGAAAATAGAGAGACTTGTGTGAATGAAATTAGAGAGTGGTTGCAAAACAATCCACATTTAAATGCATCTGAAGGTATTTATTTTTCTTTTATATTATAATATTTCAAAACATTACATTTTAACTATGTACTTACCACAGATACATTTAATATCTTGAGATTCTTAAGATCAACTAAATATAACGTTGGAAAAACTAAACAGAAAATTAATGACTTCTATACATTCAAGAGTATTGCCCCAGAATGGTTCAGAAATAGAGATCCTATGTCGCCTGAAATACAATCATTATTGAAGATAGGGTATGTATAATATTAATTTTTGCACTGTGGTAGTAAGTTATCATGTTATAAACAAAATCATAATAAATAAATAAAACAAAGGCTTTTTTTTTCTAGAATAAAGGTTGCTCAAGTTTATTTTCAGAATGGACTTCAAATGTCCATCTTTCCATAATATTTAATCATTCAAGAATTTATTTTATTTAAATTGTTATAATTGAAAAATTTTCTACAATTACTATAATTACATTATTTAGAAATTTATATGCATGAATGTTTTCAAAATAATTGTTATTGTAGGCAATACACAATCATTGCTAACAATTTTGAAGGGTTACTACATCTTATAGTTAATACCCCAAAAATAAATAAATAAATCTGTATCAATATCTCATTTTAATGTATATTTTTAGTTGATTTGAATATATTTGGGAATTTTTAAATGCTGTTTTAGATCAAAGAAATTATACCTTCTGTATGTAACTAGCTTAATTATGGAATTTAAAATATATTATTAATTTTAAAAGCAAAAAGTAAAAATAAAATTAACTATTGCATTTGATTTGAAATTAGAGTGAAATTCCATTAAGGTATTATTAAAAAAAAAAAAAATGTATATATTTTATTCTCCTATTATGTCTCCCAAAGAATATTTTTAGGCAGATGACTTAAAGCTATTAATTTTAAGTAGGTGCTTAAACATATTTTGTATTTGACACATTCTGTATTAATGTTGACCTTGGAGAATTTTTTTCCTGAATACATTTGTTCGTCATAAGTTGTGCTTATATAATTTTCAATAATTAATTATTTATTTGTAAATAACTATTCCTTTAGAAAAACTCATAAAATCACAGACTATGTTATGAGTGAGGAGAAAAAACCTTAATGATTTTTTTTTATTTTACTATCCACTGAATTTATTTGAAAATATTAAATAATAATTTTGTAATTTGCATTCCAGCGTTTTTTTACCGCTGTTAAAAAGAGACCAGAATGGCCAGTTAGTTATCCTGATTAGAACCTCAGCACACGATCCTTCCATCCACAGTCAAAATGATGTTTTCAAAGTTGGAATGATGGCTCTTGACTTGGCACTGACTGCAGAAGATACGAGTGTATATGGAATTGTTGCGATTTTTGACATGAAAGGAGTAACACTCGGACATGCTAAAGCTCTTACTGTTCAAATGATTAAAAAAGCAGTTACGTCATGGCAGGTGCAGTAATTTAAAAAAAAAATATAAAGTTAACTATCATTATGACTACTATTATTTATCTTAGAATTTTTAAATTTTCAATAGTTTAAATAGTTTTTCTGACTTTAGATATATCCTGTACGATTGAGAGCTTTGGAATTTATAAATTCGCCTATTTATATAGATGTCGTATTGAACATATTTCGTTTCTTCATGACTCAGAAAATCAAAAAGAGGGTAAGGTAAAACTTAATAGAATATTTACTACTAATATGTAAAATAACAATAGTAATTGTTATGAACGTACTTCCTTAATTGGGTAAAAAATAAATTGTGATGTATAAAGAACTTCAATTATACCTGGAACAGATATAATCTAATACTTAGGTGTAAAAAAGAAAGAAAAAGTTTACATGTGGCATTCAATATTTTAAAAATAATATAAAATATTAACATCAGTTAATCCATTAATATATTTTAATTACTTGAAACTGAAATAGGATAGATAATAAATATATAAAATTTGTTTCCAGGTGCACATTCATGGTTGTAATTATAGTAAGACTTTATATTCAACTGTACCAAAAGAAATACTGCCTGAAGAGTATGGAGGTACTGATGGTAAATTGCAAGATCTTATAGGTAAATATAAATGAGGCATTACCTACATATATCCCTTGAAATCATGAAAAAACAAAAATAGACATAGTTAATAGTATAATATGAACATTTAAAACAATCGTGATAGACAAAATTATACATGCTTGGAATTCTTTCATTAATAATGTATGCTTTTATATGAAAATTTTCCCTTCCATTCATAGTAACTTTCTGCAGACATTACAGTAAAGGCTATATGATGAGAGTAGATGAAAGTAAAAAATAAAAATTTGTGAAGGTTCGATGTGATGTCGTAGATAGTGAATTATCATACACCCTCAGCATATTATCTAATATATAAATATCTTGTGTCTTAGTATTTGTGGTCGAACTCCTCCGAAACGGCTCGACCGATTTTCATGAAATTTCTTATGTATATTCGGTAGGTATGAGAATAGGTCCTAAAGTATATTTCATACCGCTAGCTGATCCAAAAAATTAGGCAATCAACATTTGCCAGGTCAACTAGTAATAAATATAAATTTACCGTATTTTCTAGTAAACTTTATCATTTATATTTTTTTAAAATTTTATTATAAGCATTGTTTAGTTTCTTAAAATGGAGTTTCTATCTTAAAAAACCCTCCCCAGAAAAAACATGTTTTCATAACGTTGTTCATGTTATACAATACAATACAAATAGTCAATACAATACATAAAATACAATAGTCAGTTTTGATAACTTTATAATTTAGTTTTTAATTTCATTTACCTATATTTGAAATATACAGTAAGGGAAAGTATTGCGAGTGTGAAAATTTTCTAATTCCAGTTTTTAACGGAAATACATGTTTTAGGGCTCCTTGAGTCTAAATAACCAAGTCCCGCAAAAAGGTTTGTGTGTCCGTGTGTTTGTGGTAAGTCCAGCACGAAAATGAAAAGTTTTACGAAAATTAAATTCCATATTTGAGACAACTATATGCCCAAGATGTTACATCAAATTTTTCATCAAAATAGGCTAACCAGAAGGGCCAATTTATACTATACATATTGCACCTTTTTACGATTTTCTCAAAAACGGCTCTCAAAATTTTGATTAAACTCGTTATTTTGGTGTAAAATTTAATGGGCTTTTATATGATATAGGTTTCATTCTGATTGGAATAGTCTGATAGAGCTTAAATGTCGATATTTTAAATTTTCTTCCTCTAAACTACCTTTAATTTTTTATATTCCAAAAGACAACTAAATGTACAAGTTAGACAAATTTGATGACCAACGAAAGGATAAAAGAGCAAAACTATTTTTTTTTTAAATAAGAACAGTAATATAGAAGTATAATATGCCATTAGAAAAAGAAAGATTTTATATAAAATATTATCTCATACAAAAAGTTGTAAAAGGTAATGAATAGGGAATTAACTTATTACTGATTAACAATTTAATATAGTTACATTATGTAATCTAAATCATATGTTTCCAACGAAAATGAAATCATGTTTAATTAAAATCAACTTAAAATATTTTTTAATTGAAGTATAGTTAAAAGTTTTTAAATTAATTTTAACAGTTGTGGTAAGTGAAAGTGGTGTGTTGCCAGCACCAGATTTTTTTAAATAATATAGGATTTTTAAAAGTAATATTTGATGTTATCACCCAAATTTATTTTTAAAAAATTAAGCCTTCTCCCTCTCCACTACTTCCGTGAACTCTCTCCAGCACTTGCTTTCACGAATTTTCACCTACCTCTTCTCTCACTGTCTAGCGTGACAGTAACTGCCGGTTTTCTTGATATGATTGATCACTACCAGTAATATTAGTATTTTCCTTTAGTCGCTTGGGGGTGAAGTTTTCTGTCATTAAATTGCAACATTTATCTTAATTAATTTTGGAATCAATATGATTCGTTTTTTTAATTTTTTTTATTTGAATTACAAGAATTTGTATTACTAATATTGCCTCAATCAGATTAGCCATATTTTCTATAGTTCTTTAAGGTATAATTGATCGAAATCAAGCCTTGTTTGAGGATCCCTTAATGACATAAATGTTAAGCGTTAAGTAATACTAACCTTAATTTAACTCCTTGTTAAAGGTATTGTACTTACTTCTTTTCCTCAAGTTCATTTTTTTCATCGTTTTGCTCAAATTTCAAACCGATGGAGCTGAGTCGATGTATATTATAGCTAAAAAGTTAGTCTATATGTTTCTGCAAATTCCTAATAAAAATAGTCTAATATTAATTGAAATATATTACAACAAAATTGTAAATACCTCATGTATTTAAAAAAACAAATTCTAAGATGGAATTGTTACAAATTTAAATATACTTACCAAGTTCTTCTATTTTATATGCTATGAATCGTATTTGCTTTCAGATCATTGGCAAGGAAAGATAACAGCATCTAAAGAGTGGCTATTGGACACAGAAAAGCACCTCGCTAATACAGATTCATCTCTGCCGTTATAAAGTGTATTTTTGTTGTATCATTAAAATTAATTATTATGTGTGCAATATAGTTATAAATTGTTGATCCTTTGATATTTGATCCTTATTTATAACCTTTTGAGTGATTATTTAAAAAATATACATACTTTCTATCATTTAATTTGTATAAAAAATAATTCTCTTACTTAATGATATATACAGTTTATAAATCGAAAAAAAAAAAAAAAAGTTTATAAACCAAAGTTAGCTTTAAGTTTTGGGCTTCCAATGTTGTTAACTGAATAAATTTGTGATATTGATATTTCTGTACTGTAGAGATTAACATTTTTGTAATTAAATTTTTTTTAAATATATATTTGCATCGGAAATTCAGTATTTTATGATCAGAAAGTTCTATGTGTGATTAAAGTTAGGTTGATTGTGCACGAAGAAAATACTATTATTGATAGTAGAATGAAAAGTGTTCTATAGATTTTTTTAAATATAACATTTTTGAATAATCTGAACCTATCTGTCATTATAAGATGTTGAAACTCTTAAGAAATAAAACTTTCTTAAAACTTCATATATATATATATTTTTTATTTTCCCTTCTTCAACTTATTGTATCTTTTCTAGTTGCATACATTATTAGGTCAACATTTTTTTTTAATTGTCAGAATACAATTAAATGTAAACAGTGAAATTCATTGCATAAAAGTAAGCCTTGATGAAGAATTGTTAAAGTATTCATTGTTAGGTTTCGACTCATTTAATTTGTCACATTTACTTTTTTTTGTTATTTACTATATTTGGTCATCTTTTAAGTAGTTTTGTCAGCTTATAACTCCCTAAAGAATGGTTTGTGATATAATTTTAATTAATAAGGAATAAAAAAATTCATGCTCATCTATGAAAATATGGTTTCCAAACATACCTGCAGTTTCCGTTGAAAAATTTCATCCAACATCTCTTTGAAGCTGTGTTACTTTTAAATTTATTTCACCCTACACAACTCTATATCGATTACTATTGAAAAATAAAAAAAAAAAAAATAGAAAAAGGATCTTGTTCCAAAAGTGGAAATAAGAAGTAGAATGCGTGCTGAACTGGACATCCTTAATGACACTGTCAAGAAAGAAGAGTGCTGTGGTTTGGTGAAATGAGAATGTAGGAGATATGCTGGCCTCTTTTTTTTACAAAATGCTGTCCAGAGGAGAGATAAAGACGAGGAAGATGTCAGTAAATAAAGCACATGAGGAAGGATAAGAAAGCTAGAGGTCTAATGGAGAAGGACTATGATGGATAAGAGTACAATGGCAAAAGGAGATAATAAGAATCAAAATATGATGCAATTGTAGAACTCATAATTTTGAACCGATTGAATTTGAGCTGATTTTACAAATATGTTAAAACGTCTTTTAGTGGATGGAAAAAATTAAAAAGAAGGAAATACATGTACCATGCAAACTAACAAGTTGAATAAATAATTTATTAAAACAATTTAACTAATAAAATGTATAAAAGGTTAAAGTTATAACATCTAGAATAAATTATAATACAAATAAAATATCACAAGTTAGTTATCACTTTGGCGGAATATTTTCTCTGTTGCCAAATGTTCTTTGGAAGAAACTTCTCCGTTTAACTTTTGGTGATTCCTGTAAAAGTTAAATTGTATTATTATGTGTATACAAGTACACACGATGTTTTCTCTCTCTATGATAAATACAACATACTAAGAATTTACTTGTAAAATGTTAAATAAATGGAAAAAAAAATTTTACCTGTACATTCTTCCCCTTGGAGATGCTGATGGACCCGAAGATCTGACTCAACCGATTCCTAACCTGCCCCGAATTGGAATTGTGCTCTCGAAGTCCCCTTTTAAGCTCCAACTTTTCATTTCCCTGACAAAGGTACCAGAAAACGTACATGAACAGAAGAGGTAAGAAACAAATCCAATAGAAGGTCTCTACAAGAAAAGAAAAAAGTCTGAGACTCACGGGAAGGGAGTGCCTGGCTGCGTTTATACTTGGAGTCGGTGGACCAGGCTTTCTATATGTTATCTGAAACACATTAATTTATTATATATTTAATATTAACCACTAGTACTATCTTAAAAAAAAAAAAGACTTGTATCAATTCCTATAAAAGAACCAAATGTTAAAATAACAAATGAAAAAAAAAAAAAAATTAAAATGGGCATTGATGACCAAGCTGTTGTACACCCTAAAACTGAACAAAACAAACGAACTTTAAAAATTGATATGCTGATTTCATCGATCCATTGATAATAAATAAATAGATGGTTCCTTTATCTTTCATTAAAAGTTTATTAAACATAAACAGTAATCATGAATGAATGTAAGATAAAAAAAAAAAGAATTAAAATTAAATTCAGTCAGTCAAAGGGACTGCCGATGAAGTGAAAACTTTTTTTAAATTCGCAATTTGCACTAGAATTTTGTTGGAAAGAAGAGTAAGTTTGTCAAAGTTGATTATGTTGGGAATAATTTATTTTCCTCCTTTGAATCGAATTTCGCGAACACAACAGGATTTTTGAATAGAAGGAGGGGATCTTCCCCCTTTATTTCTTATACACAATTTAATGAAAAAAAAAAAAAAAAAAAATGAAGATATTTAAATATATAGTTATTTCTTCGCTAATATTATAAAGATATTTTTCTTTAGTTCAATTATCAAATTCCAACATCCAAATACATAACCTCCTAGATTGAGTTCCATTAGTTCAAAAGTAATCATTAATGAGACATATTTTTGAATGTACGTAGGTGTGTAACACTGGTAAATTTGAAACACAGAGATAACCTCAGTTTCTCTGCCAAGCAAAAAGACAAACAAAAAACATATGCTTTAATTAGTAATAAAATATACATTGTGCTTAATTGAAATCTATATAATTAAAATTAATTTAATTTTTAAATGTTATATTTCTGTGCTAATATGATCAAGATATTCTTTTCAAATTCCTTTTACTACAATTTAAATATTGACAATAAGATCGCCATAATTTCACTTCCCATGTTAAAATATTTTCATGCAAAGTAATGTTTTAATAATATTTACAAATATCAGTATTTTAGTGTCAATAGAATTAATATGTTCATGATATATATATATATTTTGTTTGATCAGTTCTTGACTGTTGATAATTTAAGTTTTTGTTGTTCTCAGGTTTCAGTCAATGAATAATCAATTTTATTTATGCGACGTTTCGAGAATTTATTGTTCTCATAATCATGCAATTTTGGACAAAATAGTGTCTTAATTAGACATGTTTAGCCTACAAACTTTGAAAGAACACTGAGAGTATCAACCGTGTCTTTACTCATTTCATTTGCATCTGATTTTAATTCAATAAATAATGAAATATCTATATTATAAAAATTGATATTTTTGTGCCCGTATTACACTGGTATCGATAACGTTCACAGAAATTGATATAGATATCCTATCTCTAGAGGACAGCCATAGACAGACCACTGTGCATGCGCCAGTCTACAGCATGTTGGTAACGCAAACTGTCACCTTGGTAACAAAATCAAAGCTTTTATCACTGCTGAAAATCGCATAAAAAAACAAACAAAAAAAAACAAACCTGAACCTCTACTACAAACCATGAAGGGTCTTTGCTTTGGGCCTCAGTACATATAGAGATTTTTACTGTTTCTAGGCCAACGGCCATGAAATGAGGTGATTAGGCCTTGATCACGCTCAGCCACAAGGGTTTCCCCCCCAATTTGGGTACCCACTTTAAAGAGGCTGGGTCTGCCCCAGGAGGGTCTCCATACTCCCCCCTCCCTCCTCCTTCCTCCCCCGACTGAGTTAACAGAATAAATAGTATTCTGTCATAGGCAGGATTCAAACCCAGGACCCGGAGAATAGTAGACTAGAGAATGGTAGGAATGGAAGATAAAGGAACCATCTGTTTATTTGGTATATTATACATCTATAATACTATTCTAAAAAAAAGTTGAGAAAAAAAAACCTAAAAAATAATCTTGCTCTTTTCTCTTTTGCTAGGTTATCAAATTTGTTCAACTTTTTTTATTAAGGCTAACAAGATGAAATGGTTAATTTTTTTAAATCAACAAAATTAAAAGTATTTTAGAGGATGAAAATTTAAAATATTAGCACTCAAATTTTACACCAATATATCGAGTTTAATAAAAATTGTTAAAACTATCATAATTTATGCGTGAATTATTTTCATCATAAATAAAATAAACAAGAAATTATTAATATAAAAAACAATATTAAGGAAAATAAAAAAAATATCATACAGTTCCTTTCATCTTTCGAGGCTTTTCAGGAGGTGGCAGGAATGCATTTTCAGCAACTTCACTGAGGCTCGTCTGAAAAAAAAAAAAAAAAAAAAAAAAAATACAATTTTTAATATTATAGTCATATTTTTAACATAAAATTCTAATTAACAAACATTAAAAAAAAAAAAAAAAAAAAGAAAAGAAAAGAAAAACTAATACATTAAGGTGATAATCAGTAATAAATATATAATTATATACATGAAAGTAAGCAATTAAAAAAATAAAAACAAATAATTAAAATCATACATAATAATGAAAAACTATTTATGATGAGCGAAGATTAGTTGATTGCAGGTAGAATATAAGAAGATGCCATAGAAACACTTTAATTAAGTGAACTTAATTTATAGTGCCAATTTTTAGGACATCTTCAGGGCTATGAAAAATAAAAGATGACAACTCTTTTTACAACAACATATAAAGAAAAAAATATGTAAAGAAAGTAATAAGACAGAGAAATTACGTTTAATAAATAATAAGAGAGAAACAGACAAAGATAGTAAGTTATAAAAAATAAACTAATAATTAGAAATGAAAGAGAACAGGAAAATTTTCAATTTTTATAATAAAAACCAAATAATTAGAATATGATGTGAAAAAACTATTAATTATATAAATTATCTGTTTTATTATAATAATTTTGTTTCTTTCAAAAGTTATATATTTATTAACGATTGTTCAAATGAGTTGTTACTTTTTTTGTATTCTTTTTTAAAAACTGGTTTAAAGAGTTGTGAGTTATGTCATGAATGGCTAGACCCCCAATTAACTTATACAAATATTTTTTTCATTCAAATGGAAAGAAAAAAAAAAATCATTGATAAAATCCACTAAGAATTTGATTGATTGCATTTCTAAAATTGACATGATAAAACGTATGTAAAATTAATTTCATAATCAGCAAAATTTAAAGCAAAATCATAAGATAAGTTGATTAACTATTGATGACAATTTATTAAAAAATCAGGATTAGAGAACATGAAATATTTGTTAGGAAAACAACCAAGTGTGTTAATCATCCATCACTTCCTTATCATAAAAAAATAAAAAATAAATCGGTCTACAAACAAAAACTTAAAGAAGGAAGATAATATTTTTGGATTGAATAGAAAAAAAAATTAATTTCCTCCTGCATTTTTGAATGTATTGCTGAATTATTTAAATTTATGTTGATCAACAAATAGATCTATCGTGCAGGAGTGTGAATTGAAAAAGACCTGGTGAGCCCAACACACGACTTTCACTTACCTCCGTTATTTACATCAATTAAAGAATTTTTAAACTAATTTAGAAACAAAACAAATTGTTAAAGAATTATTTACATTAGATTTTAATAGAAACATGTGTTTTATTAAATAATCTATTATATTATTATCTTAAATAATCAGTTTGTTTTAATAGCTTTTCATCACCCTCCTTTAACTTTAAGAATCTTGTGTATATGATAGTATTTTTTCTAGAATATTTAGCTTTCCAACGGTATATTATACATGTATATTACTGTTCTCAAGTTCATAAATAAAAATTGCATTAAAAAAATATTTTTGCAGTTTTCTCTTTTAGTTGGATATCTAATTTGTTCAACTTATATATTTCCCTGTTTTTTAGCAATGATAATCAGATGATATGGTCGATTTTGTAAAATTTACAAAATTAAAGGTACTTTAGAGGAAGAAATTTGAAAATATTGGCATTTAAGTCCTGTCAGACTATTTCAATCAGAATGAAACCTACATGATATTAAAGCCAGTCCAATTTTACATCGATATAGGATGTTTAATCAAAATCGTTAAAACCGTTTTTGAGAAAATCGTAAATAGGTGCAAAATGCAAGGTATAAAGTGGCTCTTCTGGTCAGCTGATTTCAATGAAAAAGTTGCTGTAACATCCCGGGCCTATAGCTGTCTCAAATATGAAATTTCAGTTTCGTACGACTTTTCGTTTTTGCGCTAGACTTACCACAAACACACCAATGCGGGACTTGGTTATTTGGACTCAAAAAGGACCCAAAAACGTGTATTTCCGTTGAAAACTGGAATTAGAAAATTTTCACTATCGCAATACTTTCCTTTACTATACATTTCATATAGAGGTAAGTGAAAATAGAAATATATATATTTCGGTAATCTTTAATCTATTGTTTTTGTTAACCAAAACAATAATAACCTTACTTTTTTTTTCTTCTTAAAGAACATGACCATCTTGATACAATTTGTTACTCTGAGGAGTCAATATAAAATTAAACATGCGCCTAAGTCTTAATTAAATACTATAAGTTTTCAAATAATGGCACTGATGATTTAACCATTTAACACGAAACCAGGATCCTACATCGCAATTATCAAAAGCTTGCCGTGGTAATGACTGACGTGATCTCCAATCCCAAATTGAAAGTATGACAGTCATGAGCCTAAAAGTAGGGATGGGATATCGATATCGATATTATCGGAATATCGATATTTTCGCCTCGATATTCGATATTTTTATATCGATATTTTATGTCCGATAATATCGAAATATCGATAAATTTCACCGATATTATCGAGAAAAAATTTCACTAGAAGTATAACAACAAACATATTTTTCTACTCTTTTTTCATATAATTTCGATATATTTTGATATCTGCAGTACATATATCATAAATGCGCATAGAGATAATATCTAATATCCGATATTTAGCAACATTTATGGGTATATAATCTCAAAATTTTATATTTGTTACATTTATGTTAGTTAATATCGATATTAGTGACTATTATGTCATATAATATCAAGATTTGTTACATTTATGTTAAATAATAACGATATTTGTTACATTTGTGTTAGTTAATATCGATATTTGTTACATTTATGTTATATAATATCGATATTTGAAACATAGAAGTTAGTTAATATGGATATTGTTACATTTAACTTAGATAATATATATATTCGACATCATTTATGTTCGATAATATCGATATTTGTTATACTTACGGTCAATAATATCGATATTAGTGACTATTATGTTAAATAATATCAAGATTTGTTACATTTATGTTAGATGATATCGATATTTTTTCCATTTATGTTAAATGTTATCGATATTTGAAATATAGAAGTTAGTTAAAATCGTTATTAGTTACATATAGCTTAGGTAAATATATTTTTTGGCCTCACTTGTGTTAAATATTATCGATATTGGTTATATTTATGCTAGAATATCGATATTCGTTTTACATTTTCGGTGGATAATATCGATATTTGTTACTTTTATGTTTGGTAGTATCGATATTTGTTACATTTATGTTAAATAATACCATTTTTTGTTACAATTTTAGTTGCTAATATCGATATTAGTTACATTTGATTTAGATAATATATATTTTCGGCCATATTTATGTGAGATAATATCGATATTTGTAATATAATATCGTTATTTGTTATATTTATGTTAGATATTATAGATATTGGTTATATTTATGTTAGATTATATCGATATTTGTTATATTTATGACATATAATATCGTTATTTGTTATATTTATGTTAGGTATTATCGATATTGGTTATATTTATGCTAGAATATCGATATTTATTATATTAATGTTAGATAATATCGATATTTTTACATTTATGTTATATAATATCGATTTTTGCAACATTTATGTTAGATAATAACGATATTTGTTATATTTATGTTAGATGATATCGATATTTTTTACATTTATCTTATATATTATCGATATTTGTTATACATACGGTCGATAATATCGACATTTGTTACACTTATGGTCAATAATATCGATATTTAAAACATAGAAGTTAGTTAATACCGATATTAGTTACATATAGCTTAGATAATATATATTTTTGGCCTCACGTGTGTTAGATAATATCGGTAATTGTCATCATTATGTTAGATAATATCGATATGCGTTATACATTTTCGGTCGATAATAACGATATTTGTTAATTTTATGTTTGGTAATATCGATATTTGTTACATTTATGTTAAATTATACCATTGTTTGTTACAATTCTAGTTGCTAATATCGATATTAGTTACATTTTATTTAGATAATATATATTTTCGGCCATATTTATGTGAGATAATATCGATATTTGTTATATTTATGTTATATAATATCGTTATTTGTTATATTTATGTTAGATATTATCAATATTGGATATATTTATGTTAGATTATATCGATATTTGTTACATTTATGTCATATAATATCGTTATTTGTTATATTTATGTTAGATATCGATATTGGTTATATTTTTTTTAGAATACCGATATTTGCTATATTAATGTTAGATAATATCGATATTTGTTACATATATGTTATATGATATCGATATTTGTGTTCGATTTATGTTAGACAATACCGATATTTATTATTCTAATATTAGATAATATCGAGATATGTTGCACTTATGTTCCATAATATCGATATTTGAAACATAGAAGTTACTTAGTATTGATATTAGTTATATATTTATGCCTCATTTATGTTAGATAATATCGATATTTGTTACATTTATGTGGGATAACATCGATATTTGCTATATTTATGTTAGATATTATCGATATTGGTTATATTTATGCTAGAATATCGATATTTGTTATATTTATGTTATATGATATCGATATTTGTTACATTTATGCCATATGGTGTCGATATTTGTTCCATTTATGTTAGATAATTTCGATATTTGTTATATTTAACATACATAATAAATCCTTCTGGCATCGTTTATGTTAGATAATATCGATATTTCTTATTTTTATGTTAGATAATATTGATATTTGTTATACTTATATTGAATTATATCGATATTTGTTATATTTATGTGATATAATATCGATATTTGATACATTTATGTTATACAATATCGATATTTGTTCCATTTATGTTAGATAATATCGATATTTGTTATACTTATGTGATATAATATCAATATTTGATACATTTATGTTATACAATATCGATATTTGTTCCATTTATGTTAGATAATATCGATATTTGTTATATTTAACATACATAATAAATCCTTCTGGCATGGTTTATGTTAGATAATATCGATATTTCTTATTTTTATGTTAGATAATATTGATATTTGTTATACTTATATTGAATTATATTGATAATTTGTTATATTTATGTGATATAATATCGATATTTGATACATTTATGTTATACAATATCGATATTTGTTCCATTTATGTTAGATAATATCGATATTTGTTATATTTATGTGATATAATATCGATACTTGATACATTTATGTTGTACAATATCGATATTTGTTCCATTTATGTTAGATAATATCGATATTTGTTATATTTATGTGATATAATATCGATATTTGATACATTTATGTTGTACAATATCGATATTTGTTCCATTTATGTTAGATAATATCGATATTTGTTATATTTATGTGATATAATATCGATATTTGATACATTTATCTAATACAATATCGATATTTGTTTCCATTTATGTTAGATAATATCGATATTTGTTACATTTATGTTATATGATATCGATATTTTTTTTTATTTAACATAGATAATAAATCCTTCTGGCATCGTTTATGTTAGATAATATCAATATTTGTTACATTTATTTTATATAATATCGATATTCTTTCAGCCTGTTACATTTATGTTAGTTAATATCGATTCTTGTTACATTTATGTTATATTATATCAATATTCTGCTAGATCAATATTATATAATTTCTATATTTTGCTTCAATTTTGTTAGTTGAAATGAAATAAATATTTTATTATATTTTGATATTTTCGGCATAATTTAATGTTGTAATAACGATATTTTGCTCGTTTTATCTTATGCTAAAATTAAAATATATGCTGTAAGCATTAATCAAATCACATATATTTAGTAAGTAGGAGGTGAAGTTTTGAGTATTATACAATTATACGATATTTGTTCCATTTATGTTAGATAATTTCGATATTTGTTATATTTAACATACATAATAAATCCTTCTGGCATCGTTTATGTTTGATAATATCGATATTTCTTATTTTTATGTTAGATAATATTGATATTTGTTATACTTATATTGAATTATATCGATATTTGTTATATTTATGTGATATAATATCGATATTTGATACATTTATGTTATACAATATCGATATTTGTTCCATTTATGTTAGATAATATCGATATTTGTTATATTTATGTGATATAATATCGATATTTGATACATTTATGTTGTACAATATCGATTTTTGTTCCATTTATGTTAGATAATATCGATATTGTTATATTTATGTGATATAATATCGATATTTGATACATTTATGTTGTACAATATCGATATTTGTTCCATTTATGTTAGATAATATCGATATTTGTTATATTTATGTGATATAATATCGATATTTGATACATTTATGTTATACAATATCGATATTTGTTCCATTTATGTTAGATAATATCGATATTTGTTACATTTATGTTATATGATATCGATATTTTTTTTATTTAACATAGATAATAAAATCCTTCTGGCATCGTTTATGTTAGATAATATCAATATTTGTTACATTTATCTTATATGATATCGATATTTGTTCCATTTATGTTAGATAATTTCGATATTTGTTATATTTTAACATACATAATAAATCCTTCTGGCATCGTTTATGTTAGATAATATCGATATTTCTTATTTTTATGTTAGATAATATTGATATTTGTTATACTTATATTGAATTATATTGATATTTGTTATATTTATGTGATATAATATCGATATTTGATACATTTATGTTATACAATATCGATATTTGTTCCATTTATGTTAGATAATATCGATATTTGTTATATTTATGTGATATAATATCGATATTTGATACATTTATGTTGTACAATATCGATATTTGTTCCATTTATGTTAGATAATATCGATATTTGTTATATTTATGTGATATAATATCGATATTTGATACATTTATGTTGTACAATATCGATATTTGTTCCATTTATGTTAGATAATATCGATATTTGTTATATTTATGTTATATGATATCGATATTTTTTTTATTTAACATAGATAATAAATCCTTCTGGCATCGTTTATGTTAGATAATATCAATATTTGTTACATTATCTTATATGATATCGATATTTGTTCCATTTATGTTAGATAATTTCGATATTTGTTATATTTAACATACATAATAAATCCTTCTGGCATCGTTTATGTTAGATAATATCGATATTTCTTATTTTTATGTTAGATAATATTGATATTTGTTATACTTATATTGAATTATATTGATATTTGTTATATTTATGTGATATAATATCGATATTTGATACATTTATGTTATACAATATCGATATTTGTTCCATTTATGTTAGATAATATCGATATTTGTTATATTTATGTGATATAATATCGATATTTGATACATTTATGTTGTACAATATCGATATTTGTTCCATTTATGTTAGATAATATCGATATTTGTTATATTTATGTGATATAATATCGATATTTGATACATTTATGTTGTACAATATCGATATTTGTTCCATTTATGTTAGATAATATCGATATTTGTTATATTTATGTGATATAATATCGATATTTGATACATTTATGTTATACAATATCGATATTTGTTCCATTTATGTTAGATAATATCGATATTTGTTACATTTATGTTATATGATATCGATATTTTTTTTTATTTAACATAGATAATAAATCCTTCTGGCATCGTTTATGTTTGATAATATCAATATTTGTTACATTTATTTTATATAATATCGATATTATTTCATACTGTTACATTTATGTTAGTTAATATCGATTCTTGTTACATTTATGTTATATTATATCAATATTCTGCTAGATCAATATTATATAATTTCTATATTTTGCTTCAATTTTGTTAGTTGAAATGAAATAAATATTTCATTATATTTTGATATTTTCGGCATAATTTAATGTTGTATAATAACGATATTTTGCTCGTTTTATCTTATGCTAAAATTAAAATATATGCTGTAAGCATTAATCAAATCACATATATTTAGTAAGTAGGAGGTGAAGTTTTGAGTATTATACAATTATACGATATTTGTTCCATTTATGTTAGATAATTTCGATATTTGTTATATTTAACATACATAATAAATCCTTCTGGCATCGTTTTATGTTTGATAATATCGATATTTCTTATTTTTATGTTAGATAATATTGATATTTGTTATACTTATATTGAATTATATCGATATTTGTTATATTTATGTGATATAATATCGATATTTGATACATTTATGTTATACAATATCGATATTTGTTCCATTTATGTTAGATAATATCGATATTTGTTATATTTATGTGATATAATATCGATATTTGATACATTTATGTTGTACAATATCGATATTTGTTCCATTTATGTTAGATAATATCGATATTTGTTATATTTATGTGATATAATATCGATATTTGATACATTTATGTTGTACAATATCGATATTTGTTCCATTTATGTTAGATAATATCGATATTTGTTATATTTATGTGATATAATATCGATATTTGATACATTTATGTTATACAATATCGATATTTGTTCCATTTATGTTAGATAATATCGATATTTGTTACATTTATGTTATATGATATCGATATTTTTTTATTTAACATAGATAATAAATCCTTCTGGCATCGTTTATGTTAGATAAGATCAATATTTGTTACATTTATCTTATATGATATCGATATTTGTTCCATTTATGTTAGATAATATCGATATTTGTTATATTTATGTGATATAATATCGATATTTGATACATTTATGTTGTGCAATATCGATATTTGTTCCATTTATGTTAGATAATATCGATATTTGTTACATTTATGCTATATGATATCGATATTTTTGTTATATGATATCGATATTTGTTACATTTATATTATATGGTGTCGATATTTGTTCCATTTATACTAGGTCATATCGATATTTTGCTACATTTGTGTTGGATTATAGAGATATTTATTAAATTTATGTTAGATAATATACATGTTTTTTTCTTTTACGTCATCAACATATGTTATTATCAACATTTGTTACATTTATATTATATAATATCAATATTTTTTACATTTATTTTATATAATATCGATATTCTTTCATACTGTTACATTTATGTTAGTTAATATCGATTCTTGTTACATTTATGTTATATTATATCAATATTCTGCTAGATCAATATTATATAATTTCTATATTTTGCTTCAATTTTGTTAGTTGAAATGAAATAAATATTTCATTATATTTTGATATTTTCGGCATAATTTAATGTTGTAATAACGATATTTTGCTCGTTTTATCTTATGCTAAAATTAAAATATATGCTGTAAGCATTAATCAAATCACATATATTTAGTAAGTAGGAGGTGAAGTTTTGAGTATAATGTATCGTCAATATACATAATATGTCTAATGCATACCAATGCAATTATATAAGATATGGTGGTTTTTAATTATGCTTATGGTGAGAATTTTTTTTTTTTTTAAAACGAAGAATGTTAAAGTATTTAAGAGGCCCTAGTTTGATCGATAAGTTTTCATTTCACTTTTTATTAAAAACAACTTTTTCTCTTAGGTTGGGTGTCACTTCCATGCATGAGAATAATTGTTTAGAACATACTATTTTGATAAGGATTTGTGGGAATATCAACATTTGAAACGAGTAAATAACAAGATATCACCATTTCCGAATGACACTGGAAAATCTTGTACTTTAACTTTATTAATCGGATAGTTTATGAAAATAATATACTTTATAAAAATGTGTATAGGGTTTTAGAATCAGAACAAGAGCGATAAACAAAAAAAAAAGAAAGAAGGAAAAATGAAAAAAATTGAAAACTTTCCTATATATACGCTAGTGACTCAGTTATTTTCGATGATAAACAAAAAAAATCTATAGAGTTTTAGAATCAGTACACCGCTGGTAATTATAAGACCGGAAAAAAGAAAAGAAAAATAATATACATTTTTCGAATAAACACGCCCATAACTCAGTTATTTTTGAGAATAGAGAAAAATATGTACAGAGAGAGTTTCAGAATAAGTAAAACGCGATAAAAAGAAAAAAAAATCTATATAATTATGTCACAAATCATCATAGATGTAATTCCTCCAAAACTCGGTAATTATTGAAAATAGAGAAAAATTGAAAAGATTTTCACAGCGAAAAAAAGAGAGAGAAAAAAAAATTGATCTTATGAGATGTGATTTCCAGATAACTCCATTATTGATGAAAAATTTAGAGAAAAATGTAATGTGTTGTGGTATCGAGGAATTTCGTTTGATTGAAAGTATAAATGCTTTTGATTTAGTATTTTCAATAATGAACCTTGTAATCAACAAAAAAAATTACTCTACGTGTCGATAAATTCAATAAATGACAATTCGATAGAGAATTAAAGTCCCTACAAATTTCAATATTTTGGCTTTAGACCATCTCCGGGAAACCCCCACTTTACAAGAAGCCGAAAATAAAGAGCTTATAGTTACCTAAACAACTTCCTATTTCTGAGAAAGAACGAAAAGTATCAAAGAAGTAAACATACGTGGATTAAGAAAATTGAATTACTTTTTATAGGCTTATATTATTATCCAGTGATTTATGGAGCAATTTAACCATTCTACATATTTTGTTATCTTTTAGATTTGTTTGTAAATAACTACAAACCGAAAACAAAAATACCTTACGAGAATGACAATGAAATGACTTGTTCTAGGAGTAATCTTTGTTCAAAATCTCTCACTTATGAAAATACAATTCTTTGAATTGATGTTAAATCATCTTTATTTCCTTTATGATATTACATTACATTATTGTATCTGAAATAATAAACTTACAGATTTCTTGTAGAGTAGAAAAAGGAAAATATTGATCGGTATTTCATTATATATGTAAAATGAGCTAACGGATCCAATTCGATGAATATAGAATATAAATTACCAAATTCAAGTTACTGCTGCCAAAATAAAAAACGTGCAAATTACACAAAAAGAGCAAAATATGCTTTATTCATATACCAAACTTGGGGGAGGGGGAGAGGGGGGGGGGGAGAAAATTTAGAATAAGAAGTAAAAACAGGTGCTTTCCTCGACCAAAATAATTATATACAATTTTTGTTTCCAGCAATTTAAAAATATTATTTGTAATCTATGAATATATTACTTCTGATTGTTTTTTTTAGTTAATAATATAGCAATGTATAAATAAACTTTCATGTTCTTTATATATTTTTGTCTAGTGAATTACATTGATTTGTTCATTAGTCCATTTATAATTGAACTTCCTTCAGAGATTTCTTCATAATTATTTTTTGACTTAACAAAGTTTAGCGATGGTTAACTCCAATATTAGTTACCATCATCTCTTACCTATAACCAATACATAATTTTTTAGTTACAATATCAACTTAGCTTTAGTATGTCGTTATTGTTGTGTTCATTTAAATTAGGATTTAATTTGTTTAAGAAACGATTATCTCCTCATTATACAATACATTTAGATGTTTTAAAATAATGAATTCATCAATATTTTGATATAACCATATTTGTTAGGCTTTATAAACAGTTTTTATAAAATTTGTTTCGTAAATCGAGGTTTTAGTCACTAAGAAATATGTTAGCTCTTAAATGTAGGGAAATTTTGGTTATATTTAGTTTCTTTTTACACTCAATGAGAACTTATTGAGAATTATTTTTATTATAATTATCTCTTCAAGCATCATTCAAAGATAGAGATCAGGTCGTTTGCTTTTTCTTTATTTTTAAAGTTAACATACATATTGATATTGCTTCGCCGATATTATCAAATCGTTTTATTAATCAAAATCCGTTTAAGAAAGTGTTATTAAAATCCGATTATCCACGGCCCGATATTAAACCACATATAGATTGACATTAATATTACAATTCTCAACCAAACAATATTATTAGTCGTGTTGGAATATTAAAAAAATTAAACAAATATCGATATTATTAAACATAAATGTAAAAATTATCAATATTATCATACCTAAAAAAACTAAAACAAATATTGATATTATTTAACATAGATGTATCAAATAACCATATCATCAAACAGAAATGTAGCTAATATCGACACTATCTATGACAAATAGAAAAATTATTATTATCCAAGAAAAATGCAAATAAATAAGAATATATATATATCTGACAAAATATCAATATAATCGAAAATGGATGTAACAGGGAACAATATAACGTAACATAAATGTAACAAATATCGATATTACTTACATAAAAAATAAAAAATATCGATATTATCTGACGTTAATATGACAAATATCGATATTATCAAACATAACGTTAACAAATACCAATATCATCATTCATAAGTATGGCAGAACATCGATATTGTTTAAAATAAATGTAACGAATGTTGAAATTATCTAACATAAATGTATCAAATGTTGATAATATCTAACATAAAAGAAAAAATATCAATATTATCTAGCATAAATTTAAGAAATATCTCTATAATCCAATATAAATGTAGCAAAATATCGATATGACCTAATATAAATATAACAAATATCGATATAACCTAATATAAATATAACAAATATTAATATTATCTAACATAAATGAAATTAATACCGATATTATCTAACTAATATCAATATTACCTTACATAAATAAAACTAATATCGATATTATTTTACATAAATATAACTAATATCGATATTATCCTAGGTAAATGTACCTAATATCGATATTAATTAACTTTATATCAATTTCTATTATAGAAGAGTAATTTAGGATATGATTATATCAATTGGAACATTCTCTTCAAATTATGTTTATATGTATTTATTTATCAAAACATGTCAAAAATAAATATAATATTGAAAATCTGAAGATGAGGAATAGGGTACCTATGATTTATTTTTGACATTGATAAATAAATACATATAAACATAATTAGAAGAGAAGATATTATCTAACATATATGTATTAAATATCGATATTATCTACTTTTAATGTGAGAAATATCAATATTAACTAACAATAATTTATCTAATACCGATATTATCTAACATAAATGTACCAAATATCGATATTATCTTACATAAATGTAACTAATATCGATATTATCTTACATAAATGTAACTAATATCGATATTATCTACTTTCAATGTGAGAAATATCAATATTAACTAACAATAATTTATCGAATGTGAGAAATATCAATATTAACTAACATTAAATTATCTAATACCGATATTATCTAACATAAATGTAACAAATATCGATATTATTTGATATAATGTACCTAATATCGATATTATTTAACATATATGTACTAAATATTGATATTATATACCTTTAATGTGAGAAATATCAATATTAACTAACATTAATTTATCTAATACCGATATTATCTAACATAAATGTAACAAATATCGATATTATCTTACATAAATGTAACTAATATCGATATTAATTAACATATATGTACTAAATATCGATATTATCTAATTTTAATGTGTAAAATATCAATATTAAGTAAAAAATCCTTAGTTACGCCGTCTTTCGGAGGGGTCGTTAAAAGGTGGTCCGATCCTGTGCGATGTCAGGTACTCGTTAAAGATCCCTATCCTAATAAAACCTGGATAGGAAAATTTAGGACTCCCACTGTAGCATCGTCCGATTAGCCATAGTAGCATATAAGTGACGTTAAATAAATAAACAAAATAAACAATTTATGTAATAACGATATTATCTAACATAAATGTAACAAATATCGATATTATCGTACATAAATGTAATTAATATCGATATTATCGTACATAAATGTAACTAATACCGATATTATCTGACATAAATGTAACTAATATGGATATTATCTTACATAAATGTAACTAATACCGATATTATCTGACATAAATGTAACTAATATCGATATTATCTTACATAAATGTAACTAATATCGATATTATCTTACATAAATGTAACTAATATCGATATTAATTAACATATATGTACTAAATATCGATATTATCTACTTTTAATGTGAGAAATATCAATATTAACTAACATTAATTTATCTAATAACGATATTATCTAACATAAGTGTAACAAATATCGATATTATCTTACATAAATGTAACTAATATCGATATTATCGCACATAAATGTAACTAATACCGATATTATCTTACTTAAATGTAACTAATACCGATATTATCATACATAAATGTAACTAATATCGATATTATCTTACATAAATGTAACTAATATGGAAATTATCTTACATAAATGTAACTAATATCGATATTATCATACATAAATGTAACTAATATCGATATTAATTAACATATATGTACTAATATCAATATTAACTAACAATAATTTATCTAATACCGATATTATCTAACATAAATGTACCAAATATCGATATTATCTTACATAAATGTAACTAATATCGATATTATCTTACATAAATGTAACTAATATCGATATTATCTACTTTTAATGTGAGAAATATCAATATTAACTAACAATAATTTATCGAATACCGATATTATCTTACTTAAATGTAACTAATACCGATATTATCATACATAAATGTAACTAATATCGATATTATCTTACATAAATGTAACTAATATGGATATTATCTTACATAAATGTAACTAATATCGATATTATCATACATAAATGTAACTAATATCGATATTATCTTACATAAATGTAACTAATATCGATATTATCTTACATAAATGTAACTAATATCGATATTATCTACTTTTAATGTGAGAAATATCAATATTCACTAACAATAATTTATCGAATACCGATATTATCTAACATAAATGTAACTAATATCGTTATTACCTTACATAAATAAAACTAATATCGATATTATTTTACATAAATGTAACTAATATCAATATTATCCTACATATATGTACCTAATATCGATATTATTTAACAAATATGTACTAAATATCGATATTATATACTTTTAATGTGAGAAATATCAATATTAACTAACATTAATTTATCTAATACCGATATTATCTAACATAAATGTAACTAATATCGATATTATCTTACTTAAATGTAACTAATATCGATCTTAATTAACATATATGTACTAAATATCGATATTATCTACTTTTAATGTGAGAAATATCAATATTAACTAACATTAATTTATCTAATACCGATATTATCTAACATAAATGTAACAAATATCGATATTATCTTACATAAATGTAACTAATATCGATATTATTTAACATATATGTACTAAATATCGATATTATATACCTTTAATGTGAGAAATATCAATATTATATACCTTTAATGTGAGAAATATCAATATTAACTAACATTAATTTATCTAATACCGATATTATCTAACATAAATGTAACAAATTATCGATATTTACCTTACATAAATAAAACTAATATCGATATTATTTTACTTAAATGTAACTAATATCAATATTATCCTACATAAATGTACCTATTACCGATATTATACTAACATAAATGTAACATAATATCGATATTATCATACATAAATGTAACGAATACCGATATTATCGCACATAAATGTAACTAATATCGATATTATCGTACATTAATGTAACTAATACCGATATTATCGCACATAAATGTTACTAATACCGATATTATCATACATAAATGTAACTAATACCGATGCTATCTAATATAAATGTAACTAATATCGATATTACCTTACATGAATAAAAACTAATATCGATATTATTTTACATAAATATAACTAATATCGATATTATCCTACATAAATGTATCTAATATCGTTATTATTTAACAAATATGTACTAAATATCGATATTACATACTTTTAATGTGAGAAATATTAATATTAACTAACATTAATTTATTTAATACCGATATTATCTTACTTAAATGTAAATAATATCGATTTATTTAACATATATGTACTAAATATCGATATTATCTACTTTTAATGTGAGAAATATCAATATTAACTAACATTAATTTATCTAATACCGATATTATCTTACATAAATGTAACTAATACGATTATTGACATAAATTGTAACTATATCGATATTATTTACTAATATGTAACTATATCGATATTATACATATATGTAACTAATATCGATATTAATTAACATTGATACTTAATATCGATTTTTACTTTTATGTGAGAAATATCAATATTAACTAACATTAATTTATCTAATCGATATTATCTAACATAAGTGTAACAAATATCGATATTATCCTTACAATAATTAACTAATATGATATTATTTACACTTAATGTAACTATGAATTCAATATTATCTACCTTAATTAATATCGTATTACCATATCATACATATTATCTAACATATAACTTATAATGTGATAAATATGTCATATCGATATATATACATAACATTTAAATTTATCTATTACAAATTATTTAATCATAATGTAAATCATATTATCAATAATTATCACGTATTATCTAAATAAATGTACAAATATCGATATTATCTTACTTAAATGTAACTAATATCGATATTATCTTACATAAATGTAACTAATACGATATTATCTACTTTAATGTGAAAATATCAATATTACTAACATAATTATATACGATATATTACATAATTAACTAATCTTATTATTACATAAAAAACTAATATCGATATTATTTACATAAATGTAACAAACATATTCTAAGTACTATATCGATATTATTAAAAATGTACTAATATCGATATTATATCTTTAATGTGAGAAATATCAATATTAACTACAAATTTATTATCCGATATTATCTAACATAAATGTAACTAATATCGATATTACCTTACATAATAAAACTAATATCGATATTATTTTACATAAATGTAACTAATATCCATATTATCCTACATAAATGTACTAATACTATTCTAAAATATCGATTAATTATATTAACAAATATATCGTATAACTAAATATCGTATATATAATACTATATATTTTTACAATGTATAATATAATATTATCCTACATAAATGTACTAATACCGATATTATCTACATAATGTAACAAATATCGATATTATCATACATAAATGTAACGAATACGATATTATCGCACATAATGTAACTAATATCGATATTATCGTACATAAATGTAACTAATACCGTATTATCGCACATAAATGTAACTAATACCGATATTATCATACATAAATGTAACTAATACCGATGCTATCTAATATAAATGTAACTATATCGATTTACCTTACATGAATAAAACTAATATCGATATTATTATACATAAATGTAACTAATATCGATATTATCCTACATAAATGTATCTAATATCGTTATTATTTAACAAATATGTACTAAATAACGATATTATATACTTTTAATGTGAGAAATATCAATATTAACTAACATTAATTTATTTAATACCGATATTATCTAATATAAATGTAATTAATATCGATATTATCTTACTTAAATGTAACTAATATCGATCTTAATTAACATATATGTACTAAATATCGATATTATCTACTTTTAATGTGAGAAATATCAATATTAACTAACATTAATTTATCTAATACCGATATTATCTAACATAAATGTAACAAATATCGATATTATCTTACATAAATGTAACTAATATCGATATTATTTAACATATATGTACTAAATATCGATATGCTATACCTTTAATGTGAGAAATATCAATATTATATACCTTTAATGTGAGAAATATCAATATTAACTAACATTAATTTATCTAATACCGATATTATCTAACATAAATGTAACTAATATGGATATTATCTTACATAAATGTAACTAATATCGATATTAATTAACATATATGTACTAAATATCGATATTATCTACTTTTAATGTGTGAAATATCAATATTAACTAACATTAATTTATCTAATACCGATATTATCTAACATAAATGTAACAAATATCGATATTATCTTACATAAATGTAACTAATATCGATATTATCGTACATAAATGTAACTAATATCGATATTATTGTACATAAATGTAACTAATACCGATATTATCTGACATAAATGTAACTAATATGGATATTATCTTACATAAATGTAACTAATATCAATATTATCTTACATAAATGTAACTAATATCGATATGTACTAAATATGGATATTATCTACCTTTAATATGAGATATATCGATATTAACTAACATTAATTTATCTAATACCGATATTATCTAACATAAATGTAACAAATATCGATATTATCTTACATAAATGTAACTAATATCGATATTATCGCACATAAATGTAACTAATATCGATATTATCGTACATAAATGTAACTAATACCGATATTATCTTACATAAATGTAACTAATACCGATATTATCATACATAAATGTAACTAATACAGATATTATCTCACATAAATGTAACTAATATCGATATTATCTTACATAAATGTAACTAATATCGATATGTACTAAATATGGATATTATCTACCTTTAATATGAGATATATCGATATTAACTAACATTAATGTAACTAATACCGATGTTGTCTAATATAAATGTAACTAATATCGATATTACCTTGCATAAATGTAACTCACACAGATATTGCTACTAAATATTAATATCCCCATGTTTCCGTTATATTATGTATGTAATCTCAGTAATATATTGATGCCATATTAGCTATTATTAATTGTATATATATTATCCAAGTGTTTTGAATATACCGATATTACGGCATATTTTCATTAATATATTATATAAATATATATATAACAACGATATTGTATAACGTAAATGTTTCAAAACATCGTTAAAAGGATATTACAAGGTATTCATTTCTGATATACATATTCGAAAATATCTCCACGATAACATTTAAATGCAACTAAATATCTATATTACAATACACGCCAAATGTACCTAATATGTTATCGCCCCTATATATATTAAAAGAGATAGTAATTTACCGATATATCAATATCGATATTTACGAATATCGATATTTTAGCACCGATATAATATCGGTATCGATATTGCTGACCGATATTGATATCGATATCGATATCGATATTTTCCTTCCGATATCCCATCCCTACCTAAAAGGTTATCTCCAGTGAGTCACTAGAATTATGATGACGTGTCAAGCAATAGATACAATATTGATAACACAATACAATATACAATATGGATGTAGATATGAAACGATTCTAAACAACAATTGATTTCTTTAAGTTAATTTTTTGTTGGGATGAAATAGAGTGCTAAAAATGTTGAGATTTATAAGTATAAATCATTAAGTAAAAAAAAACAAAAAAAAAAAAAACACGGCTTCAACGATTTTTAAACTCACTATGACAGTGTACAATTTAATGGGATTTAATATCATTAAGATTGTATTGTGATTTAAATAGTCATATTATCATATTAAATAGGTTTTGAATATCGATATTTTAAATTTTCTTCCTTTTAATTTGTGATATTCATGAGTTCGTACGGCAGATAGAGTTTTTTTAAATTTATTTTATTTTTTTTTTATTTTGTTATTCGGGTTCGACGTATCTCGAAAAGACCTCAAATTTTGAGAGATTAGGGGATAATTTTTTTTTTTTTGTCGATTACAAAGGTTTAGTATTGAAAATAATAAACCAAAAACATATCTACTATATTTATACTTATTTACTATACTATTTCATTACTGGAAGGAATTAGTCCGGGTGGCGGTCATTGAATGAAACAACTGAATAGTTTCAACTATTTTATTGTTTGCCAACGTTTCGACCCCCTTTGTGGGTCATCATCAGGGCGTCTGGTAGGCGAGTGGAAACTGGTTTTAAAACTTAAACTGGTTGGTCAGTTTCCACTCGCCTACCAGACGCCCTGATGATGACCCACAATGGGGGTAGAAACGTTGGCAAACAATAAAATAGTTGAAACTATTCAGTTGTTTCATTTAATGACCGCCACCCGGACTAATTCCTTCCAGTAATTCTCAACGGTCAACTAATTATTTCCACTATACTATTTCATATTACTACTAGCTGTTGCCCACGACTTTGTCCGATCAATTTCTGTTATTATGATCGGGATTTACAATTTAATTTTTCTCGGGTTCTGCAACTTGCGTCACATTCCGAAACTTCTCTAAACGACAGTGCTCCCTATCCCTGCAGTCCTCTTCCGTCAAACCTCTGAACGCCAGTCCTCCCTCACACTCTCTATCCCCGTTTATCGGGGTCTTCCTTGTCTTCGCCTCTTCTGCGGAGAGTACTTCATCATTTTATATGGCCACCGCGTCTCGTCCATCCTCATGATATGGCATGAGTCCTTTCTATGATATTTAATTCAAGAGGTTAAGCTCAGCTCCTACTACTTTTTTCTAATTTCCACATTTGAGATTCTTTGCAGCCTGGATATGATGCAGGCTCTTCTCCAGAGCCAACAATCTCCTTTCAGATGATTTTAGCACTGTCCATGTTTCTGCCCCTCATAAAGTGGTCCCTAAGAGGAAGGAGTGGTAAATATTTTTTTTCGTAAGAAGTGACACCTGTTGGCTCCAGAGAACACCATTCATACCTATGGTCCTTCTACCACTTCCAATTTTATTTTCGATATCTTTTGCCATCATCCCGGAATGATCTATAGTTACGCCAAGATATTTAAAGACGTTGCTCTGTGGGATTTTTAAAAGAATATATTTTGAAGTACGCAAATGGTATTTTTTGTTTTATTTTCTTTTGGCCGAAGAACATACTGATTTTCTCCGCAATCTGATCTTGACAACGCGACACATAGTTGACTGTGTGAAAAGCATTCTTGATGTAAATTGGTTCCTACGTGTTTAAATGTTTGCCCCAGTGATTTATTAATTGTTACGACAAAAGATAACAACGCAGAAATGAATAATTTTAAAATTAAATGGTAAATCATTTAGAATTATTGGGATGCGAGGTTGATTTCTCTCGTTTTTTCCCTCATTTTCTACTGATTCTTCGCTCCTATTGGTCGCAGCGTGATGTTATTCAGCCTATAGCCTTCCTCGATAAATAGACTATCTAACAAAAAAAGAATTTTTCAAGTCGAACCTGTAGTTCCTGAGATTAGCCCGTTCAAACAAACAAACTCTTTAGCTTTATAATATTAGTAGAGATTTCTTTTAATTTTCATTGAAATACGATTTGGATTTGCTGCTCAACTTCGCTGAGTTGCTATGCGTACACAGCATACCGCATCAATCCTGAAGACAATTTTTAAGGTACAAATAGAGGGAGATTCTGCCAAAAAGAAACACTTGGACATATCGATGGGCCTCTTGGACAAATCGAGCCTAGCCTCAATATATATGGTGATGCAGGATTCCCAGCGAGTCCAGGATTATGGTCTCCGCCACATTTTGTAACTGTTTTCTTTCGAATCCACACCTCTCCAAAAATGATCTTGTATCTACTGGGATGGTCCCCCTGCTTCCGAACCAAAGTCCCGTGACTGAAAATTGTCTTTCACCAAACCCCTCGCGAAATTTTTTTTGTAGATAAGGGATACATTTCGAGTAAATGTTTTCCTTCTCCTCTTGAATTCTTTTGCCTTGTTCCCTGTTTATTTATTTTTTATAACTTTACATCTTTATTCACACCTGTCAATAGTACAATAAACAATCAGTGAATTTGCTATAGTATAATACATATGACATGATAGGCATGAGGGAGAGCAGTACCCAGCGGCACCCACTCCTGGCATGAGTTCAGCGAGAATTATTAAAGGAGAAGGTCTCTCATCCAACTCCTCTTTAGTCTTCTGTGGGCATTGTCTGGCATAAGTGTTGTCTCGCCATGCTTTTGATAAGTGTGTTCGGATGTCCTTGTAGTTTGTCGTGGAACCGTTTGTAGCGAGTCCGTATTTGCTTATTGACGGTTAACATGTTAAGGTCAGTATGTAAAGTTATATTGCTAACGTACCATGGTGCTTTTGTTATTGTTCTGAAAATTTTAGTTAGAAAGAATTGAAGTTTGTTAATATGGGTCTTTTTCGCTGACCCGTATATCTGTTATGCATATGTCCAAATAGGTTTTAGTAAGTAAGTGTATGAGTTTAATTTTTGTCTAAGTTTCAGTTTTGAGTGCTTTTTAAAGAGTGAGTAAAGAAGTCTCAGTCTTTGGTTGAGGGTTATTTTTTTTCTATTTAATATGTGGACCCCAAGTCATTCTACGGTCAAATGTCAGACCAATTTATTTTTTTAAATTAATACTTTATGATAATATAGGATTTAAAATTTGGCTGAAAAGATCGACAGGTTTGAAAGAAAAGTATTGAGGCAGGGTCAGTCTCTTAGGGTCAGTTAGAGAGAATGGCACATATCGCTTAAGGAAGAACAAAGAGATCTACGACCTTTTCGACGATCTCCGAGTTTCTCATTTTGTGCGAATTCAGTGCTTAAAATGGCTGGGATATGGTATCAGGATGGATGAAAGTAGAGCCGCAAGAAATTATATTATGGGACCCCGGATGGAGTCAGACCACGTGGAAGACCGAAAGGACTACGTGGCTGAGGACTTGAGAATGGTAGGAGTATCCAGCAGACATGCTGCTGACCGAAAGGATAGGGAAAGGGCAGTTGAGAGGGCCCAGGGCAGCTTCAGGCGCCTGTCGAGCCGATAAATAAATAGGATTTTAAAAAAAAAGTAATACTTAATGTCATTTTCATATTTTATTAAAAATAATCACGCATTCCACCTCTCCTTTTAATATCATGAGCACTATCACGTACTTGACTTGCCTGTCTCAATCATCTTGTAAAGGATTTTCACACGGCCCGACAAATGTCGGATCCCACAGTAACGAAGCTTATCCAGAAAACACTATTTCTTTCACATGTTCTGATAACTGTCTGTATCAGATTTTTAATTACCTGCAGTTTGACGTACCCATCGATGAATAGAATTTTCCAGTAGATCAGACCATACAATCTATTGAAGAGTGTTAAAATGACTTAAAGAGAAAACAATAAAATATGACGAACATAAGAATTTTAAATACAAATAAAAACACTCTTCAACTACCTGTTACATCTCATAACAGTGATGCACTTGCTTATCTAAGGAGACAGGTTTGCCTCCAATGGAGATGTTTTTCAAATGGTACTATATCCATTCAGGAATATTTTACAGGAGGCGAACAAATAATTGATTAATTTATTATTGAACCAATTTAAATGACCCTTTTTACTTTCACTTACCTATATGAAATATATAGTAAGGGAAAGTATTGCGATCGTGAAAATTTTCGAATTCCAGTTTTCAACGGAAATACTCGTTTTAGGATCCATTGAGTCCAAATTACCAAGTCCCGCAAAAAGGTCTGTGCGTGGTCACTCCCTGGCGAAAACTAAAAGCCCTATGAAACTGAAATTTCATATTTAAGACTACTGTACGCCCGAGATGTTACAGACACTTTTTCGTGAAAATGAGCTGACCGGAAGATCTACTTTATGCTATGCATTTTGCACCTTTTTACGATTTGCTCAAAATCGGCCCTAACGATTTTGATTAAACTCTATATACCGATGTAAAATTTGATGGGCTTTAATATGATGTAGGTTTTATTCTGATTGAAATAGTCTGGCAGGGCTTAAATGCCGATATTTTAAATTTTCTTCCTCTTAAGTACCTGTAATTTGGTAGATACTAAAAAAATAACAATATAACCTTATCAACGATAAAAGACAGGTAAATATATAAGTTGAACGAATTCGATCTCTAACTAAAGGAGAAAACTGCAAACATATTTTTTAAATGAAATTTTTCGTTTTTGAACATAACAACAGTATTATAGATGTGTAATAATATACCGTTGGAAACCTAAAGATTTTAGAAAAAAATATTATCT
Organism: Piezodorus guildinii; assembly: GCA_023052935.1. Lineage (NCBI taxonomy): Eukaryota > Metazoa > Arthropoda > Insecta > Hemiptera > Pentatomidae > Piezodorus > Piezodorus guildinii. The sequence goes on along the minus strand of CM041297.1, from coordinate 131,422,778 downwards.
TATACACAAGCTTGTAAAAGCTAATAATGAGTGATGAAAAGCCGATAAAACACATGTTTCTATAGAAATTATTTTATCATTGTGGATGTAATTAGTTGACCGTTGAGAATTACTGGAAGGAATTAGTCCGGGTGGCGGTCATTAAATGAAACAACTAAATAGTTTCAACTATTTTATTGTTTGCCAACGTTTCGACCCCCTTTGTGGGTCATCATCAGGGCTAAAAAGATACAAAAGAATATAATTTCAATGACATTACATACAATATTATATAACCTATTTAGCTAGAGAACGTCGGTATTGAAAAAATAACAGAAGAACTGTATATGTAAAAAAAAAAAAAAAAAAAAAAATACAATGACCATATTACAATAATGAAAGTGTTATACAGAAAAAATAAAAATGTTCACTAAACAAAATTTACACAGGAATCAATAATTTACATGAAATATGAAATATAAAAATATGAAGTAGGGTGGAGATACGTACCGCATGGTGGGAGAATGGAAACTAGGTACTGTTTTGGTAGATGGGGGGTAGGTAGGATGGAAAATACGTAGGAAAAGGTGGAATGGAAAATACGTACTGATTTATGGACAGGGCCTGACAACAATGACTAAAATTCTTAATACTACCATACAAAGAATCAATGAAATTTAACTTATGATTATAATAATGATACAGGATAAAAAAATTATGATTTAATTCTTGAAATATCACCTATATAATAGTAAGAGCAGTGATGGAAGATGTATATGGAGAAAAACTGACTGTACCTCCCAACTTAATCATCCCTAATTCTGTTTTAGGTATCCAAAGATAACAGGGTGGAAAAAATAATAATGGAACATTGTAAAATACATTAATTGACAAATCTTACAGGTTGATAAAAAAAATTAAATAAACATAAATACAAGTTGGAATAAATTGAATAGTGAAGACATTTAGAAAATTTTAAATACATAAACAAAACAAAATAAATACATATATAGAATTATATGGATACCTAAAATAGATTTAAAAATATTAATAAAAACCAACAAACAATAATAATGAAAAACAAAACAATATATATGGTGGGATAGACAGAGAAAATATGCTACTTAATAGAGTTTAATATGTGGCTATATGTGGAGGAAATGCCACTAGGACTAAAGACCCAGAACAAGCTTTCTCACCTTTTTACCAATACAAAAGACCCGATCACTCCTATATATCGTTCCAATATTGTTTATAAAATTTCATGTACAGATTGTGATGTATCCTATGTAGGAGAAACCAAAAATTACTTAAAAACCAGAATATCGCAACATAAACTCTCCGTATCCTCTCGAAACCCTCTAGCCTCAAAACTTTCTGAACACTCCATACATTTCAATCATTCCTTTAACTTTGACGACTGCTCCATTTTAGATTATGTTCCAAACCATAAGAAAAGACTAATCGCTGAATCCGTCCACATCCACCTCCAATCCAATCCTGTTAACCACAAAACCGATAAACAATGCATTTCCTCCACATATAGCCACATATTAAACTCTATTAAGTAGCATATTTTCTCTGTCTATCCCACCATATATATTGTTTTGTTTTTCATTATTATTGTTTGTTGGTTTTTATTAATATTTTTAAATCTATTTTAGGTATCCATATAATTCTATATATGTATTTATTTTGTTTTGTTTATGTATTTAAAATTTTCTAAATGTCTTCACTATTCAATTTATTCCAACTTGTATTTATGTTTATTTAATTTTTTTTATCAACCTGTAAGATTTGTCAATTAATGTATTTTACAATGTTCCATTATTATTTTTTCCACCCTGTTATCTTTGGATACCTAAAACAGAATTAGGGATGATTAAGTTGGGAGGTACAGTCAGTTTTTCTCCATATACATCTTCCATCACTGCTCTTACTATTATATAGGTGATATTTCAAGAATTAAATCATAATTTTTTATCCTGTATCATTATTATAATCATAAGTTAAATTTCATTGATTCTTTGTATGGTAGTATTAAGAATTTTAGTCATTGTTGTCAGGCCCTGTCCATAAATCAGTACGTATTTTCCATTCCACCTTTTCCTACGTATTTTCCATCCTACCTACCCCCCATCTACCAAAACAGTACCTAGTTTCCATTCTCCCACCATGCGGTACGTATCTCCACTCTACTTCATATTTTTATATTTCATATTTCATGTAAATTATTGATTCCTGTGTAAATTTTGTTTAGTGAACATTTTTATTTTTTCTGTATAACACTTTCATTATTGTAATATGGTCATTGTATTTTTTTTTTTTTTTTTTTTTTTTACATATACAGTTCTTCTGTTATTTTTTCAATACCGACGTTCTCTAGCTAAATAGGTTATATAATATTGTATGTAATGTCATTGAAATTATATTCTTTTGTATCTTTTTAGCCCTGATGATGACCCACAAAGGGGGTCGAAACGTTGGCAAACAATAAAATAGTTGAAACTATTTAGTTGTTTCATTTAATGACCGCCACCCGGACTAATTCCTTCCAGAAATTATTTTATAAGGGGAGTAAAAATCCCTAGTTATGCCCTCCTGCAGAGGAGGCATGCATAAAAAGATGCTCAGGACCATCTCTGCCACATCAGGTACTCGTTAAAGATCTCTATCCTAATTAAACCTGGATAGGCAAAATTTAGGACTCCCTCTGTAGCATCGTCTGATTAGCCATAATGTCATAAAGTGATGTTATATGAACAAACATAAGGATTATGGTTACTTTTGTTAATATAAATAAATAAATTAAACTTCATAATTCTTAACTGCTGTTGGTAGATAATATTATTATAGAAGATTACGAGAAAGGTGAAATAATTTTAAGGTAATTATTGTTCATTGAAAAATATGGGTTTTTTTGGACATGTTTTGGTCAATGATGATACTAAAGTTTAAGGTGGAGGAGCTGAAATTTATAATTATACTTGGATTATTACAATTGTATTGCAGAGTAAAAAATGTTAACAATGTACTGAAACAGTTAATACTGGAATTAAGAATAATAATAACAAAGTGATATGATTAATTAATTGTGCAATAAATTTGAGAAGTAAAGGTTTCATTTAAAAGAATAATAATTAAGATACACGAGACACCAAAGGAATGGGATTATGAACCAACAACTTACAAGAAAAATATATGTTGCATAATAGAAGACATTGGAAAAACGCTGCCAATTGTTACACAATGGTTTATTATTTTCAAATAACAATATTCAATTTTTTTCGTTTCTTTTTTTCTCTTTTATAAAATTATTAAAAAACTATAATGAATTTTTTTTTTATCTTCGAAAATAACGTAGTTACAAGCGTATATATAAGCGAGATTTCAATTTTTTTCTTTTCTTTTTTCTCATTTATATAATTATTCGCGTTTTTTTTTTTATTAAAAACTATAATGAATTTTTTGTCTATCTTCGAAAATAAGGTAGTTACAAGCGTATATATAAGCGAGATTTCATTTATTTTCTTTTCTCTTTTATATAATAATTCGCATTTTTTTTTTTAGTAAAAACTATAATGAATTTTTTTTTCTATCTTCGAAAATAAGGTAGTCACAAGCGTATATATAAGCGAGATTTCATTTATTTTCTTTTTCTCTTTTATATAATAATTCGCATTTTTTTTTTAGTAAAAACTATAATGAATTTTTTTTCTATCTTCGAAAATAAGGTAGTTACAAGCGTATATATAGCATTTCCAAGTCAAATTCAACCTTTTCCAAGTCAAATTCAACCTTTTCCAAGTCAAATTCAACCTTTTCCAAGTCAAATTCAACCTTTTCCAAGTCAAATTCAACCTTTTCCATTTCAAATTCAACCTTTTTCGATTTCAATAAAATAATAAAAATCAAAGTAACATAATTTTATATTTTATTTTATGTTTCGTATTTATTGGATACAAGGCTCAGTAGCTGCGTTCCCAAAGGTTCGTTACCGACTACACTATTAATTTCAATAGCGCTCGCTCAAATATGGATTTATTATAACTTTTTCGTATTTATTGGATACTAGGCTCAGTTGCTGCGTTACGGGGGGGGTCTTTCCCGACCAGTCTATTAATTATTCGTGCGCTCACTCAAATATGGGTTTATTATAACTTTTTCGTATTTATTAGATACAAGGCTCAGTAGCTGCGTTCCCAAAGGTTCGTTACCGACTACACTATTAATTTTAATCGCGCTCGCTCAAATATGGGTTTATTATAACTTTTTCGTATTTATTGGATACAAGGCTCAGTAGCTGCGTTCCCAAAGGTTCGTTACCGACTACACTATTAATTTTAATCGCGCTCGCTCAAATATGGGTTTATTATAACTTTTTCGTATTTATTGGATACAAGGCTCAGTAGCTGCGTTCCCAAAGGTTCGTTACCGACTACACTATTAATTTCAATAGCGCTCGCTCAAATATGAGTTTATTATAACTTTTTCGTATTTATTGGATACTAGGCTCAGTTGCTGCGTTACGGGGGGTTCTTTCCCGACCAGTCTATTAATTATTCGTGCGCTCGCTCAAATATGGGTTTATTATAATTTTTTCGTATTTATTGGATACTAGGCTCAGTTGCTGCGTTACGGGGGGTTCTTTCCCGACCATTCTATTAATTATTCATGCGCTCGCTCAAATATGGGTTTATTATAACTTTTTCGTATTTATTGGATACTAGGCTCAGTAGCTGCGTTTCCAAAGGTTCGTTACAGATTACACTATTAATTGTTATCGCGCTCGCTCAATTATGGGTTTATTATAAATTCGTGTTTATTTTCTATGCTAATTTCTGTATTTGTGTTTCGGGGGTTTTGTTAGTGAATGTATTAATGTTTTTTTAGTCAGTTGGTCTAATGTTTGTTTATTTTGTTTTTTTTGTAACTTTTGATCTATTGGGTTACCGCAGCAACTGAGCCTAGTATCCTGTAAAACGAAAAAGTTATAATAAACCCATATTTGAGCGAGCGCACGAATAATTAATAGAATGGTCGGGAAAGAACCCCCCGTAACGCAGCAACTGAGCCTAGTATCCAATAAATACGAAAAAGTTATAATAAACCCATATTTGAGCGAGCGCTATTGAAATTAATAGTGTAGTCGGTAACGAACCTTTGGGAACGCAGCTACTGAGCCTTGTATCCAATAAATACGAAAAAGTTATAATAAACCCATATTTGAGCGAGCGCTATTGAAATTAATAGTGTAGTCGGTAACGAACCTTTGGGAACGCAGCTACTGAGCCTTGTATCCAATAAATACGAAAAAGTTATAATAAACCCATATTTGAGCGAGCGCTATTGAAATTAATAGTGTAGTCGGTAACGAACCTTTGGGAACGCAGCTACTGAGCCTTGTATCCAATAAATACGAAAAAGTCATAATAAAACCATATTTGAGCGAGCGCGATTAAAATTAATAGTGTAGTCGGTAACGAACCTTTGGGAACGCAGCTACTGAGCCTTGTATCCAATAAATACGAAAAAGTTATAATAAACCCATATTTGAGCGAGCGCTATTGAAATTAATAGTGTAGTCGGTAACGAACCTTTGGGAACGCAGCTACTGAGCCTTGTATCCAATAAATACGAAAAAGTCATAATAAAACCATATTTGAGGGAGCGCGATTAAAATTAATAGTGTAGTCGGTAACGAACCTTTGGGAACGCAGCTACTGAGCCTTGTATCCAATAAATACGAAAAAGTCATAATAAAACCATATTTGAGCGAGCGCGATTAAAATTAATAGTATAATCGGTAACGAACCTTTGGGAACGCATCTGCTGAGCCTACTATCCAATAAATACGAAAAAGTTAAAATAAACCTCTATTGATAATATTTTCGCCCGCGATTATAAAACTAAAATAAAACGAATCCCGCTAATCCGACTACCAGACCTTGTATCGCAAATGTCTTAAAATTAAAGTATCGGTTATACTTATTATTATATTCGTGACTAATTATATGTAGAAAGGCCCCTGGGAACATTTAACAAGCCACAAGGGTTAAAAACACAAGGTGTAATTAAAATAACCATTAAAACATAAAATTATGTTAATTTGATTTTTATTATTTTATTGAAATCGAAAAAGGTTGAATTTGAAATGGAAAAGGTTGAATTTGACTTAAAAAGGTTGAATTTGACTTGGAAAAGGTTGAATTTGACTTGGAAAAGGTTGAATTTGACTTGGAAATGCTATATAAGCGAGATTTCATTTATTTTCTTTTTCTCTTTTATATAATTATTCGTGGTTTTTTTGGTTAAAAAACAATAATGAATTTTGTTTTCTATCTTCGAAATTTACGTAGTTACAAGCGTATATATAAGCGAGATTTCAAATTTTTTTTTTTTTTTAATTGGGCTTTACTGGTTCTATAACTCTATACATACTTTTTTCTATCGTCAAAAATAACTGAGTTATGAGCGTATTTATGTCAAACATATCAATTTTTTTTTCTTTCCTTTTTTCTCTTTTATATAATTATTCGCGGTTTTTTGGTTAAAAACACTAATACATTTTTTACTTTCACTTACTATATATAGTAAGGGAAAGTATTGCGATCGTGAAAATTTTCGAATTCCAGTTTTCAACGGAAATACAAGTTTTAGGGTCCCCTGAGTCCAAATAACCAAGTCCCGCGAAAAGGTCTGTGTTTGGTAACTCCCGGGCGGAGAGGGCAAGTCCTATGAAACTGAAATTTCATATTTAAGACAACTATACGCCCGAGACGTTACAAAACCTTTTTCATCAAAATGATATTACCAGAAGAGCCACTTTATACAATGCATTTTGCATCTTTTTTCGATTTTCTCGAAAACGGTTCCGACGATTTTGTTTAAACTCGCCATATCGATGTAAAATTTAATGGGCTTTCATATCATTTAGGTTTCATTCCGATTAAAATGGTTTGACAGAACTTAAATGCCGATATTTTAAATTTTCTTTCTCTAAAGCACCTTTAATTTTGTCGATTATATAAAAATAACTATATTATCTTGTTACCACTGATAAAAAACAGGTAAATATATAAATTGATTGAATTCGATACCCAACTAAAGGAGAAAACTGAAAAAATATATTTTGTATGCAATTTTTTGTTTTTGAACATAAAATATACATGTATGATATACCGTTGGAAAGCTTAAGATTTTAGACAAAATATTATCTCATACACAAGCTTTTAAAAGTTAGTAGAGAGCGATGAAAAGCCGATAAAACTAAGTGATTATTTTAGATAATAATATAATAGACTTTTTAATAAAACACATGTTTCTATAGAAATTCCATTTAATTAATTCTTTAATGGTTTCACTCATTTTCATCTCTAACTGTATTTGAAAATTCTTTAATTGATTCTAAAAACGGAGGTAAGTGAAAGTCGTGTGTTGCCCGCACCAGATTTTTTCTATCTTCAAAAATAACTGAGTTATTGAATAAAAAAAAATCTTTTAATCGACTGTCATTTTAAAACTAACCAGCTGATATCAATGTCTAGGTGTTAGGATCATCGTTGAATGGACTTGTATTTTTGTGGCGAATTTCAAAAAAATTGATCCAGTAGTTTCAGAGAAATGCCGTGGATGGCGGACAAACGGATTTTTTTAAAATTCCTTATTCGGATTTTACGCTTCTTCAAACATAAGCTCTCAAACTTTGAGCAGGGGTAATTTTTTTTTTTTGGTCGATTATTGATTATTATTGAAAATAATAAACCAAAAAATTACATCAATGATTTTTATCAGAATTTATAGTTTTTAAAACATAAAAATAATAACTGAATAAAGTTTACACTACAGTGAAATGATTAATACAAGACATAAGTTGATTTGTTTGATAGCTATGATATTTTGGAACTTTTGATAAAAAGTGAAGGGAATCAGAAAGTAAATAAGTAGTGTCGAGTATGATGGATGAGCAAAAGGCCAACAACCTTGAAAGTATTATATAACAACTCTTCAAATCATAGTGCGCGCAGCGTGTGGAGTACATTATAATCCCATCTGTAATCTTTACAACAATGCAGAGGATTTAAAAATCTGATATGTTACTGTCTACAATAATGGTGACATGACCTTATTAATTTCTGTTGATTATATTTAGAATTTTTTTATTTAAAAAATTTATGAGAAAGTCTATTAAAGTAGTTAGATAAGGATAATGAGTCAGTAAAAAAAAACAACAACAACCTGTACCATTATAACCCATGAAGGGTCTTAGGCTCAGTACATATAGAGATTCGTACTGTTTCTAGGTCAACGACTGTGCAATGAGGTGATTAGGCCTTGATCACGCTCAGCCACAAGGTTTTCTCCCCAATTTTTTTTTTGGGTACCAACTTTATAGAGGCAGGGTCTGTCCGAGGAGGGTCTCCATACCATAGGGTCGCCGCCTAAATGAATTGACAGAATAAATAATATTCTGCCACAGCCGAGATTTGAATGCAGGACCCGGAGAATAGTAGACTAGTGGTAAAAAATATGGTCGCGTTAAAAAAAAAAATAAAACAACATGTAATAAATAATTAAGAAATATGATATGAATAATCACATACTTGTAATAATAATAAAATAAAAAAATACTGAAAATTAGTACATGATAGTATATTACTTCCAAATAACTGCATTAGGGAATAACAGTTTATACAGCTAATTAAGTAGTACGAAAATAATAATAATGCTCTGTGGTGGAATGATGACCTTAACAGGCAGAGAACGCTCACCAGGAGACTTTTCAATTCGGCCAAAAATACTGGCAGATGGGATACTTACATAGCAACTTTAACTGAGTATCACAAATCTGTCAGACATGCTAAACATCAGGCATGGAGAGACTTCTGCAGTGATATAGACAACTTACCGGCTGCCTGCCGTGTTAAGAAAATCCTATCTAAACAACATGACCAGGAGATACTTGGAACCCTGAAGACCTATGACAAACAATCAACAAACGAATATGAAACACTACTCATGCTTGCGGAATCACACTTTCCCAATTGCAAGGTTATAAACTTAGACAACAATGATCTGGTTTCCCTACTGACCGAGCCAACAAAGAGGCCTGACATGCGGCCAGAGGAATCATCACTTCAAAGACGCTTGAATGGGCAATTAAATCACTAGCCCCATTTAAGTCTCCAGGCATTGATGGCATTTTTCCAGCTTTATTGCAGAAAGGCCTTTCAATTATCAAACGATACCTTCTCCTACTACTCAGAAGTAGCTTAGCATTAAACCATGTACCAGTTAGTTGGAGGGAATCCAAACTCTGCTACATCCCCAAACCTGGGAAAGGTACCAACACAACCCTAAATCATACAGACCTATATGCCTGACCTTCCTGATGAAAATACTCGAAAAAATCTTGGACAGGCATATAAGAGAACACCTATCACTTAACAGACTGTTACATTCACTTCAATTCGCCTACCAGGCAGGTAAGTCATGTGAATTAGCCTTACAAAATCTAGTCTCCAGGATTGAGATATCCCTGGAACAGAAAGACATAATGATTGGCACCTTTATCGATATTAATGCGTGCTTTTGACCGAACTCCCTATAACACTATCCTGGATATCCTGAATGACTGTGACATAGATCCTGTCATCTGAGGATGGATAATGGTTATGCTTGAAAATATAAATTAAAAATATCGGAACTATCTTATACTATACTACGGATCAAACCACATGGTGGCTGCCCTCATGGTGGCGTTCTATCGTCTCTACTTTGGTGTTTGGTGATTGATCCGCTTATCAAGAAACTAAACTCCCAAGGCTTTTACATACAAGGCTACGCGGATGATGTTGCAATACTAATAGGGGACAAACATCAATGCGTGATATCCTCCTTTTTTAATTGCTATTGCAACAAAATTCATGTTTTAAAATCACCATTTCTGGCTGTGGTGCACAATAGACTGATTTGGTCGCGGTGCAATCCCTATGGCAGCTAAAAAAAAAAAAAAAAAAAAAAAAAAAAAAAAAAAGACAGATTTTGATTGTACGCATCTGCACTATAAATTAGTATCATACCATAAAGGAAATTTTTTTATTTCTAAATTGGACTGGATTAAAATTTACAAGATGAATCCGGCATTGCTGATTTTAGTATAAACATATTTATTTGCATGCTCCCTTTACCTATATTTTATAACATATATAATGGCTCATGATAGTTGGAAGAATTTTTCTACATAGTTAGTTTTCAAAGTAGTTAAAAAAATAAACAATAAATGGCCAGGTTATACCAGTTGATGGTCATTTTTTTTAACAGAAAAATAAAATAAATGAATACTAACCCCTGCTGCAGGACACGAAAGCCTTTCTGATGGTACTCTGCATATTCCAGCTTTTAGATCTTCGAGGCACTGTTGATTAAAATCTTCATCATCATCATCATCTTCGACTCTCGCTGCTTGTATAGTCCTCTTGGTAGTTACAGTCGTTACCATTTCGTCTATGAAACCAGGACCATCAAAGCCACTGAAAAATATTTTATATTTATTTATTGTATAAAAGCAAGTAACAGAAGATAAATTTATTTTAAAAATCACTATTTTCACTTTAAAGTGATTAAATGGCATTTGTCACCCCTTTCCTCTTCAAACCCACAGGCTATTGGTGGTCTCCTCCCTAATATTCCCATACTTTGATTATTACTGTACCATGTTCGGGGGTTTCTCTGGAGATCTTGAGGAAAAACTAGAAAGGCTATTTAATTGATTTATCCGATTCATCATTGGGATTTCTAGATAAGCTTCTGTCAATCGATTCTATAAAGATTTTAAGTGGCTTCATCCTTCCTACCATTGCAGGTACTTCTTGGCATCCTTCCTTAACCAAGTTATACGATCATGCCTTTCATCCAACATCTCAGATCTACCACTATACAAATCCTTGATCCATTCCCACGAAACTCGTACGCAGCCCTATGATTTGCATATACGCCCCATTGAGCTATTAACAGATATTTCCTTATCCGATCCTCTTCCATATGGAACTCTATTTCTTCTTATATCCTTAACTGTATTACCCTTCCAACCTTTAAATCCTGTCTATTCAATTTCCGAATAATTCTCACCAGATCCAATTTTAAATGAAAATGTTTAAATAGAAAAAAATAATAAAAGTTATTTTTTTGTTTAGTTTTTTCTTAATTAGGCATTGTATTTTTTTTTCAAAGGTACAGGAATAGATTGATAATAGTGTTTTGTATTTTATTTTTTCAATCATCACTTAAATCAGTTATAACTTTGTTTTTCTATGATATCTGTCTTTTTTTATTTATTTTTTACTATATTGCTGTATTTTTACTTTCACTTAGTTATATATGAAATATATAGTAAGGGAAAGAATTGCGATCGTGAAAATTTTGAATTTCAGTTTTAGACGGAAATATACATTTCAGGATCCTCTGAAAAAAAAAAGTCTGTATGTGGCAAGTCTAGCACCAAAACTAAGTCGTACAAAACTGAAATTTCATATTTAAGGCAACTATACGCTCGAGATGTTATAGCAACTTTCTCTTAAAATCGGCTAACCATAACAGCCATTTTATTCCATGCATTTTGCTCTTGTTTACGATTTTCTCAACAAAAAAAACGGCTCTAATATCATGTAGGTTTCATTCTGATCGAAATAATCTGACAGGGCTTAAATGCCGATATTTTAAGTTTTTTTTTCCTCTAAACTACCTTTAATTTTGTACATTCCAAAAGATTTACCATATCATCCTAATGACATTGATGAAGGACGGTTAATTATACAAGTCGGACGAATTTGATGACCAAATAAAGGATTTAGGAGCAAATTATTTTTAAATGTAATTTTTGGTTTTTTGATAATGAAGACAGTAATATAGACAACAATATACCATCAGAAAGAGAATATTATCTGATGCACAAAGTTGTAAAAGATAATATAAAGTGACAAATAGGAAATAAACTTATTACTCATTAACAATTTTATATAGTTACTAGCTGTGACTCGCAGCTTTGCTCGCGAATATTGCATTTCGTATTAATTTATTTGCGTTTATGGTAAGAGTGGCTATAATAAATGTAAACTATCAGCTACTCTTTGTTATTATTTAAAGCGCGATCTAGACTTCCTGTCAAATTTACAATAGCAAACCAGTAGAAGTAGTTATACCCATAATCAATTAATATGTAAAAATAATCGTCATAAACCGTTGGCAATCTAAATGTGAATTAATGATATTTGTCGGTGAAACTTTACACCTGAATCACTCCCGTTTTTTTTAGAATTAATAAATAATGTTCTGTTATGTTTTTCAAATTAATGTTTTTTTTAGCCATTTGGAATCATTTTTTTTTTTTTTTTTTTTTTTTTTTAACATCATTTATTGAAATTTACAACTGTACTTCAAGGTACAACAAGTAAATGTGACAAAAGTTAAATGGCGTGAAACAAACTTGAAGAAGAATTACCCAATGGCAGCACCCTTCGGAATAATTTAAAAAAACAAAAAACAATTGAATATATTTTCATAGGAACCTACACACGAAACAGATATGAAACGCAATATGCTTAAAAGGACCAGTCACCTGTATGTAGTGGCCAGCCTGGTGCCCTTAAGATTTTTTAATGGGAGTAAAAAACCCCTTGGTTATCCTTCGAAGGCAAAGTAAAATGGTGGTCCCAAGCCTTAGCGATGTCATGAACTCGTTAAACATCTCTACCCTAACTAAACTTGGATAGGAAAAAATTAGTCATCATACGATTAGCCATAATAGTATAAAAGTGACGTTAAACGAATAAATAACAACAGCAATATGCTTAAATATATTAGTTATAAAATCATTATGCCTTTGCTAATACATTTCAGATCAAGACGATTTTACGTTTAGGTTGTTCAACCACTTGTAGGGCGAAGATTTTCAAATCCAGCCTTTTTGCACATCTAGGCGGTAAGACGAACCTCCAGGAAAAATTGTAGCTTTACAACCATAGTCATTTTTTAGATACTGCGATGACCAGAAAATTGAATGGTACTTTCTTTTATAAATATAGACAAACTGCTAATAAAAGTCCTAAATATGCTTAAAATAGTATTTCTGATTATTATACTCGAATAAATCAAAAGAAATAATAATTTTTATAATTTATTAAAATTTATAAATGTATATGCTTCTTTAAGTAATAACTAATAATAAGTAATACCTTGGTAATAACGATTAAAGTTAAAAATGACTCTTGAAATAAAACATGGCTTATATAATAATATAGATTGATATAAATGTAGGCTCCACAATTCCGCCATTGTGCAACCTTCTATACTTCCCAGTGGCCTCATCTCTCTTCGGACCAAATATTTTACCTGTAGTACCTTATTTTCAAAAACCTTTAGCTGTTGTTCGTCCTTCAAAGTAAGCGGCCACGTTTCACATCCGTAAAGGACCGTCGGAAGAATAATAGTTTTACAAATTCTAACCTTTAAGGTTTTAGACAAAAGCTAAGTAATTTCACAACTGAATAATAACCCGCATTTCCCGCCTTTAACCGGGACTAATTCCTCCTGGATTTATTTTTTCTTGTTATCTACGTGTTCAAAAGTATGCCCTGATATACCAATATCACCAAGATCGCCACCGTCTCTGCTACTAATCATATATTTTGTCTTATCGGTTTTTATTTCGAGTCCTATTTCTTTACCAGTTTTTATTGAATAGTTTCCGTGTCTTCCCCTAGCAGTACCAAATCATCGGCGTTTCCCAGAACCGGAATTTTATCACCCAGATTTAAACCTTTCTCGTCACCTTTTCTATGACATATTTTAAAGCGACTTCGTCTACGTCAATTTCTGTTATGATTGCTATTAAGAAGTTTTTAAAAGAATATATTTTAAAGTACTTCCGCGTAAATGACATTTTTAGTTTTATTTTCTTGCGGCAGAAGAACATACTGATTACATACCGTAACCCGATCTTTATGTATATCGATTCCTACGTGTTTAAATGTTTACGTCTGTGATTAATTGTTAGGGGAAAAGATAAATTAACGGGAAATTGAATTATTTTTAAATTAAAAGGTAAATCATTTGGAATCATTGGGATGCGGGTTTTTTTATTTCTCCCAAATTGTCCCCCTTTTCCCCCAGATTTTCTACTGATTCTTCACTCCTATTGGTCGCAGAGTAATGTTATATAGCCTATAGCCTTCCTCAATAAATGGACTATCCAACACAAAAAGAATTTTTTAATTCGAACCAGTAGTTTCTGAGATTAGCGCGTTTAAACAAACAAACAAACTCTTCAGCTTTATAATATTAGTATAGATATTATTTAATCAAGATCATATGTTTCCAACGAAAATGAATACATGGTTTTATTAAAATTGACTTATAATATTTTTCAAATTGAAGTATATTTAATAGTTTTAAGTTAATTGATTTTAACAGTCAAGGGAAGTGAAAGCCGTGTGTTGCCCGCACCAGATTTATTTTATTATTACTCAGACACAAAAATGAGCAAAATAGGTCCAGCCATTCACATGTGATGGTGATTGCTGGAAAATAGTGATCCATTTTCAGTTGTGTAGATTTGATATATGTTCAATTAATAACAATAAAAAAAAAAAAAAAAAATTAAACAAAGCTTTACCCTAGCCACATAAAAGAATGAGAGTCTTCAACTCCTCTTTTATGGGATTGCTGATCAGAAAGCATTTGCCTTGTTATTCTAAGCTGTGAGCGGAGAGCTTCAGACTCTTGCTGAGCAAGAACTAGCCTATCACTCGTTTCCCACAGGTCGCTACTCAGTTGTTCAATGTGAACGCAATCCTTCTTGATCTGAAATAAAAAGGCAATTATTAATTTATACAACATATAAACAAATAATTATGTCAATAAAATTTATAAGAGGAATTACTTTTGACTTGAGTTGGTCTATTTTCTTAGAGTATTCTTCAGTCATATTCTTCATTTCGTCTTCATACTGCTGCGTCTATGGAACATAAAAAAGATTAATTAATTTTTTTAAAGTGTCAAACATAAAAATTTTTGTTTTGGAAGGTTCAATTTCTAGAGGTAAAATCATTGTTTCGAGAAGAGAAGGTTATAACACAAAACTCAAATGTAAATTTAGTCCCAAAACTGCCATGCAGAAATTTAATATATTAAGTTGTACTATTTATTAAAAAAACCTAAGTGGCAAATAATTTGATGTGGAATGACTATGTCTGGCTGTTGGAAGGGATACTTGAACCTATACAAAAAAGGATATAGCAATAAAACTGTTAATCTAATTTCAATTTTGTCAATCCCAAGACTTTGACTAATACACAAAGAATTAAAAGATTATGGGGCAGTAAAAAGAAAAACAGGAACAAGAAGAGACTTACTTTCTTCATACCTTGTGGAATTTATGTGGAGGAATCAATTAAAACAAGAGGATCCCTTTGAGGAAATTTTAAAAGATATGCAAGATTTTTTATTAGAACAAAATATTTCATTGAAAAAAAATATATAAATTATATATATTATATATATATAATTAAAAAGTTGTAACAGTTCTTTTTATATAATCGCTGTTATATAGGATCAAATCATGGGGGCCCATAAAGTACACAAGTATATTATGTTTTAATAATTATGTATCAATAAAATAATTTGTTGATATGTGAATTGTTTTTACTTTCACTACATATAATATATATATTTTATATATATATATATTTATATATATATAATATATATATTATATATTATACATCATATATGAAATATATAGTGAGGAAAATTACTTCGATGATGAAAATATTCGAATTCGAGTTTAAGGGTCCCCTCGGGTTTGTAAAAAAGGTCAAACAAAAAGATCTGTCAATATGTTGTAAGTCTAGCTTAGAAACGATTATATAACACTGATATTTTATATCTTAGAAGTGTATATGCCTGAGATGTTAAAGCAACTTTTTCAACAGAATCAGCAAATCAAAAGAGCCACTTTATACCATGCATTTTACATCTTTTTATGATTTTCTCAAAATAGCTCTAAAGCTTTATATATTAACTGTCAAATTTAATGGGTTTTAAATTAGTTTGACAGGGCTTAAATGATGATATTTTAAATATTCTTCCTATAAAGTACCTTTAAATTTTGTTGATTCGAAAAAATTAACCATTTCATGTTGTTAGCATTGATTAAAAATGAGTAAATATACAAGAAGAAAGAATTTGATCGCTAACTGGAGAGGTTAAAAGAGCAAAAATATTTTTATACGTATTTTTTCTTCTCCCCCTCTTCCTCCTCCCCTCCCCCAAACATAAAAGCATATCTTGAAATATGAAACCTCTAATTTTTGGGGAGAGGGGAAAGGTTATTATTTTATTTTATTGTCTATTACAATGTTTTGATTTTAACGGTTAAAAGCTAATTACAGAATCAAACAAAAGTAATACTTTTTTGAAACTTCACTAACCAGAAAAAATACATTTTAATTGAGAATGTATAGTCGACTGTAGAAACTTTTATAGGTGGAAATAATCTAGAGTCAGCTTTTTTTTTTTTTTTTTTTTTTTTTAATTCATTTATTGAAATTTACAACTGTATGTTCATACATCAAGTAAATCGGCTACAATGATAATACACATGAAAAAAAACATGAAGAGAAACTGCCCATTGGCAGCACTCTAGTAGTGAATCTACACAAGAAGGTCTCGAGGCCATCTTGTTTTCAGACGCCTCGGTGGATTGTCAGGAATTGAAGTGGAAGCAAGGATTGAAACTAGTGGATTAGAGTGGGAGTGGAGTTTTTCATGGAAGGAGTGATACCTGGTACAGGCCAAATCAGCAACATATGGAACATTAAGGTCTTGGTGGATGATTTTGTTGGTGACAAAGTAAGGAGCGTTAAGGATTTTGCGAAGGATTTTGGATTGTAAGGATTGGATACGAGAAGAGTTTGATGGTTTAGTAGAGCCCCAAAGCTCAACTCCGTAAGTCCAGATAGGCCTTATGATTGTCATGTAAATTAGTCTTTTGTAGTAAAGAGAAAGGTTAGAGCGTTTGTCAAGTAAATGTTGAAGTAACCGAAATCGGCGAGCAGTCTCTTGTCTTTTCAGTCTTGTATGCGGATTCCATGTAAGACGTTTGTCAAGCAGGAGGCCTAAATAACGGATCTGTTCAACAGGGACAAGCGGAATATCATTAAAGGACACTGTAGGGCAGGATGTCATAGGTTTACGACGAAGGGTAAAAGTAATCTGGTGGGATTTATTGGAGTTGATTTTAATTCTCCAATTCTGACACCATACCTCAAGGTCTCTGATGTGGGATTGGAGGTTTTGAGAGGCAATACTAGGATCGTTATTGATACTGATACTGATAGCAATACTGATAGCACGCAAGTGTCATCGGCATAGGTAGAAAGGAATATGTTAGGATGGGTTGGGATATCAGCTGTATAGACTGTGTAGAGAATGGGTCCTAGGATACTGCCTTGAGGAACACCAGCAGACTGAGTAAAAGTGGATGAATAGGAACTATTGTGGTTGATTTTAAAGGTTCTATCAGAGAGGTAGGACTGGAGGATGAGGAAGTATGTTGGATGGAGGAATTTACGGAGTTTGTACAGCAGTCCCGGGTGCCAGACTCGGTCAAAGGCCTTTTTTTTTTAATATTTTAATTTTGCAGACGTTTCGGCTCAAGCTTGTGAGCCATCATCAGGGCATTACTGAGCCATGTTCAAGCATAAACTGTTTTATGCTTTAATGTTTATAGTTACTTATGTTTATAGTTTATGCTTGGACATGGGTCAGTAATGCCCTGATGATGCCTCACAAACGTGAGCTGAAACGTCTGCAAAATTAAAATATTTAAAAAAAAAGACTGACTTCTGATTATTTCCACCAATAATACCACATTTTAAGCGAACTATTCCAACAATATATCATTCTAACCTACAACACACATAATTAATACTAAAGTACAAAACAGTGTGGCCACATATAACATGGTTCATAATAATTAATATGTTTTATTTTATTATTAATAACTATTTTTCTTTAAAAACCAACACCAGAAACCCATGCACCTTACAGGCATTCCTTTAAGAAGAGAAGCATTCAAAACATATGGTAAAAAAAAAGCATTACAAAAGCCACCGACCAAAATAGCTCAATTAATCCCCGCACCATATCACCTAGTACATTTAATGTCTACCTGTCTTTTTGTTAATGCTATTCCAGGCATTAATGTGCTTTCAGGCTACTATTAATAGTGAGAAACCCCATATTTTAATCTAGAATTCCTACAAACAAGCAACACAGTTTACTAAAATTTATAATCCATATTTTTAAAAACATATATTAAAGTTTTGCTTGAGAGGCAGAAAAAACCTAAATATTTTATTGGGTTGCCAAAAAATAATGCAGGGTTTTGGTTGAAAAAGAAAAATTTACTTTATTTTTTATATAATCAATTTTTTTTTTTCCATTGTGTTGGCAACTTTTCCATTTCCTCAGGACAGAATTTTTCATCTTTAAATATGATAAACTCCAAAAATGTGTTTTCTAATTTCCTTTATCCATTAAATTGTTGGGATCACTAGTAGCTGGGTAGTTAGCATAACAGTCTCCTATGCCAAAGGTCACGGGTTCAAACCCGCAGGTAGTACTAGGATTTTTTAATGGGAGTAAAAAATTCTTAGTTATGCCGTCCTTCGGAGGGGACGTTAAAAGGTGGTCCCGAGCCTGTGCGATGTCAGGTACTCGTTAAAGATCCCTATCCTAATAAAACCTGGATAGGCAAAATTTAGGCTCCTACTGTAGCATCGTCTGATTAGCCATAGTAGCATAAAGTGACGTTAAATAAATAAACAAACATTAAATTGTTTGTCACATAGAATAAGTAGCAGTCCAGGTGTCTGAGAAAGTGATAATCCATAGAAGAGAGTAGAGTGGATGTGAACTCACCAGTGAGACATATGAACATTTTGTAGTCATGCAACAAAATGGGCCCCTTCCGATTGAACAAAGATGGCTTCATTATAGCCAATTTCCGATGCATTGCATTTATTTGGTTACAATAGAATTTGGCATTGATGGTTTCACCAGGACTTAAAGTGTAATGTATGAAACCGAATGAAGCCCACTAAACAGTAATCATCACGTTTTTCTGATGAGTTGGGGGCCTTGGAAAATGTGCTCTTCTCCTCTGTCGAGCCATTGTCCAGAAAAGGGTCATTTTGGTTTCCGCAAAGAAGTCTAGCACAAACTTCATATTTTTTTTTTTTTTTTTTTTTTTTGCAGCCGGTCGATGTGTGCGGAAACCAACTTTCAAGCTTATTTATCTTTCCATTTTCGGAATGATTTGAGTTGGTTATCAATGGTCGATTTGCTAAGGTTAAGTTTCTCCGCCTTATCAAAGAGTTGTTCTGGGATTTTCTTCCCACAAAGCCTGCAAAACATTATCATCAAGAGAGAAAGTTCTTCCACGACCTTTTGTCTTCAAGGCTGGTCTCACATCCAAACTTTTTTTAAACTACGATTGAACAGTGCACTCCATAATACTACTCCTGCCCTCAGAGTTGATTGATATTTCAGGCCATCTGGACACCATTCTGACGAGTTTAAACTCATAAAACAAAATAATATGAATATCATGCATTGGTACCTTAGTAACACCCTGTTGGCAACTTTTCAAACTCTTGAGGACTCCAAAATAAATAAATAAATAATTTTAATTAAAAATTGAATTGTTTCAAAAGGACAAAATGCCACTGAGGTAAATAAACCTTATGGTTTGGAAGAGGAGTGATAAGTGTTAACATTCATAAAAATGATTAATCCAATAAACGTAAGTTTGTTATATAGAGGAGTATTTAAAAAAAAAATCCTGCATTATTTTCAGGAAAACCCAGTAATTTCCATAATTTAAATGCACAATATAAATTAATAAACCTCATTATTAATATAGGACTCATTTACAAATCTAATAGAGAGGATAAACATCACAGGTGTACATGGATTTGAATTGTCATATTTGGAAGAAAACATAATGCTATACAATTTTTACTTTCACTAACCTATATATGAAATAGTAAGGGAAAGTATTGCAATTGTGAAAATTTTTTGAATTCCAATTTTCAAAGGAAATACAAGTTTTACAAATACCCGCACGTAAACGAAAAGTCCGAGATGTTACAGCAACTTTTTCATGAAAATCAGCTGACCGGAAGTGCTACTTTATACCACACATTTTGCACCTTTTGATGATTTTCTCAAAAACGGCTCTAACGTTTTTATTATAGATTAAACTCAATATATATCGATGTAAAATTTAATGGGCTTTAATAATATGTAGGCTTCTTTCTGATTGAAATAGTCAGACAGAGCTTAAATGCCGATATTTTAATTTTATATTTTCTCTCTCTAAAGTACCTTTAATTTTGTACATTTTTTAAAATTGGCCATATCATCTTGTTAGCATTGCTAAAAAAACAGGTAAATATGTAAGTTGAACGAATTCGGTACCCAACTTAAGGAGAAAAGAGCAAAAATATTTGATTATGCAATTCTTGTGTTTTTGAATTTAAAAAACAGTAATATAGGTGTATAATATACCGTAGGAAAGCTAAATATTTTAGAAAAAAAAAAAATTGTCTTATACAGAAGCTTGTAAAAGTTAATGGATAGTGATGAAAAGGCGATAAACTAACTGATTATTTTAGATAATAATAAATAGATTATTTAACAAAACACCTGTTTCTATTAAAATCCAATGTAAATAATTCTTTAACAATTTATTTTCATTTCTAAATTTGTTTAAAAATTCTTAAATTGATATAATAAACAGAGGTAAGTGAAAGCCGTGTGTTGCGGGCACCAGATTTTTTTTTCTATCACTATTTTCCCATAAAATGAATGACCCATTAGGTTCAATCCTCTTCGGTCTATTGCCTTTCTAGTATTATAAAATATTCTTTAATTATATAAATTTTGCTATGATAAACCCACTTTACTATCAAATCAATCAGTACCTTTATTATTTAATTGATATTAGAAATTTAAAAAAATGTTAATACAGACAATAAATAAATCCAGATTAAGTTCTGTATAAAATATAACCAATGCGCCGATATCTTATTTATATTTCCTATATATGATTTAATAAAGAAAAAAAAATTCATCTCTAAAACCCATGAGAAGGGTTTTTGGTTCATTGCATAAAGAGATTCATAATTTTTTCTAGGGCAATGGCCATGCAAGGAGATTAGGCTGAGATCAACCTTAGACATCAATTTCCCCAAACTGACATTAACTGCATTACAAAGACCAGGTGGGTCTCCTTACCACAGGTTACCTGTGGTAAAATAACAGCATTATTTAGCCCGTGGTGATGTGGCTAGACTTTTTCAAGCATATAATTATGTGGGGATTCACTCACAGTCTTCCCCAGGGAAAATGAAACCCGTCATCCACTCACAAAATTAGGCACAGTGAGCGATGACCGTACCCAATAAAATATTATCGAGAATTGCAGTGTGGAATCTTGGGATACCATGGCCATGGGCTCTATGACTTGTTGTGTCAACCAAAAAAAATGAAATAAATTGTTATCCTACCAAAGCCAGATTCAAACCCAGGACCTTAAGATTTGTGATACAGTAATCTATCCTCTGCATTATCCCAAAAGATAACAACAATAAAATTAACGACTATTCTAAAATTTATTGGGTGAAGTGTACAAATAACAAAACTATAGTATGGATACTGATGATCTAAATGTTTCTCTCCTAAAAAACTATAACAATTTCCATTATCAACTATAAAGATTTAAATTTAAAAACAAAAACAAAAAAAAATTACCAATTTGGCTCGCAGGACTAGCAGTTTTTCTTCAATAGCACTGTTTAATTTTTCCTCAAGATTCTTCTGTTTTTCCATGGCTAATAGGGTTTCTCTTTCTTCCTCAAGTTGTTTCTCAAGGATAACAACATCATTTTTCAAAAGCATATTTTCTGCTTTGACACTACAAATAACAGTCAATTTAAATATTAATAAATTTTAAAAATATATATAATGGCAGAATATAAATTGTAAAATAACTATAGCTCACCTTTCAGTTTCTCCTGTTTTAAGAGAGAAACTCTTCAGCTTTTTCTCCAAAATATTTTTTTCATGCTCATACAAATTAACATTTTGTTTAAGATGGTCGATTAAATCAAGATTTTCTTTATGTTCCTTACTTAATTTTTCTATTTCTGCTTTAAGTTCTGAAATTATGGTATCTTTTACATTGGTTTCTTCCTCGGCTTGTTCCAATTTTTTAGAATATGTTTCCAATTTAGACTTATTTTTTTCAATTTCGGATTGAAGTTCAAATAACTTATTTTCCAAAATCTCTTTTTCTTTTTTCACATTTTCACTGGATTGGATTGTACTTTGATCAACATCAACTGTTTTCTCAACTTTATCATTTTCAAATTTAGACACTCTTTGAGAGAGAACCCTTATCTCCTGTCTGTTCTCTTTCAAGGTGTACTTTAAGAAGTCTATAAAATGTATAAGTTCTTCTACACCAGAATTTTCTTTTAAAACATTGCTTTCCAGTTCTAATTCGATCTGAACAAATTTTTCATGGAAAGTATTTTTTAATTCTTTTAGTTCGGAATCAAGAAGGCTAATTTTATGGTTACTCTTCGAATTCTCGAGATTCAACTTTTTCTCGTTGAACTCGAGTTCTACAAGTTTTGATTGTAATTGAGTAATTGTGTCCTTACTCATTTGCAGCTCTTTCTGATATTCTTTGTTCCTATCAGTAAAGAAGGATAACCTCTCACGGAGCTCTTTCATCATTGAACTTTTATCGAGGAGTTCGCTCTTGAACTGTTCAATCTGCATTGAATATTCTTTCAGTTTAAAGTTTTTCCATTCCAAAGTTTCGTGGAGAGAGATGAGCTCCCTGGCAAGATCTTCATTGGCAGTGTTCTCTTGAGTTATTTTCTGCCTCCATTGGAATGCCGATTGGACCAGCTTTTCGTTTTTAAAGTATTGCTCTTGCAGCTGGTCTCCGAGCCTCCTTAGCTCTCTATTAAGATGCTCTATAGTTACCCTCAGCTGAGATATTTCTTTGTCTTTGGAAGTGTTTATTATATTATAATCGTCTTCTAATTTTTTTATTTCCAATGCCCTATCTTCGATACAACTACTTAACAAATCTACTTCAACTTTATACTTTTCGATGGTATTGTTTTTTTCATAAAGCTCAGATTTCAATGCATCTATTTCCCCTTCAAATCCACGAATTGTCAATGTATTCTCAAACATTAATCTATTAATGTCAATATTTAACTCAGAGATACGAATACCGTCCAATTTCTGACAAGTATGCAAAGTCTTGATTTCTTTTGTTTGACTGTCAAAATTTTGCTTGAGATTAACTAATTCCTTGCACTTAGCCTTGAAGTCCTTTTTTAAAGTTGCTAGTTCGTCCCTCATAATTTGGCATTCATTGCAATTGTCTATCTTTTCTGGTAAGACAGATGATTTCAAATTTTTTAACTTCGTCGGTCAATTTTTGGATTAAATTTTCATTGCTTGTTTTTTCACTCAAAAGTTTTTCGATTTCATTAGATTTTTCTTCTAGCATTTCACCCTGAAGCTTCAATTCTTCTTGAAGTTCGGAACATTTAATGTCGATAATGCTGTCAAGGGTCTCTCCTTCGCTATACTGAAAACTTTCTTCTAATGATATGTTTCTCTTTTCCAATAGAAAATTCCTTTGTTCCTGAAAGGAATATTTCTTGAATAATGTGACACTAAAAGAGCAATAAAGTGGTAAGTATTAAACCATAAAAGTATTTATTATCCATGGAAAAAGTTCAATATTTAAGCAGGAATAAAATTATGACTTTTTAAAAGCTAATAATTACAAGGGCGTACTCAGAATTAACATTAAGTGAGAGGGCAAGTAGGTTGAGGCAGGGAAGAAAAGTGAGAAGCAAATATAAGATAGTTCTCTTAAACACTCCACATATACATATAAATTTGAAAATAAAGTGCATGGTTTAAAGTAAACATAGTTTCAGAGGGTGGGATGGCTGAGTGGGTTAACGCATGTTGCTTTGAATGTGCGTTGTCTAGCAAACACAGAGGAACACATATTTGAAACCAAATGATTACGAGTTCGAGCCTCAGTGCTGGGGGCTTTTATCTCAGCATTTATCCCCCACCCTCAACCCCTGGCCTGAGAAACCCCGTATAGTCTTCAAAGGCGAGGTAGGGTTGAACAAAACAAGTATACACAGTTTTTAACCACAACATTTTTCCTTATACCTTCTTATTTTAGTTATCTTATCTTTTATTTTTAATTCATCCCTAACAATTTTTTTGGAGGGTAGATGAGGAGCTCCTGGAGCTGGCCTATGCCCATGGTTAATAATTAAAAACTCATAAGAATATATACAAATAAATAATACCTCACAAGTTTTTTTCAGTGATGCAACAATTTCTTCAAGTTCTACTATTTTATCATTAGCAGATACTAATTTCGATTCCACATCAATAATCTTATGTTCAGCATTTATTCTTCTTCTTTCTTCATTTTTCAACTAAAAATAAATGTCATACTTTTTATTTAGTAAAATAAGTTGAAAACATTAACATATTTAATTAAATTCTAACTACTTACTCCAATAACACATGCCTGTTATCCGTAAGTAATAACACAGCAGTTGCATCACAAACCCTTCAGTCTCACATTCAATCCATTGAAAATTGGTGTCATAAATGGAGAATTAAAATCAATCCTAATAAATCCCATCAAATTACCTTTACCCTTCGTCGCAAACCTATGACTACCTGTCTCACTGTATTCTTAAGCAACATTCCACTAATCCCAGTTGAACAGATCTGTTAAATTGGACTCAATTGAGACAAGCGCCTTACTTGGAATCCTCAAACTAGACTGAAACTGCCCGGAGATATCACTTACTCGACAAACGATCAATACTCCCTATTTACTACAAACAATTCATGTCATAACCATTATCCAACCTATTTGGACCTAAAGCATTGAGCTATGGGGACCCACTTAACTATCAAACTCCTCCCGCATCCAATCCTACGAAAAATCCTCAACACTCCTTACTTGTAGCTAATAAACTCATCCATAGAGACCTAAATATCCCACTGGTGGCAGACTTAGCCCGCGATAGATATACGTCCTTTAATTCGAAATTACCTTCCCACTCAAACCCGCTTGTCGGTAACCTCTCAACTACACCTAGTCCTGATAATCCTCCGAGGCACCTGAAAAGATGGTGGCCTCGAGACTTATAAAATAAACTTTGAACTGTCAGTGAAGTACATTACATATGCTCAATCTAATGCTACTTTCGGGAATCGAGAACTGGTCTGCAGTCATTACACCTAGTTCTGGATCTTCTAACAAGTAGGGCCTCTGTCTTGAGGATTTTAGGAATCTAAGGGTAGCCTAGCCTTGTTATATCATCACAACCACAAAGATGATTTTTTCATCTCTCAGAAATTTTTTTTAACTAAAAACATTTTCATCCCATGAAAACACAGGCCATTGTAATCGGTTTCATTTTCCTCCCCAAACCTTTTATCACCCTTACTTCTCCATTTACTTATAATTATTGCAATTATTAATGTTGTTTTTTTTTTTAGTATTTTTTAAAAGTTCTTTTAAGCCAGTTATGATTTTTACTTTCACTTACCTATATATGAAATATATAGTGAGAAAAATTATTACGGTTTTGAAAATTTTAAAATTCAAGTTTTCAATGGAAATACAAATTTTAGGATCCCCTGAGTCCAAATAACCAAGTCCTGAAAAAAGGTCTGTGTGTGTGTGCTGTTGGCCTGCCACAAAAACTATAAGTCGTATGAAACTGAAACTTCATATTTAAGGCAACTATATGTCCGAGATGTTACAGCAACTTTTTTACTAGAATTTACTGAACGAAAGTGAAACTTTATACCATGCATTTTGCACCTTTTTATGATTTTCTCAAAAAAGGCTCAAACGATTTTAAATAAACTCACTATATAGATGTAAAATCAAATGGCCTTTTAAAAACAAGGAGGTTTTATTGTGATTGAAATAATCTGACAGGGCTGAAATGCCGATATTTTAAATTTCCTTCCTCTACATTACCTTTATTTTTATAGATTCAGAAGAATTACCCATGTCATCTTAATAGGATTGATAAAAAGTTATTGAATTTGATAACCGACTTAGAAGGAGCAAAAATATTTTTTAACGTAATTTTTGGTTTTTTGAAGATAAGATACCGTTGGAAAGAGAAATATTTTTGAAAAAATATTATCTTATACGGAAAGTTGTAAAAGGTAAAGGAGAGTAACAAACAGGGCATAAGATTATTACTGATAATTATACGACAATTTGATATTGCTATATTATATAATCTAAATCATATGTTCCAACGTAACTTAATAAACTTTTTAAAAGATAATAATTTTTCTAAATTTCTCTTTCCAACGGTATATTATATGTCTATACTACTCTTATGTTCAAAAACAAAAATTTTGCATTAAAAAAAATATTTGTTTAGTTTTCTCCTTTAGTTGTTTATCAAATTGCATATTTTGCTGTTAATTATCAATGGTAACAAGATAATATAGTTATTTTTATAGAATCTAAAGAATTAAAGGTACTTTAGAGGAAGAAAATTTAAAATATCGGTATTAAAGCCCTGTTATACTATTTCAATCAGAATGAAACCTACATGATATTAAAGTCCATTAAATTTTACATCGATATAGGGAGTTTAATCAAAATCGTTTGAGCCGTTTTTGAGAAAATCGTAAAAAGGTGCAAAATGCATAGTATAAAGTAGATTTTCCGGTCTGCTGAATTTGATGAAAATGATTCTGTAACATCTCGGGCGTATAGTTGTTTTAAATATGAAATTTCATAGGACTTTTCATTTTTGCCCGGGGGTTACCACACAAACACACGGACCTTTTTGTGGGACTTGGTTATTTGGACTCAGGGGGCCCTAAAACGTGTATTTCCGTTGTAAACTGGAATTAGAAAATTTCCACAATCGCAATACTTTCCCTTACTATATATTTCGTATATAGGTAAGTGAGAGTAAAGAGTATGTTTCAGAAGCCATTATTCGAGAGAAATTACATATTTACTAAAGTTTTTAAAATAATAAAAACCTGTACAGCTACAACCCATGAAGGGTCTTGGGTTTAGTACATATTGAGATTCGTACTGTTTATAGAAGGTGTGTGCAAGGAGGTGATCATACTCAACCGCCAGGTTTTCCCTTAATTTTTGGATACCCGATTTATAGACTGGGTGTATCCCAGACAGCTGAAATAATTATTTTCCCCACAGCTGGGGTTCTAAACTGCGACCCAGAAAGAAAACATTAATAATGATGGAGCTTTTTGTTGACCGTTGAGAAATTAGATGAGGAAGATAGTTGGGTGTGCAGTCATTAAAGAGAAACACACATTAAAACTGGTGATATTTTAAATATGTGCCGATGTTTTCGTCCTTCGTTATTACCTAATATCTTATAATCAGTAACTTGTCACTATTACTTACATCTACCCCTTTCTAGTCATACTTATATATTTTTCGCTTCCTGTCAGCTATAATTTTTTACTAATTCTGCATTTTTTATATCAGTCCGCTATTTTATATTATTAAAAAAAAATTTAGCCAATCCTTAAGTTTTTTTTTTCTTCAATAAAAAATCGAATCAGTAAACATAACATAGCTTCCTGGAAAAGCTCTAACGAACATTCTAGTTCCCATATTTCCCGTTCCACACAATTAGCGTTTTTTAATATCACTTCTTTAGACACTGTCGATGTAGGCCGAAGTGTCGGCACATAATTAAAATATCACCAGTTTTAATGTGTGTTTCTCTTTAATGACCACACTCCCAACCATCTTCCTCATCTGAAAACATTAATATAGTGCTCTTGAACCATGCTGGTTTTGAAATAAAAAATAAAACACAGCAGAAACATTTACAATAAAAAAAAAATCTATACAAAAGTATAGATTGAAAAACAATCTTAATAAAAAACAAACCTTTTTGGATAGGTTATTATTATCATCCAAAGTTGATTCAATTTGATTCAATAACCTATCATTGACTTCCCTCATATCATTCAGCTCTAATCTCAAAGAAACAGATTCATCGTGCATTTTTTTCAAATGATCATCACTGTCCTTCTCTTGACTTAAATCTTTATCTTCATCTCTTCTCGATAACAGGTAATTTAATCTAGAGCACTCCCTTTTTTGGTAATCCAATTTATCAGCTAAAAAGAAATTATCAGTATTATTTATAAATGATGAAATAATAAGCAAACAGGAAGATTTATTATATTAATAATAATTAAAAAAATAAATAAAAAACATACTTGTCTCCTTTAATTGAGATTTGACGGAATCCAATTCGTCTTGCAGGTGCTGTTTTTCACAGCATAACAATTCTACTTTACCCCTGAGGGTCCTTACTTCTGACAAGGCTAAAAATCCTGGAGACTAAAAATAATCCATGATTCATTTTAATATAAATTAACATTAAATAATAATAATAAAAAATAACAACAATGTTCTTACAAATTGTGAATTTCTCTTTGGAGTTGAAAAAGTTCTAGGAGAAGATATGAAACTTGAATTGTCCTCTTCTGATTCATCTTCTACAAATAAATAAAAAAAAAAAAAAAAACTAAATTATACTCATTAAAATGGAAATCCAATGTTGAATAATTATTTAATAACCACTGGTCCAGACCAAAGGTACTCAAGCTAATGAATAATAAAATTGAACCTAATATTGGAATGTTTTATTTGAAATGCCCATTATTATTTTTGGAAATTCAAACTGAAATTTCAAAACTTATGTTGTTTACTATGATTATGTTTACAGATTATAATGAGCTATTTTAATCATAATTTTGTTGATGATATTTACTACCATATAATGGATCACCAATAGTTTAATACATACTAACATGGAGAAAAGCAATCATAGAGTATTTATTTGCAGGAGATTTATGGACAATCAGCAGCCTAAGCTCAAATAAACATTATCACAGCCTTCAGGAAAGGATGAAGTGAACCATTCATCAGTGGTTTGAATAATTGTTGGCAAGAGACACAGAATAGGATAACCAATAAAGAGGAAGACTTCTATCAGCAATTTTTCCTTTATACCCAGAGGATCATACTAATCACAACGACAACTTACTGCAGTGATATTGACTTATTGCTTACAAAAAAAAAAAAAAAAAAAAAAATGTGCATTGGTTAATCAGAAGGGAACTTTACTGAAACAGTCCTTTCACCAACCTTATTCACCAAACTTAGCTCTAAAAGATTTTTATGTGTTAACAACTTTGGACTACTTTCTTAAAGTGAAAATTTTTGAAAACGATTTACAAGTTAAAAACACATTTTAAGACTTCATCTCTTTGAAAAATCCTGAATCTTCAATAATAAAAATTTAATTTTATAAACCCAACTGTGAAAGGGGGAAATTTCATGGAAAATAACCCAATTCAAAAATTAAAAAACCTATACCTCTACAACTCATGAAGGGTCTTGGATTCAGTAAATAGGCAGAATTGTATTGTTTCAAAGCCAACGGCCATGCAAGGAGGTGATAAAAGCCTAGGTGCACCCCCAGTACGGTCTCCATATAGTAGACTGCCACCAATAAAATAATAATTGTATGAAATCAAACGACCCATCAAGAAACATGACAATTGAACAAATGAATTAGATTAACTGTAAATAATCATAAAAGTACATTATTAAAAAGAATTGGTTAAACCTGACTTTGGCATAATTAGTGTGAGAGCAAGCATGGCTCAGTGGCTAAAAATTTGAAAGACGCCCTTCTACAGGTCTAGACTATCAATGTAAAACATATTTGAGATGTAACACATAAAGATTTTTATGACATAAATCAGAAAAAAAAAATTTTAGTATACCGGATGGGATGTCTAAAACAGCTTCCATGACTATTTGCCTATTTATATGATGCTGTGGTGTTTCAATAAACTGTTCAAGAAAAGCATGTATTTTGAGTTGAACAATATTATTAAGATTGTACAACGGAGTCCTGAAATCCTGAGACTGCATAGATGCCCACAAAAGCAGAACCGAAGAGACTAGTGTCACCTCATCACTATCCCAATATCCCAGAAGGCGAAACCCACCATACTGTTCTAAAACAAACAAACACAGACTGTTATTGAATCTAAAAATAATTATCAATTAAAAAAGTACCAGCAGTAAACATAACCAACCTTTCAAAAAGTTTTCTATTACATTGTAAACATCACATTCAGATAAATCCTCTTCAGTACTTTCATTTTTTCTAAAATTAAAAGCAAAATATATATAAAGTAAAAAAATATTAAGAAAATTCGACAAATTCTAGAGTAAATATTACTATAACTAACAATTCAAATTCATTATTATTATTTTGAATTAATATTCTAGAGGAACATTTGTTTTCTTCTTTTTTTAAATAGCTATAAAGCTTCAAATTTCATCATAATCATTAATTATTCATCATACTCTTATCATGGAACGAATATGAAGAAATTTTATATTTCCATTAAACCTTTCACTTGCCAGTTTCCTTCTAAATTTTTAGAGTAGATAAACATTCAAGAATTAGTTACAAGGTAACTAAGTGAACAAGGGTTAAAATGTGAGCTAATATATGAGAATTAAAATCATTAATAGTTTTTTAGACTATATATAAAGCTTTATTTTTTTAAATAAGAAAATTTCATAAAATTAATTAGATTATTTACTATTAATTAGATTATTTACCTAAAATATAATTAGATTGTATTATAGATCTGTTGTTAAAAATAACAGTTCCTAATATACATTTTATTATTTCACACTCTTGACAACTTCAAGAGAACTATACTATAAATTCAAATCATATGTGGCAGTAAAATAATTTTTTTTTTAATGTCTTATGTAATTTAATTACTAATTTTATTGATCAAATTTCACATTTATAAACAAAGAAATATTTTATTAACTCATAACTTACATTTTATTCAATAGTTTCACAAAGAAACTACCTTTAACTAAATCTATGATATCATTGATAGGCTCATCCAAAATTTTTAAAGCATTCGCCTGAAACAAAAGAAAATATAGTAAAAGAAACATTCAAAATGAATGTTATGATGGGGATGGGGTAGAACAATTCAAATCAAATAGATATTAAGGCATGCAATTCCATTTTATAGGAAATAACGATACACACAATAAGAACAATAAATAAATCGTACCCATGATAAAATAACACTCTGCCAGCTCGAAACTCTCATTTTAACAAAAACTTAAAATTATATTCATGAAGGAGCCAAAACTCTTTAAACTCCTAATCAGTTACGAATATTTTAAAGGCCTTGAATGGAAATCGTCAAAAGGCAATATTTTCATATCAATTTAAGGATTGAAACTGAAGTTAAAGTTTTTGCTATTTTAGAAAGTTATGTTTATTTGTCTTTAAGGCAATTTTAATATTTTTAAAACTATTTTATGATAAAATTAATGAATATTGATTTATACGATATAATTGGCTGTGAAAATAAGATACATCGAATCGAACTAACCTGGTAGGGTCACTCCCACTTTTTTATCGTCGAGATGGGTTCATTAAGTTATATTTTACTAAAGTTTCTAGTTTTGTGTTATTTAGGTAAAGTATATTGTGGAGTCCCCGTGTTTATATGGGAGTCGAGTGCTATAACTGAAAAAGAAGATGTTGTTCCAGCCCTTTCACAACTGGATGTGGACGAGTTCACAAATCACTTAGTTAAAAAAATTCACGTTCATAAACCATTGATTGTAGTATTTCTTGAAGAAACTTTATCTGTTGAAGACTTTAGCTGGAAAGATAATCGCTATAAAGGGTCTTTCCCACAGTTAAAAAATATCACCAGTATGTCAGCCAAACTTGAGTTCATTCCTTCTGTGGATGATCCCATCACATCTTTGAGAGAACTTATTGTTAATCATGATTATATTTGGAAGAAATATGATGGTGTGAAATTACCTGTTGAGTCAGGTATAATTCTTGTTGTCAAAATGAAAGATCCCTTGAACTATGAAGACAGACCTCAAATGCTTCGAAGACATGATGGAAACATAGCTGAAATTTACAGTCAGCTATTGGCCAAACACAGTAGGATCATTGCCATATTTACTGGTAAACAAAGTTCATGGGTTGAGTTTGAAAGCAACCGTGTCAAGAGAGATCTAACTAATTCATATAGCTATGTTATGCGTGATATACAGTTGTCAACTACTAGTGCTCCAGTTCTGTATGATGGAAGTAATAACATCACATTATCCAGTGTTCCTAATGCTGTAAGTCAAAATTGATTTTTTATTGCAATATCTATTCATGCTATATAATGTAGTTGTATATTATTTTAATATTTATATTTCAGTTAGATTGTTGATTTATTGGAGAATTGTTAGTATTTTATTGATGAGATTTTCATTTTATTTGAATGTGGTTGATAGATAAATCTGTCATTTAGAATCTCAATGCCAGAGTATAGCCACACCCCCTTTTTGAGAACTCTTGAGGTTATTTATTTTGTAACTTCAAAAACTATTTAATTGTTGTTCTGAATACTCATTCGGATTTTAAAGTATTCTAGATTTGTTTTTAATGTTTTGTTTGTTTTTTAAAAAAAAATATATCACATAATGTTGAAGTCAGTGTATATCTAATCTAATATTATCTCAACTAGATTGAAATAGTTTAATAGATTTAGTTCTAAATTCTCCTTCCAAGTATTCTTGTAATTATACAGAATGAAATCAGTATTAGTTCCATCCTTTAAATGTAATGGTTATCTAGTGGGAGTAATTTTCTATTTCAAATTTCATAATCAGTATTGGTTTTTTACTTTGTTATGTAATTGTATCTTTTAATTTTTAGGTGTTTGATAATCGGTCTACTGCTGGGTACACTAGAATGATATTGAAGTATACCCAAAATAATTCAGAGGGTTCTCCTGTGAAAGTTGTCTTAAGATTGAAGTTTCCTGTAAATGAAGGTATTTTTATTTGTTAAACACAAAACAAATTTAATATGTAGAGATGTGTTCAAACACATAATAGACAAGTAATGCCTGATATAAATTGTAAATCACTTATGTAGATTTTGATCTGTATCTTTGAAGTCATCATCCGATTCCCAAACAATTATGGTATTTTTATTTGAAAACAATAAATTCTTTCTTGTTATAATATTGACAGTTACGTTTCTTACCAGTAACTCTGATCTATACTGCTAATTAATGGGTTCTTAATTTACTTTCATAAGCCATATGTAATATTCATCTAGCAATATTGTTTCTCTAATGCTATTCAAAATGTTGACCAATGTGATTTCTTCTTTATGAATATGATGCCATTAAAATTTGCGGATTCTGAATGTTGCCTTGCAGTTTCACATATTTTTTTTCAACCCTTTTGCATTGCCTTTCAATGCATTGATAACGGGCGCTACCTTGAAGATCAATTTAAACAATGTACTTTTGTTTTAAGTCATTTAGGTTTAGCTGTTTCAAAAGTCAGGAAACTGGTGCTATTAACTCAATTGATATTTTTCCCCAATTAATTGATATTACATTTGGGACCAGTTGTGTTTGATGTCTTAATCAAGTTTTTATTGATGTCAGGTTCATTTTCTTATTGTAATCTGCTTCTAATAAAATCAAACATAACTTCTCTTTTAGTTAAGAATTAAAGTTAATGGTCTTTGCATGGTATTTACTCTATTAATTTTCTTTTACAGTTTCTTGGATGGAATAAGTTTAATTTTGTTTAAACTTTTCTCTGCATCACCAAACGAGGGTTTATTGTATTTTCCAATAATTTCAAATAAATCCTCATTAAGTGTAACTGTTTTAAAATGACAAAGAAAAAATGGACTTATCTTTTTATTTTTTGAAAGACCAGTTATGATTTCGAAAAAAAATATTATATATAAGATATTTGACGTAAAATAAATAATAGTAATTTTTTTTATTTTATTTTTTATAATGTTTTTTGAAGGTTGATTTTGGGCTGAATAATTCTTCCATTAATACTCATTCTTTTATTCATGACGTTTCGGGATATTCTCCCATCTTCAGAAGTCTCGTTATTTATTTTCACTAATCACACATTGAGCCAGGTAAAAAAGTAAAACGAAGTCAATATCTAAATACATCAGATCTGAGCAATACTCTTAGCAATATTCAGCCCAAAATCAACCTTAATAATTAAATGAGCTCTTCCTTGTTTAGAATATATTGATATAATATAATGTTTAGTAATTAAAAATTAATAAAATTATGATTGTCCTTTATGGATGGTTTCGACTATTTTTGAGAAGTCAGAAAAATTACAGTATCTAATAACTAAACACTACTATAATGTAGGAATTTTTTAACCTCTATGTATGTACAGAGATGAAATTTCAAGCATTCACCTCAGGAAAGCAGAATGAAATGTCTTTTGCATGCTTGCGCATGATTGTTCAAAGCATTCTGCGATTATTATGTGTTGATTATGACTTCTAAAGTTCTTTATAACTATTTAAAGACGAAGAAGTCCATTGATTATTAAATAATTAAGTATGGATGGAAGGGCTGTATGAAGCTATGGCGGCTAGGGGGCTCACTGAGAAAGATTATAAGGACAGAGAGAAATGGCGGCTAGGACATTATTACAACGTCTAAGTTGTAATAATGTCGTTTATATATATGTATATATATATATATATATATATATATATATATATATATATATATATATATATAATAACTGATACATTGATTTAGTGCAGATCTGCTCAGTATAGTGTTATCACGTGGTTTCTAAAAGCGCATATATATATATATAATATATATATATATATATATATATATATATATATATATATATATATATATATATATATATATATATTGGATTGTGATAATACTGGGTCTAGCAACTGTGATTAACAAATGAAAAAATCAGAGAAAAGTCAGGAAATTTTCACTTTGGTCAGGGAAAATGGTCCCTAGATAACATTGTTTCTTCTTTACTCAGACAAAAGTTCCAATATGTCTACTTGTTGGGATGTTGTAAATATCATAAAGTGAGTTTTAAACCATCATGTCGGGCGGACAGCAGGGTTGT
Source organism: Piezodorus guildinii (assembly GCA_023052935.1). NCBI lineage: Eukaryota > Metazoa > Arthropoda > Insecta > Hemiptera > Pentatomidae > Piezodorus > Piezodorus guildinii. Next base: position 131,387,542 of record CM041297.1, on the reverse strand, counting down.
GGTAAAAAGTCAACCTTTAGGTGAAGGAATTGGAGGAAAAAAAAAAGCAAAACTGCTCCAAAGCTTTTCAGAAAGCTGAAGATTTGGTTGAAGCTCTTGAAGTTTAAATAGAAATATTGATTGTAAATAAATTTGTAGTCAGATTTGTAAATATTGATTATTAATAACAGCAGTATCCAAGTTCATTATAATTCATTGGTAAGTCAACTTAAACAACTACAATTTCGACTTGTGTCGGGTAGATATAGTTGAATCTTATCGTAAAGTAATCTAATATGTTTTTAATTATTATACCATATTAATTATAATTATTCTTTGTTTTGTCGATTTTCCCTGAGATTTGGGTAGGTAAAAGACTTCTTGCAAAAAGGAAAAGTCAGGGAATCTCTTTGAGCTGATTTGCTAGACACCCTGTAATATCCATAGGATTATAATTTTTATTTTTATTAAAAACTTTTTTTTTTTTTTGCAGGACGTTGGTCATTTAGTGAGGTTGAGTACGAGGATGACAGCGGTAAGTCCTTCCACTTATTGCCATCAAAGGAAAACAAACTAGAACCTATCGGAGCTAAGATAGGAGGCAACCCTGCTTCGTCAGTACTCCCAGTCACGTTTCAATATTTTGATCCTAGTGGTGTCCGCAATATTTCACTTGTCTTCTCTGATCTTAAGGTAATATCTGTTGTTTTTTTTTATTGTTATTAAAGTTGTTTTTACTATCATTTTTTAAGTTAATTGATTTTCAACAACTCTTGATAATAGCTTTATATGTTTTAACTTTGTTTTATTGCTTTTAAAAGTATAGTTAGGTGGTTCTAAAAAATCTAATGTCCTCATGAAACAAATGGCTAATTGTTTAAATTTAACAAAATCAAAGATATTGGAGAGAAGTTAATTCTGGGGGAAGTTAAGTAGAAACTTAATTGTTTTGATAACTGCACCTGGGATTAACTTCTCCCCAATATCTATATACATTCAATCATCCTCACATCATTTAAATTAAAGGTACTTTAGAGGGATAAATTTTGTTGTTTATGCCTTGTCATACTATTTCGTGGAGAATGAACCTACATGATATTAGATGCCATTCAATTTTACCACATTATTAAAGTGCGGTAACATGGTTTAAATGATGGCTCAAAAGAGTGAATCAAAAGGAATACCCTTTCCATAGATATTATGTGTAAGGGTGGTAGGAAATGGGTCTGAATCATGTTATTCTCATTTAATGTTCAATATTAGATAATGTAAGATCTGAGAGTCGAGGAAAGAGGATAATAAAAATTAAGGTCAATGAGGGATTAACTTTAGCCGTTGAGAATATATGATGAAGTGGTATTTATCCGTTCTTTATTAATGCCTAACTAGATGATATGGTTGATGTATTCAAAATTACAAAATCAAATAATTAATACTACATCATATTAAAACCCATTAAATCTTACATCAATATAGCGAGTTTAATCAAAATCATTAAAGCCATTTGTGAGAAAATTGTAAAAAGGTGCAAAATTCTTGGTATAAAGTAGATCTTCTGGTTAGCCAATTTTGAAGAAAAAGTTGCTGTAACATCCCAGAGGTATAGTTGTCTCAAATATGAAATTTCAGTTTTATATATTTTATCATTTTTGAGCTACACACTCACACAAACTCGCATACACACACTTTTCTCACGACTTGGTTATTTAAATTAATGGGACCTTAAAACGTTTTAAGTTTAAGGAAATACACGTGTATTTCCATTGAAAACTGGAATTTAGACATTTTTACGATCACATCACTTTCCCTTAATATATATTTCATACATAAATAAGTGGAAGTAATAAATACTTCTTAATTTTATTTTTATTAATTGAAATTTATTAGTTCCACAGATTTATCACCACCTATTCACTATTATTTACCTGATTTGCATAACTTTTATTTATTCCTTGGTTTTTCCCTATAATCTTCAAGTATTTCTATACTGAAATTATCATTTTATAAAACTGTTTGTTTCCATATTTAATTATTGTCATCTTATTATTAATTTATTTTTGATTGTATTGGTTGTTATCTTGATTTTTCTTTGCTCTGATGAAGGCCGAAGCATCAGAACCCAAATAAAATAGGTTTGTGTGATTTCTTGATGACTGCACCCCCGTTCCCATCCAACTTCTCGATCAAAAGTGATTTTTATTTTACTTTAAATGTATTTACTTTTTTAATATTAAGATATTCTGTAATAACAGTGTTTCCTAAGTGGAAACTTGATTCGGAGTTCATTTTCATGGTCTAAGTTTAGTTTAATGCTGATGACACCTGCGTGTTATCAGATCATAAAGATCCACATCAAAGACCTAGAAGTATAGTGTCAGAACTAGAGAATAAAAATAAATTCCAACAAATCCCATCTAATAACCTTTACCGACTTCCTGCCCTTAAGTATCCTTTAATAACAATCAACTAGTTCCTGTTGAACACATCTGATACCTAGGACTTCTTCTTGACAAACACCTAACTTGGAATCCACATACACGACTAAAACGTCAAGAAACTGCTCGCCGCTTTAGGCTGCTTCAACACTTACTAGACAAACGATCAAACCTTCCTCTGAACTGCAAAAAGCTCATCTACATGACTATTATAAGACCAATCTGGATTTACGGAGTAGAGCTTTGGGGCTCTACTAAACCATTAAATTCTTCCCGCATCCAATCCTTACAATCCAAAATCCTTCGTAAAATCCTCAACGCTCCTTACTTTGTCACCAATAAACTTATTCATAAAGACCTTAATGTTCCCTATGTTACTGATTTGGCCCGGACCAGGTATCAATCCTTAATGACAAACTCCATTCTCACTCTAACCTACTAGTTTCAATCCTTTCTTCCTCTTCAATTCCGGATAATCCTCCGAGGTGCCTGAAAAGGAAATGGCCCTGGGACCTTCTAGTTTAGAATATTTTTAGAGTGCTGCCACTGGGTAGTGTCTCTACATGTTTTTCATGACAGTTTTGTATATTACCTTCACATTTACTAGATGTGTTTTTATTTAATACAGTTGTAAATATCAATAAATATTAAAAAAAAAAGAGAAAAAAAAAAGAAGTTTATTTTATCCCTGCAAAATGATGTATATATTTTAAAATAAACTGTTTCTTGAGAGGAAATATAAAAGTATTTATTCCAAATCAAAAACATTTTAGTATTTATTAGTTGCATTTTCTTTGTGCTATTGAGTAGGTCATTCAATCCCTTATAGGGGATAGGAATATTGTTATCTACTCGTGAACATCTGTTTTAAAAATAAAAAAAAACAATTTCTTTAAACATATCATCACTTTCGCTTATTCATTAACTTGTTAAACTCATAATTTTATGCTTTTCTTTTCAGGTGCAAGCTTATCATCCAAATAAATCCATGTTCTTCTCCGAAACTACAGAGAGCCAAGGCCCTCCGTATTTCACCGAGGCTATATGGTCTGGTCTCATTGTTACCTTTATTCTTGGCATTATACTTACTTGGGGTATTACGATGCTCCTTGATATCAGAACCATGGATAGGTTTGATGATCCTAAAGGAAAAACTATCTCCGTGTCTGCGGTGGAATAAAAAGGTAAATATTGATAAGTGAATAACCAAGCTTATAATATTGAATGTTTTATCAATAATAGTATTGAGGATGTATAGTCGACTGTAGGAACTATTATAGGTGGAATAGTCAGGAATCAGTCATTTTTTGAAAAGTTTTTAATTTTGCCAACGTTTTGGCCCAAGCTTGTGAGCCATCATCAGGGCTACAAACATCAGAACAAAAGAGATACATATCAATATGATAATGAAAATTTTCTTTTGAATGTAGTGACAATGATAACATTTGAAATAAAACAGAAAATATACCAGCATACTTAAATATATAGATACAAATAATGATAATATGATACATAATCTATGATGATAAGCATAACAAATTTTACAGAACTTTAGACTTTAATAGAAGTAAAAAAAAACTTATTATAAACGTACCATTACTGAGCCATGTCCAAGCATAAACTGAGGAAAACCATAAACATAGATAGTATGGGGAGGGGTTCATGTAAAAACCCTGAAGGTTTTCCCCTCTAAGTGTAAATACTACAGCTTATCTTTGTTTTTAAAAAGTTTTACAAAATTATATAATGGAAAAAACAAAATAATATATCCGCATGTACAATAAGGCTCAACAAAAATTTTTAACAGAAAATGATAAACACTAGAATCTGAGGTATTTAAAAGATCCATGAGGTATATAATACAAAATAAAATAAAATAAATAAATAACAAAAACAAGAACCAGAGGTGTAAACAAAAAGATAAATATACAGTAAATAAATAAAATATAACATTACACAAGCAATATGTACAATAAAGTGATAGAGTTATAATTTAAGGAGACGGAAAATGTTAGCATACGAGGGAGAGATTATCTCTTGTCAGTTTTATGATTTACGGGTACTCGATCTTTTTCCATATGGATATATAAAACTTCGGAAGTATTCGGGTAGATATTTGTTATTGGTGCTGATAAATTCTTTTTTTGAGATAGTTTTTGGTTTCACCTATGTAACATGAATTGCAATTTGGGGAAGAGCAGGGAAAACGATAAACTAAATTTGATTTTTGTAGCAAAGGGATGGGATCTTTTAGTTTTGAATATAGATTCTTTAATTTGTTACCATGTTTTAAAACTAAGCGGAGATGGGGAAAGCTAGAGGATAAGACTTTTTTAATTTTTTGAGATAGAGATGGGATGTATGGAATGGATCTGTACTGGGGAACTATGGCGGGTTGTGGAGAGTGTGCGGGGATGGAGTGAGGGTTTGAAGAAGTTTTAATGAGGTTTTTGATTAATTGGTCAGGAAAATTATTTAATTTTAGGATTTTTTTCTAGTTGGGTTAAATTATCTTGGTGAAATATTGTATCGGAAAGTGTTAAGGAACGGTGTATGAGGTTTTTTTTGGTTACACTGATTTTCTGGTGATGTGGGTGTAAGGAAAAATAATTAAGGAGACGGCCAGAATAAGTAGGTTTGGTGTACCAGTTGGTGGATAGTGAATTATCGGAATTTCTTATGATAAGGAGTGTTGGGGCCAGCGAGGTCGTCCTTAGGATCTCCTCACGCTGTGCCTGAAAGCTGAGCTGATTTGTAGGACTTGTTTCTTGAAGTTTATTGATGTTTTGCAGAACGATGATTGAAGAAATAAATAAATGACTATGGTAAAAGAGATAATAGGTAAACAAGGAAAAAAACAGGTTAAAGGTAAACGTGTTATGTAATAACAAATAGGTAACAGTTAATAATCACACACTGGGAGTTTTTTTATCCTATCTGTTCCAACAGTTATATAAAACCATATGTTTTTCTCTTATTATCCTGACCAATGAATACTTGATAAAAGCGTTTGTTCAAAGCATGTGAGGAATTTATAATTGATAAGTATACTGGTATAAGTGGCGTTAACAAGGAGGTCGAGGAACGGAAGTGAGTAATTGTTTTCTATTTCAATGGTAAATTGGAGTCGAGGATGGTAAGAGTTGAAAGAATATAATATCAATAATAATAAGATATTAATAATAATAATAATATCAATAATAATAGATTTTTGTACAATTATACTTGAGCCAGTAGCCTTTAAATGATAATTTACTTAGTTCCAATTTACTCACTAATTACCTTTTAATTTATTAAATGGTTAAGTCACAACTTATAAGAGATGTGTTTTCCCCTTGACTTGGTTATTTAAAAAAAAAATAAAAAAGGAATAGCATTCTGGGATCAGGAATTTTTATTTGAATTATTTCAATAAAAATTGAAAGAAAAGAAAAGGGAATAGTAAATATGAGGTGTGTTAAAAAAATAAGGTGACTTTGTATTTTTAAGAAAAAATATTTACTTATTTATCAATATTTATGTTGTCTCCTTCAAAGTAATGCCCCTCAGATACAATACATTTATGCCAGGTTTTTCCAATCCTCAAAGCACTTCTCATAAGCACTTTATGGTATAGCCTTGAGCTCTTCCAGCGATGCAGTCTTTATCTCCTCAATCGTTGCAAATCTCCGTCCTTTCATAGGTCTCTTTAGTTTTGGGAACAAAAAAAAGTCACATGGGGCCAAATCCGGTGAATATGGTGGCTGAGGCATGATTGTGGTGTTGTTTTTGGCCAAAAAATCTCTCACAAGCAAAGATGAGTGTGCAGGGGTGTTATCATGATGCAAAAGCCATGAATTGTTTTTCCACAATTCTGGACGTTTTCTTCATATTGCTTCTCGCAAACGGCACATAACTTTAAGATAATTCTGTTTTAATATATGTTAATATATTTACATACCAATGATCATCTTATATTACTTTTTTTTTATTTCTTCTATATTTTATTTCTGTTTTTTATTTTTATTTTATATTGTCTCTTATTTTTAATTTCTATTGGTATCTTGTTTTTCTTAGCCCTGATGGGTCTGAAAATTTAGAAATATTATAAATGTTTTTTATGTTTGTCAACAATTACTGCATGCATCATTTTGATTTTATTATAATTTTGCAATTAGAATATATGCATATTTTTATAGTTTCAGATCGAGAAATCAAGGTTAATGAATTTTTGAAATTATAGAAGCCGCAATAATTAAGAAACTGAAGAATGTTACATTCCAAACTCGCCCATTTACTTTTACCAATTAGCCGATAACTGTGGTGGGTATCATAATTTGATTCTAATTGTTAATATATTTGAAGAATTTTTACTTCTTGTTGAATGTTGTTACTGTGAATTTTAATGTAAATAGTTATTTTAAGTTTGATTTTGTTTTTAGTTAAAGTCAGTTGTAAATTTATTACCCTTTATATTTTTATTTCATCTTCACTAAATTCTGTTAGAAAGAATAAGTTTATTTAAATATAATTAGTATATCGATTCAGAGTATTTAATTTATTTAATTACATTTTGATAAATGTAATATTAAGTCACAATTTATTCATGATATTTCTTAATTTAAAAAGTGTGATCAAATATTTCATTTTCAAGTCATTTGTATTATACAGTAAGTAATTAAATCGCGGTATTTGTGTGGTTGTATAGATGTGTGTAGATTAATGTATTTCATAGGTGATAATTTTAGATGCTCTGTTGCTCTATTATTGTAGTTTAATAGTTTATTTGTTTCACGATTATCCTCAAGTTAGCTTGTAAATATCCTTCAATATAATAAAAAAGTTAAATACTAAATTATTTACTTCATTCTTGCTGTCTTATCTATGTACAGGGTAGTTGAATATTTTCACTCTTGGTTATTGGTATTTTTCGAACAATAAATTTGTGTTATTACCTCATTTTGATACTTCCTTATAAGCCTTGCATCATTACTCTCGCATATTTTCGAAATTATTTAATTTAATAAGTATCGGATAAGTTTTAAGTTTTAATAATTATTTTAGAAATATAATTATTAAAAACTAAAAATATTTTTATTACTACCCTTTTACTACAAACCACCAATTACAATAGATATTATTATGTGTGTATATGGTAAGTCTAGCTTGAAAATGATAAGTTGTTTAAAACTAAAATTTCAGATTATGGAATGTCACCGCAACTTTTCAACAAAATTAGAGAACCAGAAGAGCCACTTTTCATATCATAACATGCGTTTTGCACCTTTCTAATTTTTCTCAAAAATGGCATTAAATGATTTTGATTAAAATCGCTATATTGGTTCAACATTTTCTTCTTCTTCTTCGGCTCTACAGTCCAAGGTGAACTTTGGCCTCTCAAAAATGCTTTGCCATTCTTGTCTGACCATGGCCCGCCTCCTCTGTTGGTCACTCCAATTTCAGATAGGTCCTCCTCCATGTCCTTTATCCAACATTTACGTGGACGTCCCCTCTTCCTTTTTCCTGGGCATTCTTTCTTCTGGCATTCACTCAATATGACCCAGCCAACTAATTTTCTCGATTTAATGAACCTTAGTATATCTTTTTTTTTGCATAAGGTCATCTAATTCTTGGTTATGCCATATACCATGTTCTTTTATAGGACCAAAAATTTGCCCTCATAATTTTCCTTCTGAATATTCTAAGAGCTGCTAGTCGGGTAATTTAAGCGTCCACGTTTCTGCCCCATAGCACATGACTGTTCTAATAAGGGTCTTATATAATTTGAGGTTCAACACTTAATGAGTTTTAATATCAGATGGGTTTCATTCTGATTAAAATAGTATAACAGGGCTTAAATGCTGATATTTTAAATTTTCTTCCTCTAAAGTCCTTTAATTTTGTAGAATTGCTAAAAATAACTATATCATCTATTTAGCACTGATAAAAATATAATTTGAACGAATATGATATCCAACTAAAAGAGAAATGACCAAAAATATTTTTAATGCAATTTTTGAACATAAAAATAGTAATATAGAGGTATAATACTCTGTTGTATCAATCTTGTTAGCATTGATAAAAATTTGTAATTAAAAAAATGAGATTTCCAACTGAATGTATCATTTTTTTTAGTTTTAATAATAATAGTAATATGTATAATAGTTTATCACCAATATCAAGTCAGCACCCAAAGAACTTGTCATGGGACAAGATAAAATTAAGCGGGTTAAAAAGTTCAAGTACCTGGGCGAATAGGTGGATCCACTGTCTCAGCTGACCAAGGGCGTCTATAATGAGAGATCAATATCAATATCGTGGAATGCTAAGCTTAGGCACTATAAAACCGTCAGAGCATTGTATGCTGCAGAGTGCCTTGCGATGAATAGGAAAGGAACCATTCGATGGAAAGTCTGGAAATAAGAGAAAGAAGGATTCTAAGGAAGGTTTTAGGCTCAGTAAAGGAAAATTGTCTATACAGAAAAAGAAATAACAAGGAACTATATAATTATATGGAAAAAAATAACAGACATCATGCGGAAGAGAAGGATCGAGTTTTATGGTCACATGGCATGAGCAAAGTAAAGTTGACTGATAGACATTTTACATACTTTCTGGGAAAAAGATTAAGAGGGCGTGGTTCACAGAGGTGGAAAAGGATCTGCAGGAGTTGGGAGTGTGTGGGCAGATGTTCAGGAGTATGATCCTCTGAAAAAGAAACTTCAAGGACTCCAGAGTTTCCAGACAAAGCCGAGGCAAGAAATGGACCGAAGAAAAGATGAGACAATATTGGGCCAAAAGAAAGCAGTAGTTGCGTGGAGCTAAGTTGGCCGAAACGATTAAAAAAAATATAGATGTATAATATACCATTGGAAAGCTAAAGATTTTGGGAAAAAAAAAATCTTATATACCAAGTTCTAGAAGGTAATGGAGAGTGATTAAAAGCAGATAAAACTAACTGATTGTTGTAGTTGTCATTGGAATATTGTATTAGATTAACTTAATAAATAATATTTGTGGAGCCTTGACTTGTAACAAGAACCACTCGCGAGATTCAAAGAGAAATGGTATTGCAGGTAGTAACTGATAAGAAATAGAAAATTATATTGTATTTCTTAACTTCAATTCACAGAAAATAATGTATTGCAACTTGTAGTCAATTGATAAAGCCTACGTCTAGTATATACTGTCTTGGATTATCTTTAACAATTATTTTAACCGCGGTTCATTTTTTCAATAACGAATGGTTACTGTTAGTTGGACGTGCCTTAGAATTAAGAAGTGATTTACGATACTTACTTTTGTATGTCCATTTTAGGAAATTTTTAGGAATTTTTTTTTAAATGGATTATTTTTTTCATTGAAAGCTTTAATTTTTTATTTTTCTTTGTTACTAAGATATGTTTAAGTATGCTTTTATTGAAATTAAATATGAATCAAGTACCTTTTAGAAATAACAACTTTCAAATGCCTGTGTATATTTATAACTTTATTTAAAAGCGTTTAAAATTAATTTTAACTATGGAGGTAAGTGAAACTCGTATGTGTGTGTGTGTGCACCAGATTCTTGTTATAGTTACAATTTTCCTCATGATTTCATATTTAGTTAATTTATATGTGATATTTCATCATCTGATCTTGTTAAATTACAGTACAACAGAAAATATCTGGTCTTTTATAGATATTTGCTAAAAAGTAAATTATATTAAATTTTTAGTTTATGTTTTATATTAAAAAAAGGGTTAATTATTTCTAGGTTATTTAAGGTTTTTTTGCGATGATGTATAAGTAAAGTTGCGCCAAAGCTTTTTGTTGCTGCGACTCATGAAATCGTTGTTTTTAGAGGTTAACAATGTAGAATGGAATTCAGACATTTAAGAAAAACTTCTAAGTTTAAAAATTATAAGTTTTATAAGATATTTTTTCTGAAATCTTTCCCTTTTCAAGGTATATCATACGTCAATATTACTGCTCTTATGTTCAAAAACAAAAAATTGCATTAAAAAAATATGTTTTCAGTTTTCTCCTTTAGTTGTTTATCAAATCCGCTCAACTTGCATATTTAGCTGTTATTTATCAACGCTAACAATATGATGTGGTTATTTTTATAGAATCTACAAAATTAAAGGTACTTTAGAGGAAGAAAATTTAAAATATCGGCATTTAAGCCCTGTTATACTATTTTAATCAGAATAAAACCTACATGATATTAAAGCCCATTAAATTTTACATCGATATAGCGAGTTTAATAAAAATTGTTAGAGCCGTTTTTGAGAAAATCATAAAAAGGTGCAAAATGCATGGTATAAAGTAGATCTTCCAGTAAGCTGATTGTGATGAAAAAGATTCTGTAACATCTCGGGCGCATAGTTGTCTTAAATATGAAATTTCAGTTTCATAGGACTTTTCGCCTGGGAGTTACCACACACACACACACACACGGACACAACAGAAACACAGACCTTTTTGCAGAAAGTACCGTCCGTAAGTTCAGAACTGGAAATTTTGACTTGGTAGTGGCAAAAAACTTGGGTCGTCCTTCAACTATTGATAATGACCAAATTCCAAAAATTATTTGAAAGATGGTAACATTTAATAGATCTAAATGGGTCCTATATAATTTTTTAAAAATATTTACAAGAATCTGAAGTTTTTATTGAAATCACCAGTAAAAAAAGCGACAGACTTATTTTATTACCCAATACATTTGAATACCTTAACATTCTATTTTTCCAATAAATAGGGTTAATTTAAAGGAAATTTATAACCTGTTAGTAAAATTTTTTTGTATTATTCTTTTTTTTATTATGCCGAAGTTTTACCATTGGATATTTGGTTGTCTTCTAAGTTGGAGTAGCCTTTCTTATGTCCTCCATGGCTGGACATATGTAAGTCTTATGATTAAGTAAGAAATATGATGAGCGGTGATTTCTTCTCCATGACACATAGGACATGTTGGGTTATCTACTACTCAATTCTATGGAGCTGCTTCTGAAGGTAGTCATCTTTTTTTTTTTTTTTTTTTTTTTTTTTTTTTTTTGCTGGCATAGGGTTTGCACCGCGACCAAACGGTCTATTGTGCGCCATAGAATCACGCAGTGTTAGATTTAAAACACGAGTTTAGTAGCAGAAGCAAACTTCAGAAGTTTGTTAGGATTAACAAGTTTGTTGTTAGTGGGGTATTCTAGGCGGTCTTCACCAAATAAAGTGAACCTCAACATAGCAAGCCTGTCACAGTGGCAGACTATATGAAATGATGTTTCATCCCCCGTGCCTCATAGTCTGCATAGAGGGTTGTCAGAAATACCAAGTTTAAACATATGGTAGTTAAGTTTGCCGTGTCCTGTATAGATAGCAATCAAGGTAGTCATATCTAGTGAGCATTGTGACAGATGTTACCGCTTGGATGTCAAGACAAAGATATTGGTACGCAATCTTTACTTACTACTTACGGACCCTGATATCTTTTCTTGAGCTAATTTTGAGTATTCCTCCCTCAGACTATTCTGTAATTTTATACTACTCGTTTAGCAAAATCATAGTCAACCTTACTTGGTGGCTATGGTATCACAGAACCATGCTTGGCCACTTTATCTGCTTCTTCATTTCCATAGAGACCACAGTGACTCAGCCTCTGTAGGGATTCGATTAAAATCTTTCTTAATATATTGAGACTTATATAATTTCGTTACTCCTGACTTTAGGAGTGTAGTGCAGCATTTTTAGTCTATGGAAGTGACTACCTTGTTACCTTTTCAGGAGATAAGTGACATCCTGATCGCTTTAATTTCTCCATCAAAGTTTGTCGCAGTTTTTCCACAGGATCAGCTATTACAAACTCCTTACAGTACACTCACAACCACAATCAAATATTGTGCTGCACCTACTGCTGATCCATCAGTAAAAATCTGGAGCCAAAAATTCTTCAGGGTACTTCTCAGAAATTGCTCCAAGCAAAGAGAGGGTAAGTAAAATTGGTGAGTCTTGGTTATTAAAAAAAATATTCAACTGCTGCAGTCGTAAAATACACAGGAAAGATTATTTTTTATTTTTGTCATTTAATTGACAATACATAACATGATTGACTATTTTAAAAATATTTTTTGCTCCGAATTTACTTCTTTTTTATTCTTTGAAAGAAATCTAAAATGTATTCAATTTTAGTTGGGAATAAAGAATTATTTTTTGCTTCCATTGTTATAAATTTATTATTAAAATGTTTAGGAATCCCTGAGGATGGTGTGGATCCCAAAACTTGAAAAGAAATCCTATAATATTTTTATAATTCTTCTTCTTTTGATAGCTCTACAACCTATAAAGGGTCTTGGCTTCCTCTAAGAGCAACCGCCATGCATCTCTGTTCTGTGCCACTGCCATCCAATTTCGGACCTTCAAATATTTTCTAGCGTCTTGGGCACACAATCCCCCCATCGCAGCTTTGGTCTACCAACTCTTTGACGACTATACAAAGGCTCAGTCATATTTCTCTTTGTAGGTAGATCGTCAGACATTCTGGCCAGATGCTCTGCCCACCTGAGTCTTCCAAGCTTGAAAATGGAAGAGATGTCTGGCTCTTGGTACATGTCGTACAGCTCCCGATTACTTCTCCTCCTCCATTCATTGTTCTCATATATCCTGCCGTAAATTCGACATAATACTTTTCTTTCAAATGTGAGAAGGAGTTGATCTTCAGCCCTGGTTGTGGTCCATGTCTCCATAATACGTCCAGCCATAACATAATACAGGACGGATAAGAGTTCTGTATATGATAACTTTTGTTCTCCTGCTTATCAAATTGCTTGTCTGATGCATCCGGAGTCCAAAATAGCAGCGGTTAGCAGCTAATATTCTTCTCCTAATCTCCACAGCAGCATCGTTCTTGCATGTTACCATTGATCCCAGGTAAACGAACTCGGAGACATGCTCAAATCTGTAGGGTCCAAAAGAAACATTGGTGCCTTTTGACCTCGGAGCGTGATCCGATACCATATACTTGGTCTTGGCCTCATTGACAGTAAGTCCTATCTTTTTCGCAGCAGCTTCCAGAGCAAGGAATGCCGATGAATATTTTTATAATAGATTGGCGAAATAGGAAACAAAAAAAAGTCTTTATTTTAAACTAAAATTGAATAAATTTTTATTACTGTTATAATAGAAACATATTTGTTACACGACAAAGGTAAATTACATTTTAAGGATATTGATAAAAATAAGGAAATTAATGTACATGGAATTTATAACTTTAAGAAAAACATTAAAAATTTATTAATTTTGAATATAATAATTTCATATAATCAGCAAGAATTTATGTATGTTAATCTGATAATGGCTTATATATGCAAAACCCTCATGATAAGTCAAATATTATATCATCGGTTATTTATATTATTAAGTAATACTTGTATTAAAAATGTTTTTGGGTTATTTGTTTGGAGATTAATTTTTTTAAAGTATTCCTATGTTAATTTAAAAAATGTTCTTTAAAAATGAAATAGTAATTTTTTAATAAACTAAGAACCTTACAAGTATTTCCTTATATGCCCAGATTTTTTTTAATCGGTAAACTTTCCTCCTTCCTTTTTTTTATCAGAGCTGTTTTTTTTACTTTCAGGAGTTTCTCTACATATGAATGTAATTTATTATAAATCTTTTAGCCACAAATATTCTTTGTAACTAAAATATAATATTAGAATTTAGTTTTATAAAGTGAATTATTTTCCTTATGTCAACGGCATGAAATGCCAGACAAATTACGTCAGCGCCTATAAGTCACTCGAGTGGGGAGAATGACGTCAATCGATGACGTCAACCCTTTGCATGTTCATACTGGTACAAGTTCTGTATCTGTGAAAATAATGTTACAAACTGTAATACTTATTTGTTCTCTTCTTGCTTAGATAGATGTATGTTCTTAAAAAATTACAACTTTTAATGTAAAAAAAAAAAAAAAAAAAAAATGGTTGCTTAGTAGTCCCTCACCATTATTATTGGGCTCGTAAGCTTATGAGGACAAAATGTTATACACAAAAAGTACCCACGTTAAATAAATACTAGACGAACCAAGAATAATTTCATTTAGTTGAAATTTTTGGTCTACAATTTGGAAGATATAACGTGTTGCGATCGTGAAAATTTTCGACTTCGAGCTTTCACCGCAAATATACGTTCCAGAGTCCCCAGATTCCAAATGACCAAGCCTCACAGAAAGTATGGAGGTAGTAGTACGTGGACAGTCCAGCTCGTAAACGATAAGTAGTTAGAAACTGAAATTTCATATTTTAGAAGCGTATATTATCCCAAAAATGTTTTGGGACAATTTAAACAAAATCGAAGAACCAGAAGACGTATTTTTTACCAGGCATTTTGCACCTCGATTTTGAGTAAATTCGCTGTATAGATGTAAAATTTAAGGGGAACTCATGTAGGTTTCATTCTGATTGATATTGTCTGACATGACTTGAATGCTGAATTTTTTAATTTGCTTCCTCTAAAGTTCCTTTAATTGTATGGATTCTAAAAAAATAACCATACCATCTTGTTGGCATTTAAAAAAAAAAACGGGTAAGTATATGAGTTTAATGAATTTGATATTCAAATGAGGGAGAAAAGAGGAAACATATTTTTTTAACATAACAGTAAGGTAAACCGTTGGAAAGCTAAAGATTTTAGAAAAAAATATTATCTTATGCATTTTAATCCACAACTTCAGCTCAAATCAGATGACCCATTTTTTTATAGTAGTCTTGTCGAGAAAGATATGTTTGTTCTTACCTATACAAAGTGCATGATAAAATTTAAAAAGGACCATCCAGGTACCAGTAAACAAAACCTGACTAACGCCAGAAAATACTAAAATAACGCAGATTAACAAAAACCTAAGAGTGTACTTCGGCGTAATGAGACCAAGCTTCAACATGTTGAGACATTAAATATCTGATGGACTAACTACGTGATTCGAGCTACAATTACTCAGAAATCCAGGAACGTGTAAGTGCCACCAGGCGAATATTTTGGCTTTAAATAATGGCTTCCTCAATGTAAGAAATGTGTCGAAGGATAGAGCATTAGATTAATGTTGTCCGATTCCACCCGAACGGTGGATTTATTCTGTTATTCACCGTGGAGCTACCCTGGGATAGAGAGAAACCACCTGGGACACTCCCAGTCTCTTACAAGAGGGTACTCAAAATTAAGAGAAAAACCTGGTGGTTGAGTATCATTTGAGCCTATCACCTCCTTGCACGTCCGTTAGGCCTAGAAACAGTAGGAAGCACTCTATATGCACTGAACCCAAGAATTGTCCTTGAATAATAATATGAACAAAAACATCAGTAATCTACAAATGGAAATAATGAAAAACCACTAGATAACAGTAAGAGGTAAAACAAGCAACTGTAGTCTTTAAGTGGATTAAGCGTCAGGCGGGATTCCCAGGTGACGAGGTTGAGGTTGAACTGGCTAAATCTGCCATCAGAGTTGGTCAACTGGTTGAATTTCAGATACCTTACCAAGATAATAATAAAGAAATTAAATTAGATACATTAGAAATCTGGTAAAAACAATAACAGGAAAACCACACCGATCAGTTTTACAAATTTATATCTCTTCAAATCATTAGAAATCCCTGATTCTCACAAACAAACTTAAGTAAAGGTATAATCAGAACCAACCATGGAATTTGTACCAATTATATATAAACAATCGGCTCAATAGTAACTTCACAATGTGACAAATGTGGTGACAGGAAAACCTGATACATATACTAAAAAATCCGACTTACGAAGCGAATAGAGGAATACTGTTTAGGGATCATTTGATATTAATCAAAATATTGTTTTTGAAAATTTACTTGCTGTGGTTAGCTGAGGAAGGTTAGCACCATCCATAAATATTTAAATTAATAAACAAAGACATATAATAATACAGTACGGCTGTACATTTTTTAATAAATTAAATATAATAATTAAACAGGCTGCATGCTATCTGCCAAAGCCAAAGGGGAAAAACCGCGTAGTATACTTCCCTTTGTCCATTAATTTTTTTTGTCTGAGATCACCTAAGGTTGACATAAAAGCCTTCTATGCCCAAGTTCGCGGGTACAAACTTTGCATGTGGCTCTAGGATTTTTCAATATAAGAAAAAATCCTTAGTAATGCCGTCCTTCGGAGAGAACGTAATAAGGTGGTCCTGAGCCTGTGCTATGTCAGGCACTCGTTAAAGATCCCTATCCTCATTAAACCTGGATAGCCAATATATAAAATGTCCGAGAAGCCACTCCAGCATAAAGTTACGTTAAATAAATATATAACAACGAATCTTTTATCACGTAAGTAGTGGTCTAGGTGTCTGAGTAAATGGCATCTGTATAGGGATTCCACGATCCCGCTTACCGCTTCAGCCGTGTCATCTGGGCCTAATCACCTTGTACGGCCGTTTGGCCTAGAAACAGTACGAATCTCTATATGTTCTGAACCAAAGACCGAAGGGCTGTAGAGTTAGAGATTTTATTGTTTTTAATCCGAAGGATACCGAAATTGGAACATACAAATACAACTTAGTCCAACTGCTTACATATTCATCTGAGTCATAGACAATAACTATAGGGTTGTCTGGATAATAATGTAGGATTTTGTTTAAAAAAGAAATATTTATGACTGGTTTTTTAGTCAAAATCGTCTTCATTACCATCAATACATTTATCTCAACGTGTTGGCAACTTTGATATTTCCTCGGAAAAGAATTTTCCATCTTTAGAATTAATTAACTCCAAAATGGCGTTTTCTTATAACCTTTGTAAATTAATTTGTTTATCACTTAAGTAGTGGTCCAGATATCTGAAAAAATGATAATCCATAGCCAAGAGGCATTGATGTTTTCTTCAGTATTTAAAAATCTCTCATGCATCAAACCAAATGAAGCCCAACAAACAGTAACCGTCGCCTTTTTTTTATGAGTTGCGGGGGTTGGAAAATGTTGCGCTTCTTATCCTTTGTTGAGCCAAACGCGAATCTTGATGGAGGGAGAAGGTAGAAACAGACAGATTGGGTTAGAAATGCTGCAACTAGTTCCAATCTTGTAGTGAATCCAATACAAACAAGTAAGGAAGAAATCAAAGCTTAGATAGCTTAGACATTTCTTAAAATACCAAATCGCCGCACAGTGGAAAATTTCACCGATTTAGGTGGACAAAATTCTGAAACCTAGCCTTATTTAACCTTTTGGGTCCCAGATTACGGAAAAAAAAAAATGAAAAAAAAAATATAATTAAAAATTATAAAAACTAATTAATTTTTGACATGAATGGCGGGCGCACAGTGGTCAAATATTAAATTTATTTGCTAAAATCTAAAACTTCCCTACATTTTACGTTTGAAGTCCCAGAATTCGGGAGGAAAAAAAATCTAATTATGGCTCGGAGTCGCTGAAACCTGTTAATAGACGTATTTTATATCATTTAGGAAGCTCTTCAAATTATAGGTTGTAAAACTTTTGATTCGAAGTGTTGTGTCTGAAAAAAACTATGTATCACACAAAACGCAACATATCGCATAAATTCTTTGTAATATATAAAGACTAGAAGGATTGATAAAACAAATCCTTGGGGTAACTTGGGGGTTATATAGTTTTTCGTTATTGAATTGGGACATACATTTACAAATTGCTAAATTAACTCTACAGGTAAATTGCAGTGTATATACAATAACGAGTATGGAAATATAATGTCTTACCTGTCTCAGCAATGTCCATTGTTAAATAAGAGCAAAAACAATAAATTGCCTTAGAATAAAGATAATACCACTGCCGGTTATTAGGCACTTGTGCGAACAGGAATGATTCACTCATTGACTATTTATTTGTAAACACGGTATGGAGGGAAATATTAGTATTAAGGGTCTTGCCAACTAATAATAAAAAGGTAAAGCACTAGAAAATTCTGAACTTTTGACAACCTAAATTGGTGATTTTGCCCACTATGCGTCGCGTTAGCAAAGTCTATAATGCTAAGGTAGAAGGTAGTAAAGGAAGCCTTTTATGAGAACCTAACGTAATATGGGAGTAAATATGATTGGTAGAAGACAGGGGTACATGAATGTATTGGGTTGTGTCACATGAAATGTCCGTTCTCAAGGTAAAGGATTTTTATTAAAAATACGATATGAAAACAAGATAATTATCCCCGAATTGAAAAACTCTGAGCTTTGAAGTGAAACAAAATCTGAAAACGCACTTTTCACTTGATCATCATTTTCAAAAAGTTTTCCTTTGACGAAGTTGTCTAAATTCCTGAACAGGTGGTAATCTGTTAGAGACCAGTCGGGAGAAAATGGTGGGTGCGGAAGTACTTCGTAGCCCAGTTCTTTCAATTTTTGCACGGTATGTTTTGAAACATGGGGTCTTGCTGCCGCTCAGTGAGATCATGAGGTACCCATGTATCGAGCTTTTTTACTTTCCCAATACACTTTAAATGTCTGGAAACGGTAGATGCCATTGCATTTAGTTGTGCTGAGAGTCCTTTAACTGTTTGGTAGGGGTTTCTTTCTACTGTGTGTTTGAGGACATCGTTGTCTATTACGAACGGAGGTCTTCCTCGGGGCAAGTTTTCCAAGTCGGTATCCCCAGCTGAAAACTTAGCAAACCAACGGCGAATGGTCCGTTCATTAATACTCCCTTCCCCAAACGCCTTGCAAATATTTCTAGCGGCGTTTGCATGTTCGTATTTGGAGGTATACTAAAAAGGGGGAAATTGATTGGGAAGCTAATGTTTATAATACAAAGGTAGAGGTTTACTTTAAATATGTAAACATTTGGAAGAAAACAACAGAGACCTGCAAAATCCTTTATGTATTTCAGAAACTATAAAAACGGACATTTCATGTGAAACAACCCTATAGCTATATAAGCAAGAACCTCCCACCGCCATGAGATAAATAGGAATAGATTATGATGATGAATTGGCATCCCTCGCTATCGTCAACTGACAACCCAACCGTTAGGCCTTGTTTGTACTGCAACGTATTAACTAAAAGGATTGAGAATAGGAGTCGATTAGAAGATATGGGCTAAATTTTCAGCTGTTGTTGTTGATTTAGGTTTTGAGGCGTGAAACCCGAGGGTCATCAACGCCTATTTTCAGCTATTAAAGGGTTTGTACTGTTCCGGTTTCACAGTTTACTATCATGAGTTTAACAAGCATTCAATGCAAATTATTAGTCAGTGAAACTTCATGACTCCTTCTAGATGATGACAAAATAAAAATAATCGTTGATCTGCTAATAGTATAGACTATACCTTCTACTTTTCTATAACATACGGTTCAGTTGTCTGAACATAAAATCCATGGAAATATGAAAACAAAACAACATCAGAGAAAGGTCACGAAACTAACTACAAAGATAGTATTTATACTTATTACGCTACTCTATGAGGCAAATTCTTTTCTCCTTTCTTCAGGCTTAGTCATAGTGGTGACTCAAACCACTGTTTTCTTTTTCTTTCATTATTCTCCTACTCCGACCTAAACTAAATCTAAGCTTTATTTAAAAAAAAAAAAAAAAAACCTTGTGCGCGCAACGCACGATTTTCATTTACCTTCGGTGCTGAAATCAATTTAAGAACTTGGATATGAAGTTATAATCGATAAAATGTCAAAGAATTACACATAGCTTTGATGGAAACATGCGTTCCAGATTGAGTAAATAAACAATAGAAATTATTATGGATTATTGGGCTCTCACTTCTACAATCGCCCTGAAGAAGGCCTATTTAGACGGAGTTGTGTGTTGGAGGATTAAAATTAATTCTAACAAATCCCACTAAATAACAAAAAAACTTTTTTTAAATTTAAATATTAATAAATAAATTCATAGATGTATATAATACAGTTGTAAATATCAATAAATATCATTAAAAAAAAAATTGTGTGTTAATTGACTGCACCCTCAACTAACTTCTCCCCAATAGAAATTATTATTAATAACAACCATTCAAATTTACCGCTTTTCATCATTCTCCATTGACTTATTATACTATCAATAGCCTCCTTCATAAATAACAGATCTTTCTATGTTTCATTATAGGTGGAATAGTCAGGAATCAGTCATTTTTTTTTTTAAGTTTTTTAATTTTGCCAACGTTTCGGCCCAAGCTTGTCAGCCATCATCAGGACATTACTGAACCATGTCCATGCATGATTCAAGCATGAAGATGCTTGGACATGGCTCAGTAATGCCCTGATGATGGCTCACAAGCTTGGGCCGAAACGTTGGCAAAATTAAAAACTTTTCAAAAAAAAAAAAATGACTGATTCCTGACTATTCCACCTATAATAGTTTCTACAGTCGACTATACATCCTCAATATAATTTCTATGTTTCACTAAACAACTGCTGTTCGACAAAAAGGTACACTAAGACTGGATTACCTCAAAGATCATGCCTTAGCCCTCTGTTATTTAATTTATTTATTAACGATATCCCCAAAAACAGCAAAACAAAAATTGCACTATTTGCCGAAGACACTGCAATTCTAGCATCCTCATTTATAATATCCGCTATCACTAAAAGACTAAAAGAAGCTTTCATTAAAACCACGAAATACCTGAATCAGTAGGGACTAAAAACCAACACAGAAAAAACTGAAGCAATAATATTTACAAAACGCAAACCCAATCTCTCTACTATACAACTCAATATCGTATCAATAGCCATTTCAAAACACGTTATGTATTTAGGAGTCACCCTGGACTATAAACTACTTTTCAAACGTCACGTAGACAATAAAATAAATATTGCCCGTAAATTATTATATAAAATGTACCCCTACTTTAATAAACATTTAAAATTAACACCAAAAAACAAACTAATTTTATATAAATCTGTTATCAGGCCTATAATTGCATATGCATGTCCAGCCTGGAGTCTTACAAGCAAAATACATATTAAAAAATTGCAAGTACTACAAAATAGATGCCTTTCACAAAAATAACTACCATGCACAAAGATCTGGACATGCCTACAATACAAGAATTTATACACCAACAAACACAATCATTTTTCTCAAAATGCCAACTGACAGACGATACCCTTATAAAACAAATTGTTAATTATACTAAACTGTCAACCTCTAAATATAGACATAAGAGAACTAAACCTATCTTCCAGTGGCGCGACAGGCCGTGTAGGCCCTGGGACTCGTTGTGTAAATTCCTGGGAGTTTACACTCACGTTACACGATGCAATTTTCAGTGTAGGGTCATCACTCCCTACGACTAATTTTGTGAGTGGCCACCCTTTGGCTGACGGGTCTCACATACCCGGGGGAGTGAATCCGCATTTTTTTACATCCTTATAAAAGCCCCGTCGGGACTGGGATT
The DNA here is from genome assembly GCA_023052935.1 of Piezodorus guildinii. Lineage (NCBI taxonomy): Eukaryota > Metazoa > Arthropoda > Insecta > Hemiptera > Pentatomidae > Piezodorus > Piezodorus guildinii. Next base: position 131,365,778 of record CM041297.1, on the reverse strand, counting down.
CGAACTCAGAACCTGTAGCATGAGAGACTAGCGCGCTAGCCACGGGCTCCCCTCAAAACATATACTGTTATAAAATTCTAAATTACTCAATTCCATCATATGATTTTAATAACTATAATTTTGTTTAATTACTTATTTTAATTTTTATTATTTATTTTTGTTGTTGTTTAGTTTCTCTTTTTTTTGTTTTCTTTACTTAGTTGGGTTTTTTTTTAAATTTTTACCAACAATACAAACAATTGATGTACAAAATTAATTTTTAGCAAATAAGTAGCGCATTGTAATGGATTTCTAATCAATGTTTTTAAAACTGTGCAAATGTATTCTATAAAAATAAAGATTGATATTGTTGTAAACAAAAAAAAAATTGACTTATTGTATAACTTTTTAAATAACTTTGTATATAAACAATTTTTTTAATCTTTAGCTTTCACAAGGTGTACTATACCTCTATATTGTTATACTTATATTCGTGAAAAAAAATGTTTTTGGTATTTTCTCTTTTACTAGGCTTTTAAGTTCGTTTAACTTGTACGTTGAACCATTTTTCATTAGTGCAAACGAGATGAAATGTTTTTTGTTTTTTTATCTACAAAATTAAATATACTTCAAAGAAGAAAATTTAAAAATTTGGCATTTAAGTCCTGTCAGACCATTTCAAACAGAATGAAACCTACATCGTATTAAAGCCCATTACATTTTACATAGATACTTAGAGTTCCATCAAAATCGTTAAAACCATTTTTAAGAAAATCTTAAAAAGGAGCAAAATGCATGGTATAAAGTAGATCTTCTAGACGGCCGATATTGAAGAAAAAGTTGCTGTAACATCTCGGGCGTATAGTTGTCTCGAATATGATATTTCAGTTTCGTACGACTTTTGTTGACTCTCTCTCACACACATACACACCGACACACAATCACACAGAGACCTTTTTGAGGAACTTAATTATTTGGAATCAGGGGACACTAAAACGCGTATTTCCATTGAAAACTGGAATTCGAAAATTTTCACGATCGTAATATTTTCCCTTACTATATATTTCATATATAGGTAAGTGAAAGTAATAATGATTGAGGAACGTCTTTGGGTAGTGAGGAATTAAAAAAATTAAACAAAATCAAATAAAATGAGAAAATAATAAATAAAAGTGGTGTAAACATCTACCATTAATTTAGTATTATCACTAAAATAACAGGATAATTCGTCAATGATACAACCTCGCCACTTAAAAATTATTCTTATTTAGTATTTTTTGTTTTTAATTGAACTGAGAATTTTTGAGGAAGTAAACTGATAAAACTGCTTATCACTGCGTCTAATTAAGTAATTTAAAAAATATATATGTTTTGAACTTTACAACTGTATTAAGATATGCATTAAGTAAATGTGATGGAAATTAAGAAAATGACATGAAATTCATGAATAGGCACTACCAATTGGCAGCACTCTAAGAGTCTAGACTAGAAGGTCTCGGGGCCATCTTCTTTTCAGAAGCCTGGAAGGATTATCAGGAACTAGAGGGTTAGAGTGGGAGTGGAGTTTGTCATGGAAGGAATGGCATCTAGTTCGGGCTAAGTCAGCAACATATGGAAGATTAAAAGGAAGGCGCTAAGCACTTATGACTAAATTTTCTTATTTTGTCTTTACTTATACGAGTAATAGCTGCTTGTGATTTTTGTCTGAATTTCGTCAGCTGGGTAGAACTAGGGATTTTTAGTTCCTTGAGCATTTTCACAGCCGCACCTAACATAGTGAACCGACGCTGACCTGTAGCCGAATGCTCCACTACAGACGCTAATAGGATTTTGTGTTCGTTTTCTTAGTTTCCCTTGGCGAAATCGCTTAGTTCCTTTCCTTCGAACCATCGGAAAGTTCTTAAAGAACATATAGAAGGATTAGAATTATTATTATCATAAAATACCTTTTAATTTGTTACTATTGTTCAATTTGTATTTTTATTATTTTATGTTTAATTCATTCTTGTACTGTATCTCACTAATGTTCTTTTTATATATTTTGTAACATTATTCTAAAGGGTCTTGTCCTAGCCTAAATGAAGAATTTATTATTGTTATTAATATTTGTTAATTTAAAATGTTTCTATAAAATATTCTTCTTCTCGAAGATACCTAACCGATAATTAAGTATAATTTTAGCTAATTTTTAGAAATAGAACACTCAAAGAATATTCGTTAACACGGCTGCTCCGATAGCTATACATTATTCAAATGTTCCTGACTTTGAAACCGCTGTAGCTATTGTTTGCTCACGGTATTAACAACCTACTGTGTTTGTACCATGCAGGACATGACGTTGGAAAAGAATTTCAATAAGAAAACGATGACGGGTTAAGAATTTTCAATCAGTTCATATCAAATTGGCTCCATAAAGAACTAGGCTACAACCTTAAAAACACGTTTCACGGCTATTATTTTTGATTTTAGCGTTTGGAGCAAAGGTTTCAGTCTTTAAGTACTTTAAGGTACTTTAGAGAAAGAAAATTTAAAATATCGGCATTTAAGCCCTGTCATACCATTTTAATCAGAATGAAACCTACATGCTATTAAAGCCCATTATATTTTACAACGATATAGAGAGTTTAATCAAAATCGTCGGAACCGTTTTCGAGAAAATCGAAAAAAGGTGCAACATGCATGGTATAATGTGGCTCTTCTGGTATGCTCATTTTGATGAAAAAGGTTTTTAAACGTCTCGGGCATATATTTGTCTTAAATGTGAAATTTCAGTTTCATAGGACTTACCGTTTCCGCCCGGGAGTTACCACACACACTCAGACCTTTTTGCGGGACTTGGTTATTTCGACTCAAGGGACCCTAAGATGTATTTCCGTTGGAAACTGGAATTCGAAAAATTTCACGATCGCAATTACTATATATAGTAAGGGAATAAAAACCTTTAAATTGATTTTAACAATAGAGGTACGTGAAAGTCTTTTAGCTAACCTAATTGTATGCTATACGAAGTGCTATTTTGACATTGTCCATCATTTAGTTTGATGCGTCCGTATTAAAGTATTTCGGTTGTCCCTGCTTTTCAAATATTGTTTATATAATCATATTCTATAACAGTAGTACTTACAATGTTATTTCATGTTTTATACAATAATGATACTAAATTTAAAATTGGGAGGGACACAGTGCAAGTCCTATCGTATGCTGCTAAATACGTGTAGGTTAGGTGGCGATATCTGTTGTGAGCTGGAACAACTTTATTTTATTTTTACTAATCTCGTGAGCAACAATGAAACAAATATATATTCTCGAGAGGAAAAGCAGACCGAGAAATAACGTCTTGAAAAAACAAAACACGTAATGATGTTGGTTTCAGTGATTAGTAAGAACTATACTGTTTTTAAGCCAGCGGCTAAATATTGGATAGAAAACACTGTCTCCCTTCAATTAATTGTACCCATTTTATGGAGACTGGGTGAGACCTAAAATGGTCTTTCGATACACTGATGATATACAGAATAAATAATTATCCACCTCAGCCACACACGATTACCGAATATTTGAGATTAGAGTCACGGTGCTTTACCCACTTACTGCGAAACCTTTTGTTACTTTCACTTACTATATATAGTAAGGGGAAGTATTGCGATCGTGAAAATTTTCGAATTCCAGTTTTCAACGGAAATACACATTTTAGGGTCCCCTGAATCCAAATAACCAAGTCCCGCAAAAATGTGTGTGTGTGTGGTAACTTCCGGACGGAAACGGTAAGTCCTATGAAACTGAAATTTCATATTTAATACAAATATACGCCCGATACGTTACAAAACCTTTTTCAAAAATATGAGCTTACCAGAAGAGCCACTTTATACCATGCATTTTGCACCTTTTTTCGATTTTCTCGAAAACAGTTCCGACGATTTTGATTAAACTCGCTGTATCGATGTAAAATTTAATGGGCTTTAATATCATGTAGGTTTCAATCTGATTAAATATAAAATAAATGCCGATATTTATAATGCCGATAATTTTTTTTTCTCTAAAGTACCTTTAATTTTGTTGATTCTATAAAAATAACTATATTATCTTGTTACACTGATGAAAAACAGCTAAATATGCATGTTGAGCGAATTTGAAAAGGAGAAAACTGAAAAAATATTTTTTTAATGCAATTTTTTGTTTTTGAACATAAGAACAGTAATATACATGGATGATATACCGTTGGAAAGCTAAAGATTTTAGAAAAAATATTATCTTATACTCAAGCTTTTAAAAGTTAATAGAGAGTGATGAAAAGAAGATAAAACTAACTTATTATTTTAAACAATAATATAATAGATTTTTTAATAAAACACATGTTTCTATATAAATTCAATTTAATTAATTCTTTAATAGTTTCACGTATTTTTATCTTTAACTGTACTTGAAAATTCTTTCATTGATTTTAAAAATGGAGGTAAGTGAAAGTCCTGTGTTGCCCGCACCAGATTTTTATATTTGTAATAAGAAAAAAACAAACAAAAAAAACGCTCCAAATGATAACACAACGGTTTATTATTTCCAAATAACTATATTAGTGTGGAACTGTTTGTATAGATGTTTAAAAGAAATTAAATAATATGAAAATAAATAAATAATCAAAGGAATATGGTCTATCAACACTGCTAATTTCAAAACGATATATCTCTGCTATTTCTCAACCAATTTTAATTGTTCTTTTTTCAGTTTTGTTGAAAATTTAAACTACTAAATTGGTATTTATGTATTTATTTATCTTCAAAAATAACTGAGGTAAAGGTGTATATATAGGTGAAATTTCAATATTTATTTCTGTTTCATAATTGATAGCGTTCTACTGATTCTTAAAACTGTATAGAATTTTTTCCCTACCTTCGAAAATAAAGGAGTTACAAGCGTGTGTGTACATATATATATAATATATATATATATATAGGCAAGATTTAATTTTTTTTCCTTTTATTTTTTTCTATTTGTTGAGGTGTCATGATTCTCAAACTCGATACTCAGTGTTTCTCTATCTTCAAAAAATAACTGAGGCGTATTTATGGGTAAAATTTATTTTTTTTTTCTTTTCTTTTTTATGATTGGGAGCAGCTTGGTCTAGTGGATAGAGCACTACTCTACATTTCTCCGGGTTCTGGGTTCGAATCCCGGCTGTGGAAGCCGGGGGATGACCCTAGGGTATTGAGACCCTCCAGGGGCACACCCATTCTCTTTAAAGTGGGTACCCAAAATTGGGGAAAACCCTGGCGGCTGAACGTGTTCAAGGCCTAATCATCTCAACAGCTGTGTTGAAATAAAAACAGTACGAATGTCTATATGTACTGAGTCCAAGACTCTTCATGGGTTGTAGGGGTACAGTAGGGATTTTTTTTAATAATAATTATTCGCGGTTTCTTGGTAAAAAAAAAAACTAATAAATTTTTTCTCTATCTTCAAAAATGACTGAGATATTGAATTAAATTATATTTAATCGGTCGCCATTTTAAAACTAATTGACGGGTATCAACTTCTAGTTGTTAGGATCATCGTTGGATGCGGTCGTATTTTTGTGCCGAGTTAAAAAAAAAAAAGTTGTTTCGGATAAAAGCGGACGGCAGAAAAACCTATTTATTTATTTTTTTATTCGTTATTCAGACTTTACGTATCTTGAAACGTAAGCCCTCAAATTTTGAGGGTGGGGATAATGTTTTTTTTTTTTTTGGTTGATTACAAAGATTCATTATTGAAAATAATAAACCAAAATTGCATATTAATGCATGAAATTCTCGTAGTGAGAACAGAGAAATTACAACGGCTTTAGCATTTGAAACATGGTCAATAAATTACTCTAGATAAGAGATTGAATCTCGCTTTGACCCCGTGTTGTAAACAAACTACGTCGTTCTGTGTTTACTGAAATCAAATACATGCAGGTCTGACTCACATCAGCCAGTTATTGAAAAGCATTCTCAAGTCTTTAAGATTCTTATTAGGTATTCATTATAATTGATTTGAACGATCTTAAATTGTATATGTGACTAAAACATTAGAAGGTTTATTGTTTACATTTTAAATGTTTTCCTGAATGAAGCCCAACTCATCAACTGATCGAAATAATTTATAGAAACTTAAAATTAAAGTCTTTAAAGTGAGCTATGCTTTGTTCTTATTAAGAAAAAAAAAGGAATATGCTTAAGTATCATTTATTTTTAATGGATATTAATAGTTGACTTTTGAGAGATACAGAAAGGAATTAGTGCTGGTGGCGGACAGGAAAAAATAAACTATTAAATAATTTTAACTATTGTCTGCCAACGTTTCTATTCTATTTTTTTATAACGTGAATAGCATCCCTAAAATATTATTGGTCTTTGTTTTGATTTGATAACTGCAGCATTTCTCGTTTGAAAAATTTGAGAGATTTTCCCAAACACATGTATAAAAAATGATTAAAATAAAAAATAATTGTTGAGTGGTAAAATTAACTAAAATTAGACGATTTAAAATGATTGACCCATATTAGTTTACATTTAGATTTACTTATATCTTCATCATACTTAATAAAACAATTTAAAATATATTACTAAAAACTGATAGGTCTCTAGCATGTTATGTAAAACTTTGATGATTGTTGACAGTGAAACATAAAATTCTAAGGCACAAATTCACAACAATTTTGGAAATTTAAAACTGGTCTACTAGCAAATATCTTGATAAAAAAAAATCTGGTGCGGGCAACACACGACTTTCACTTACCTCCGTTTTTAGAATCGATAAAAGAATTTTCAAATACAGTTAGAGATAAAAATTAGTGAAACTATTAAAGAATTAATTAAATTGAATTTCTATAGAAACATGTATTTTATTAAAAAATCTATTATATTATTATTTAAAACAATCACTTAGTTTTATCGGCTTTTTATCACTCTCTATTAACTTTTACCAGCTCTTGTGTATTAGACAATATTTTTTTTCTAAAATCTTTAGCTTTCCAACGGTATATTACACATTTATATTACTGTTATTATGTTCCAAAACGAAAAATTGCATTAAAAAAATATTTTTTCAGTTTTCTCCTTTAGTTGATTTTCAAATTTTCTCAACTTGCATATTTAGCTGTTATTTATTTATTTATTTAGTTGTTTAATCAAAATCGTCGGAACCGTATTCGAGAAAATCCAACATGTAGTTTTCATTCTAATTAAAATGGTCTGACAGGACTTAAATGCCGATATTTTACATTTTTCCTGTGAAGTACCTTTAATTTTGAAGATTTTATACAAATAAATATATTATCTTGTTACCACCGTTGAAAAAAACATAAATATATAAGTTGAACGAATTCGATATCTAACTAAAGGAGAAAACTGAAAAAATATTTTTTCAATGCATTTTTTTTATTTTGAACATAGCAACAGTAATATACACGTATAATATACCGTTGGAAAGCTAAAAATTTTAGAAAAAATATCATCTCATACACACGCTTTTAGAAGTTAATGGAGAGTGATGAAAAGAAGATAAAACTAACTGATTATTTAAGATAATAATATAATAGATTTTTTAATGGAACACATGTTTCTATAGAAATTCAATTTAATTAATTCTTTAATGGTTTCACGTATTTTTATCTCTAACTGTATTAGAAAATCCTTTCATTGATTTTAAAAATGGAGGTAAGTGAAAGTCGTGTGTTGCCCGCACCAGATTTTTTCAATGAAAAATAAAAGCAATTTTGGATTTTAATAAAAAAAAGAATCATGTAAATAGGTATAATAATAAATAAATGATAGATTTTTGCGTTTCCTGTAAAATTGGATATAGTACTTTTTGGAACTCAACGTCTCAATTAGTGGGTCTATTTCTATACTCATTTGCAAATACGTAGAAAATGTTAAATGTTATGAGAAATTATATATGTTATATGTTTGTTAAACGTTATATTTCACTCTACTCGAATGAAAGAAGAGGCTGTAGTATATTTTTACTTCGGGTCGATAATGAGGTGCGTGGTCACATCGTACAGTTAACATCTTGGTAAATATAAATTTACAGTTAGGCATATAATAATTGTTTCGTATACAATATTACGAATATGATGCTATTTGAACGTTTTCCTAATATATTAGAGTACATTTTCGCTTTTAAGAACCAGACCAGTATCAAAAGTGATAAAACAATTTTTATTTTATTTTCCTCTTACGATTTGTGAATATTTTTATCATCAGTATTTTTTACTCCCTTTAAAAAATCCTATGGCCGCCTGAGGGTTTGAACCCGTGACTTTGTTCATAGAAAGCAGCTCTACTAGCCACTATGCCACAAGTGAACCATTTTCTGGATTTAAATTAAAACTAAAGAAATTTATTTTTGAATCTCTTTATTTAAAACAATTAAAAAAAAAAAAAAAAAAAAAAAAAAAAAAAACCTGTACCACTACAACCCGTGAAGGGTCTTGGGCTCAGTACATATAGAGATTCGTACTGTTTCTAGGCCAACGGCAGTGCAATGAGGTGATTAGGCCTTAATCACGCTCAGCCGCCAGGTTTTTCCCCAATTAATTTGGATACCCACATTATAGAGGCTGGGTCTGCCCCAGGAGGGTCTCCTTACCCTAGAGTCGCCCCCCGACTGAATTAACAGAATAAATAATTTTTCTGCCACAGCCGGGATTCGAACCCAGGACCCGGAGCACAGCAGACTAGTGCTCTATCCACTAGACCAAGCCGCTCCCTAAAACAATTTTTATCCCTTTTAAATTGTATATTTATTTCATTCCCTTGAATTTATTATATCAGTGTTTTGTAGAAATATTACCAACACTTAATTTTAAAATCTTTACTGGAAGGAATTAGTCGGGTGGCGGTCATTAAATGAAACAACTGAATAGTTTCAACAATATTTTTTGTTTCTCAAACTCAAGTTGAGTTTCCATTCTCCCACCATGCGCCCTGATGATGACCCACAAAAGGGGGTCGAAACGTTGGCAAACAATAAAATAGTTGAAACTATTCAGTTGTTTCATTTAATGACCGCCACCCGGACTAATTCCTTCCAGTAATTCTCAACGGTCAACTAATTACATCCACAATGATAAAATCTTTACTATTTTTTACTATAATCGTTTTTGAGAAAATGTGCAACATAGTATTAACACAGAATTTACAAACTGAAAATTCGTGTATTCCATTAATTATTATTTCAAATACTATTCAATGATACGTTTATGTTTTGTCCTTTGGCAGTTATATTCATCTATTTGTTTTAAAGAATCTATTACATTTTTATTATAATACATAGGAATTTTTTGAAGAAATTAGAAGTTCTAAATTTCTTTTCATGTCATACATGTTTATAACTAAAATACTTTGGTGAGAACAAGTGTCTATCAAGAAAATAATACGATTTAAATTGTTTTTAATCTAAAAGGAAATTGACACATTTCTCTCCCCGTTAATCACCACATTAAGTCTCTCTATTTTTCATTTGAACGATTAATATAAACATATATCATATATTTTCAAAAAACAAAACAATATAAATATACACTGAGGAAAAAAAAAATCATACACCTTGTTTATTCGGTAAAAACAGGCTACTTCTCGAATGCTTCTACAAAATCACGATTGTCAGGGGAGGCTTTCTACTTAATATTGTTATACTTGTTAATATTATCAACAGAGCCATTTTAAATTTTTTAATTATATATTATAGTGTTACGTGTGACATTTTTTTAATATACTGATAACTTAAACCTTGTTGAAATTAAGAAACAATTCGGTCTTAGAATAAAGAACTCAATTCTTGCGATTTGGAAACCATTTTCACGGAATTATCTTTTAAATCTGATTGAAATTCTGACTGGTTATTCTTATTTATTTGAATATCACAAAATAGAAGAAAATATTTCCCTCGTAATGAATTCTTTTTGTTAGTACCATTGGTACTGTATGAATATTTTTTTTACCGCTAAATTTGTTAAAATTTATTATTACTTTTACTGTACTGGCGTCTAATTGTTTTTATATATTTTAATTAATAAATAAATAATATTTTTACTACAATTACCATAACTTTGTTTGTTAGACTTTCATTAATTATACGACTTTTACGGAATAAACCATGTATATGAATATGTTTTTTGCACACTGAATATAAAGAGTTAACGTTTAAAATATTTAACGTTTTAGGGAGTTGAGACAAGACTTTATCTAAAAAGCAGTTGCTTCAAGGTGAGAATGTGAGAAAAGTTTGTTACAAAAAAAAAAAAAAAAAGCACTTTTGTTCATGACTTTTTTGTTTTGATAAAAGTTTTTTATTTCTTTTCGCAAATAGAATTCCCGATTCGGAATTCATTTTTTGTAAGAAGCTTATAAGAAAAAAAATGTAGTTAGCATAAGGTCAAACAATTTAGCGTAAGGTCATCGAACCTAAATAGTATTTTCTCAGATATATTATTAATCATTAAAATGATCCTAACTACTATTGATTTGGCATTGCCTCTAGTACATATTGGGAGTGTAAAATTTGAAACCAACAATCTAAAAATTTGCATTTGAAAACATTACATAAATAAAATCTCTATTTCTTACCTTTAAAGGCATTAATTATCGGAGACTACCAATGTGGTTTTAGGCGGAATCGCTCGACTGTTGATCAAATATTTTCCTTACTCAAATATTAGAGAAAAAGTTGGAATACAACGGTGTAGTCCATCAACTTTATATCGATTTTAAAAAGGCTTATGATTCCATAGACCGTCAGAAGCTATATAACATCATAATTGAACAGGGAATACCTAGAAAGTTAGTAAACCTAGTACAGATTTGTTTGTCGAAAACATTTCATAAAGTTAGAATCGGTCATAATCACTCCGAGAAATTTGAGGTGCGATCAAGTTTGAAACAGGGTGACTCCCTTTCACCTGTTCTATTTAATATAGCTTTAGAATATGTCATAGAAAAAGTGACGTTTACCGAGAAAGGTTTAAATATGGGTGATTAAATCCCGTTTTTGGGGTATGCCGATGATTTGGTACTGCTAGGTGAAGACACGGAAACCATACAACTGAATACAAGTGTGTTGATAAAAACCACTAAGGAAATAGGACTCGAAATAAATACCGATAAGACGAAATATATGATTAGTAGCAGAAACTGTTGCGATCTTAGTGATATTGATATATCGGGGCATACTTTTGAGCAAGTAGAGAAATTCAAGCACTTAGGTTCAATGATAACAAGAAAAAATGAAATCAAGGAAGAAATAAAGTCCCGGTTAAAGGCGGGAAATGCATGTTATTATTCAGTTGCTAAATTACTTAGCTCGCGGCTTCTGTCTAAAAACTTAAAGGTTAAAATTTATAAAACTATTATTCTTCCGACGGTTCTTTACTGATGTGAAACGTAGCCGCTTACTTTGAAGGATGAACAACGCCTTTAAGGTTTTCGAGAATAAGGTACTGCGAAAAATATTTGGTCCGAAGAGAGATGAGCCCACTGGGGACTTTAGAAGGTTGCACAACGCAGAATTGCGGAGCTTGTACCCTGTGAATATAATTGAGTTGATAGCATCGCGTAGACTCAAATGGGCGAGTAAAGTTGTTGGGCTCGGTGAGGATCGTATTCCGAGAAAGTTGGTATTCGCTGATCCGACTGGTAGGCGTCCGTAAGGTGGGCCGAAACGTCGATGGGAGGATTGCGTTAAGGCTGATCTCGGGGGCTTGGGCTAGAATGGTGAACATTGGACGAGTCTGTGCAGGCGGAGTTTGGTGATATCGGCATCGAACCTTCGGGTTGGGTAAGCCTATTATTATTATTATTAAAGGAATTGGTAATAAATGATTGCAAGAACAAACATAAATAACAGTAACTTTCTAGATTAGTTATAATACAAATATTTACATAAAACATATGTTTTCTTATTTAGGATTCCCCCAGTTGGGACTGATGGCCTAACTTCCCTGCATACCAAACCTACTGGAAAGTGGAGCCTGTCGTGTCCTTCCACCTTCTTTATTCCTCGCGATCCTCATTTAATTGTTTCCAACGAGGGACTTTAAGGAGTCACTCCAGCGTCGATACTGTTTTCCTCTTCTTATTTTTGAATTGAAAAAGAATCCATTCGGTCACTTTTGATGACCATCTGCCGTCCCGAACTCTGGCAAGATGTCCTGCCCATCTCCATTTAATATTCTTTATCTGGATAATCACATTTCTCACTCCTTTTTGTAAAACTAAACATTTTATTCAGTATGCAGCTCTGGAACATCAGCTCCTTACTTTCCAAGCTGAAGTTGCCCTTCACTACCTTCCTGAGAGACCAGTATTTCTTCCATCCTTTTGTGATTCTTCTTTGAACCTCTTTCATCGCACGACTATTGAAACATATGTGCTGCTCCAAATAACCGACTTACTGTAGAGATACTCCGCTGAAGGTTATCTCTTCTTTTGTGCTGTTTGTCATCAGCATTGTCTTCGCATAATTTAGGACAAGTCCGACTATCACACTGTTGGTAAGGAAATCCTCAATCACTTTCTTCATTACTTTAGCCTTATGTGAAATTAGAACAACGTCAACAGCAAATCTTAAATTAGTTCCATGAATACTGACCCCTATGTTGCTCCAATCATTTGCACTAAACACTTTGTCAAGTAACGCAATAAATAAAGATGGTAATAGCGGGCCTCCCTGTCTTACTCCCCTACAAATGCGGAATGCCAGACATCTTCATTCTATTTCAATATACTGATCAATACTGAAGCGATTTGAAGAAAAATCTCTTCAAGAACAGGCAAACAGTGTGAAAAACAAGCCAATATAAATTGTTCGATATAAAATAAGATAAACAAAAAAAAAAAAACGCAGCAAATTATTACACAATAGTTGATTATTTCCAATTAGCAATATGAGGGTATTACTGTTTATATAGGTATTGATTAAGTAATATGAAAAGCAATAAATAATTCAAAGGAAAATGGAATATTTTGGTATTAAATTATTTATTCCCATTCTTCACACAGTCTATACAGCTGATATCCCAACCCATCCTAACACATTCCTTCCTACCTATGTCGATGAAATATGCGTGTTATCGGTTAATAACAATCCTACAATTGCCTCTCAAACTCTCCAATCCCGCATCAGAAACTTTGAGGTATGGTGTCAGAATTTGAGAATTAAAATCAATTACAATAAATTCCAACAAATTACCTTTACCCTTCGTCGAAAACCTATGACATCCTGCCCTACAGTGTCCTTTAATGATAATCTGCTTGTCCCTGTTGAACATATCCGCTATTTAGGACTCCTGCTTGACAAACGCCTTACAGTGAATCCGCATACAAAACTGAAAAGACAAGAAAGTGCTCGACGATTTCGGCTACTCCAACACTTTTTGACAGACGCTCTAACCTTTCACTTAACTACAAAAGAATCATTTACAAGACCATCATAAGGCCTATCTGGACCTACGGAATTGAGCTTTGGGGCTCTACTAAACCATCAAACTCTTCCCGTATCCAATCCTTACAATACAAAATCCTTAATGCTCCTTACTTTGTCACAAATAAAATCATCCACAATGTTCCATATGTTGCTGATTTGGCCCGAACCAAGTATCACTCCTTCCATGAAAACCTCCACTCCCACTCTAATCCATTAGTTTCAATTCTTGCTTTCTCTTCAATTCCCGACAATCCTCCGAGTCGTCTGAAAGGAAGATGACCTCGAGACCTTCTTGTTTAGACTCACTAATTAAGAGTGCTGCCTATGGGCAGTTTCTCTTCATGTTTATTCCATAGGTTTTATCATTTCAGCATATTTACTTGTATTTATACAGTTGTAAATTTCAATAAAAATATATTTAAAAAAAAAAAATTTATTAATTAGGAGACCTACAATTTTGAGGGGAGGGAGGTAATTTTTTTTTTTTTAGTCTATTACAAAGGTTCATTATTGAAAATAATAAACCAAAAGCATTTATGCTAGACTACCTTACTATTTCCTTTTATTTTATTTTCTACATAATATTTTTAGATTGCTGCCGATTGGGAGCTTCTCTACATGTTTATTTTCATTTAGCCTATTTACTAGATGTATTGTACAATACAGTTGTAAATATCAATAAATAATTAAGAAAACACACACAAAAAAAAACAAAAAAAAAACATTGAGTCAATCTTTTTTCAACTTAAATCAGTTTACCTATAGTCTCAGTCTGACATGGCACAATATCTGGCCAGACTATATATTGGTTATTAATTAATATAGTTGATTTATAAATCAAGTTTAAAAAAAATGTATAGTTTATTATCGAGTCGCATGAAAATACGTGGATGATATCGCGCATTATAAATTCGAGATGGATCACTAATGATTCATTCGACCACAAGGCACACCTAGCTATGAATATAAATCTCTTTAACATATAGGAGCAGTGCCTACACTTCAATCGGGGTACAACTGATAATTTGTTGGGTGTATAAATAGAGTAATTACGTCAGCGGAGGTGACCTCACACCCTAGAACAAGTTTCACAAAACCATCCTCACTGGACGGGAATGTTATGTCAGGGGTTCTTCTCTAACCAAATTTTTAAAAAAAGATAAAATGTTTGCCTGATTTTATGTTAAAAAAGCTGTTTTATTTTATAATTATCAGTTTAAATATAATTACTTATTAATAAAATGTGAAGCTATGAATCATTATAAAACTAAATATATTCTTTATTTTCCAATAAAATAAATTTTTTATCTAAGATTATATGAAAGTGAGGAATGCCTCTCCCCATTTCTAAACAGAAAAATCTGGTGCGGGCAACACACGACTTTCACTTACCTCGATTTTTAAAATCAATGAAAGAATTTTCAAATAAAGTTAGAGATAAAAATACGTAAAACTATTAAGGAATTAATCAAATTGAATTTATATAGAAACATGTGTTTTATTAAAAAATCTATTATATTATTATCTAAAATAATCAGTTAGTTTTATCTTCTTGTGCCTCTTCTGGTAAGCTCATTTTGATGAAAAAAGTTTTGTCACGTCTCGGGCGTATAGTTGTCTTAAATATGAAATTTCAGTTTCATAGGACTTACCGTTTCCGCCCGGGAGTTACCACACACACACACACACACACACACACACACACACAGACACACACACACACACACACACACACACACACACACACACACACACACACACAGACCTTTTTGCGGGACTTGGTTATTTGGACTCAGGGGACCCTAAAACGTGTATTTCCGTTGAAAACTGGAATTCGAAAATTTTCACGATCGCAATACTTTCCTTACTATATATAGTAAGTGAAAGTAAAACAGACTTAAAATATGCAATTGTTATAACTGATAAGATACCTGTATAAGAATTTAAAAAATCTGGTGCGGGCAACACACGACTTTCACTTACATCAATTTGAAAAATCAATGAAAGAATTTTCTAATAGAGTTAGAGTTAAAAATACGTGAAAATATTAAAGAATTAAATAAATTTAGTTTATATAGAAACATGTGTGTTATTAAAAAATCTTTTATTTTATTATCTAAAATAATCAGTTAGTTTTATCTTCTTCTCATCACTCCCTATTAGCTTCTAAAAGCTTGTGTATGAGATGATATTTTTTCTAAAATCTTTAGCTTTCCAACGGTATATCATACATGTATATTACTGCTCTTATGTTCAAAAACGAAAAATTGCATTAAATAAATATTTTTTCTGTTTTCTCCTTTAGTTGGGTATCGAATTGATTCAATTTATATATTTACCTGTTTTTCATCAGCGTTAACAAGATAATCTAGTTATTATTATTGAATCTACAAAATTAAAGGTACTTTAGGGGAAGAAAATTTAAAATATCGGTATTTAATCCCTGTCAGACCATTTTTATCCAAATAAAACCTACATGATATTAAAGCCCATTAATTTTTACATCGATATAGCGAGTTTAATCAAAATCGTCGGAACCGTTTTCGAGAAAATCGAAAAAAGGTGCAAAATGCATGGTATAAAGTGCCTCTTCTGGTAAGCTCATTTAGATGAAAAAAGTTTTGTCACGTCTCGGGCGTATAGTTGTCTTAAATATGAAATTTCAGTTTCATAGGACTTACCGTTTCCGCCCGGGAGTTACCACACACACACACACACACAGACACACACACACACACACACACACAGACCTTTTTGCGGGACTTGGTTATTTGGACTCAGGGGACCCTAAAACGTGTATTTCCGTTGAAAACTTGAATTCGAAAATTTTCACGATCGCAATACTTCCCCTTACTATATATAGTAAGTGAAAGTAAAAAAATCTGGTGCGAGCAACACACGACTTTCACTTACCTCCATTTTTAGAATAAATTAAAGAATTTTCGAATACAGTTAGATATAAAATGAGTGAAATCATTAAACAATTAATTAAATGGAATTTCTATAAAAACATAAGTTTTATTAAAAAATTGATTACCTTATTATCTAAAATAATCACTTGTATCAATTGATTGTGCATGAGATGATAATTTTTCTAAAATCTTTAGCTTTCCAACGGTATATCATACATGTATATTACTGCTCTTATGTTCAAAAATGAAAAATTGCATTAAAAAAATATTTTTTCTGTTTTCTCCTTTAGTTGGGTATCGAATTTATTCAATTTATATATTTACTAGTTTTTCATCAACGTTAACAAGATAATCTAGAAATTATTATTGAATCTACAAAATTAAAGGTACTTTAGGGGAAGAAAATAGAAAAAATAGAAAATAGAAAAAAAACAGACCTTTTTGCGGGACTTGGTTATTTGGACTCAGGGGACCCCAAAACGTGTATTTCTGTTGAAAACTGGAATTCGAAAATTTTCACGATCGCAATACTTCCCCTTACTATATATAGTAAGTGAAAGTAAAAACAACTGTTTTTTGACAATTTTCAATGTTTCTAAAAAATAAATAAATAATTTATTTATCAATTTTAAATATAATGCCAGACACACAAATGAAATAGTCTTATTTAAATTAAAATTACAATGTATATTTTATTAAAATTGTCTAAAATCCGTAGTTTCTTTAATATTCCTTTTATTTATAATTTTGGCCCGTAGCAGGTATAACTCTACTCCCACTATAATCCATTAGTTTCAAGCCTTGCTTCCTCGTCAATTCCTGATAATCCTCGGAGGCGTCTGAAAAGAAGATGGCCTCGAGACCTTCATGTTTAGACTCACTACCAAAGAGTTCTGCCCATGGACAGTTTCTCTTCATTTTTATTTCACGTGTTTTATCATTAATCAGCATATTCACTTGTTTTATTTTATACAGTTGTAAATGTCAATAAAAATATATTTAAAAAATATTTGTAATTTAAAATAAAGTGTTCTGGAATTATTTGTTGTTTATAAAGTTATCTTCACATTATGCTTTAATGGCTCATCGAACTATGCTACAGTGGAAGTCCTAAATATGGTCTTTCCCGGTTTAATTAGGACAGGGGTTTTTAACGAGTTGTTGGGAAAGTAAAAAAGCTCGATACATGGGTACCTCATGATCTTACTGAGCTGCAGCAAGACCCCATGTTTCAAAACATACCGTGCAAAAATTGAAAGAACTGGGCTACGAAGTTCTTCCGCACCCACCATATTCTCCCGACTTGTCTCCACCAGATTACCACCTGTTCAGGAATTTAAACAACTTCGTCAAAGGAAAACTTTTTGAAAAAGATGATCAAGTGAAAAGTGCGTTTTCAGATTTTGTTTCACTTCAAAGCTCAGAGTTTTTCAGTTCGGGGATAAAAAAGTGGTGTCACGTTGGGAAAAATGTGTAGAAAAAGAAGGTAAAAACTTCGAATAAAATTATCTTGTTTTCATATCGTATTTTTAATAAAAATCCTTTACCTTGAAAACGGACATTTCATGTGACACAATCAAATAGTTAGTAAATATTGAAAGAATGTTTAAAAATTCCCATGGAAAAATTTATTTAGTTTCTGTCAAATTATAAAACTTACATAAATTATAAAAAATACTAGCCTCTAGTATTTAAATTCACTTATCATGTCCATTTTTTTAAATTGATTTATTTTTACACAACAATAATGTTGAAATTAAACGGTTTCACTGAAAATTTATGAATGATACTTATTGAATCTTTATAAATAGAATTAGTTGAAGTTTATGAAATTTAAATACAATGCTTAAAAAGGAAGTGACAAGTGGGAATCATAATTCCTTGTCTTGCACCAAGGCAAGTTTCAAGGCAGGAACCAATTTACAAAGAATAACCACTGAAAAAAAAAAAAAAAAAATCAAACTGTAAAGATGACAATGATTAAATTTAGCATAGACTCAAATTATTCAACAAAGATAAAAAAAAGTTGAAGATTCTTTGGCTTTCTTTACCCGTTTTATTCAGCGAAGCAGTGTTTTACGAGGAAAGGAAATTCCGCAAGTTCCATTGCTAAACATTTATTTTTTCTTCCCCCTTCTTGGCGATTTTTGGCTTCAGGCACTATTCGGTTGCGAAACAGTCACCTAGAGTTAATAAAAATATAATAGTTCGTAAATGGTTAACTTCATATTCTCCTTAAATAATTACCGATAACTTTAAGTGCATGCAGAAGACTTTCATTGAATGACCCACCAGTCAACTCTTTGTCGATTCGGGTATCATCAAGATATAATAGAGGTACTCAATACCTTTTTCATTATAAATTAGATTGTGATCACAGCTCATATATAAAATGCAACATAACATGAATATAGCAAATTTCACGTTCAAAAAATTACAACAAATTACCTTTACCCTTTGTCGCAAACCGATGACCTCCTGCCCCACTGTATCCTTTAACAATACCCCACTCATACCTGTTGAACAAATCCGATACCTAGGACTCCATCTTGATAAACGTCTTACATGGAATCCTCACACGAGACTAAAACGACAAGAGACTGCCCGTAGATACCGATTACTACAACACTTACTCGAAAAACGTTCAAAACTTCCAATTCATTACAAAAAGCTCATTTATGTTACCGTCATCAGACCCATCTGGACATATAGAATCGAGCTTTGGGGCTCTACTAAGCCATCTAATTCCTCCTGCATCCAATCCTTACAATCCATAATCCTTCGCAAAATCCTAAATGCTCCTTATTTCGTCACAAATAAAATAATCCATAACAACCTTAATATCCCATTTGCTGCAGACCTTTCTCGTACCAGATATACCAATTTTAATTACAAACTCCCAGCCCATATAAACCCTCTTGTCCGCAACCTATTAATCTCACATATTCCTGACAACCCTCCTAGGCGATTGAAAAAAAGATGGCCTCGGGATCTACTTACTTAAATAAACATCAAAGTTCTACCGCTGGGTAGTTTCTTCACAAGTCTTTCACGCCCTTTATTCTAATTCAACAGTTTTACTTATTGTATTTATGTTAATAAAGTTGTAAAATTCAATAAAATATGAATAAAAAAAAAAAAAAAATTACAACTAGAACCAACTACAAACAACATATGAATCAGTCCAACTCATTCTGATTTTTTGTTTGTTTATTTATTTAACTTCACTTTATGCTACACTGGGAGTCCTGAATTTAGCCTATCGAGGTTTAATTAGAATAGATATCTTTAACGAGTAACTCACATCGCAAAGGCTTGAGACCAGCATTTTACTGAAGGATGGTATAATCAAAGATGTTGTCTCCCTAAAAAAATTGTTGAATAATCTGCTGAGTGCCAAAACACCACAGGTGACTTAATTCATATTTATTTTTACAAAAGGATCATACTCATCAAAATTCCTATATATTATTTCCGCAATGTTCTGATAGATCGGTATCATTCAAATGTTTCTAAAAAAAGAATATTTAACTTTAATTTTTAATATGAAATATTCTTTTTGGTTTATAATTTCCAATAATGAAAAAAAAATTGAAATCTCGCTTATATATATGCTTGTAACTACGTTATTCTCGAAGATAGAAAAAAAATACATTATTGTTTTTCAACAAAAAAAAAAACGCGGATAATTATATAAAAGAGAAAAAAAAAATTGAATTCTCGCTTATATATACGCTCGAAGACAGAAAAAAAAGGCATTATTGTATTTTAACCAAAAATCCGCGAATGATTATATGAAAGAGAAAAAAGAAAAGAAAAAAAAAATTGAAAAATCTCGCTTATAAATACGCCTGTAACTACGTTATTTTCGAAGATAGAAAAAAATTCATTATTGTTTTTTAGTTATATAATAGAGAAAAAAGAAAAGAAAAAAATTGGTATTTTTCACATAAATACGCTTATAACTAATGCAATTTTTGAAGATAAAGAAAAATGTGTATAGAGTTTTAGAATCGGTAAAGCGCGATAAACAAAAAAATAAATAAATAAATAAAGTATGAAAATGAATAGAAACTTTATTAGCATCAAAACAATTATCTTGAACTAATGATTTACGTTATACACTCGGTAACGACAAACTAAACTTTGCCATTCACAAGTAGATAGCCAGGGTTCCAGGAGATCCCAGTGCTATTCTCCAAAAAAAATTTTAACCAAATGAAAAAAAAATTATTGCATTTAGTTTACAACTCGCTTAGATATTGCGTTTTGAAATCAGCGGTAGTGTTATGATATGATGCTTTGAATTACTGCTTTTCATATTACTTAATCGCCTATCAACAGCCTTATAAACAGTTTAAAACCCAATATTGTTATTTGGAAATAATATACCATTGTGTAATAATTTGCGGAATTTTTTTAATTATTATGATGTACTTGAATATTTTTAATGTACTAAAGGGAAGTACCTTAAATTGTTCATAGATATATCTTCGGTAGTTCAAAAGATTAAAAACAACTGAAGAAATGACTGTGTTAAACCCTCTGACGTATATCACGTGAATAGACGTATTATAAAATCAAATGACGTCAGTGTTATAATAAGTGTGTGGTTATCTGGTGGACCGCGCACGCGTTTTCCTATTCTCAACTGTGTAGCCCGCATGCGCAGTTATATGCCAGACAGTTTAGTGTCTAAAAAAAAAAAAAAATCTGGTGCGGGCAACACACGACTTTCACTTACCTCAATTTTTAAAATCAATGAAAGAATTTTCAAATACAGTTAGAGATAAAAATACGTGAAATTATTAAGGAATTAATCAAATTGAATTTATGTAGAAACATGTGTTTTATTAAAAAATCTATTATATTATTATCTAAAATAATCAGTTAGTTTTATGTTCATTTCATCACTCTCTATTAACTTTTAAAAGCTTGTGTATGAGATGATATTTTTTCTAAAATCTTTAGCTTTCCAACGGTATATCATACATGTATATTACTGCTCTTATGTTCAAAAACGAAAAATTGCATTAAAAAAATATTTTTTCTGTTTTCTCCTTTAGTTGGGTATCGAATTTATTCAATTTATATATTTACCTGTTTTTCATCAGTGGTAACAAGATAATCTAGTTATTATTATTGAATCTACAAAATTAATGGTACTTTAGGGAAAGACAATTTAAAATATCGGCATTTAAGCCCTGTCAGACCATTTTTATCCAAATAAAACCTACATGATACGAAAGCCAATTAAATTTTACATCGATATAGCGAGTTTAATCAAAATCGTCGGAACCGTTTTCGAGAAAACCGAAAAAAGGTGAAAAATGCATGGTATAAAGTGCCTCTCATGGTAAGCTCATTTCGATGAAAAAAGACTTGTCACGTCTCGGGCGTATAGTTGTCTTAAATATGAAATTTCAGTTTCATAGGACTTACTGTTTCCGCCCGGGAGTTACCACACACACATACACACACACACACACAGACCTTTTTGCGGGACTTGGTTATTTGGACTCAGGAGACCCTAAAACGTGTATTTCCGTTGAAAACTGGAATTCGAAAATTTTCACGATCGCAATACTTCCTCTTACTATATATAGTAAGTGAAAGTAATAGCTATATTTTAGTGTCTAAAATACCTATATTATAAATATCGATATTTTAATATTTGCATCGACAATGTAATCGGTATTCATATCGATATTTTTTTTTCAAAATTTGTCATTGCTAAATAAAACCATTAAGTAGATAATGGCTAATTTCGAGTACTACGTGAGATAGAGAGAGAGATGCAGCAAGAAGAAGATTCAAACGCACTAGAACTACCAATGATTTTTCTACCTTCAAATCCCTCACCCAAACTTCCTTACTCCGTGCTAAAGCTACATATTTCCACGATTCTCTTTAACAAGCTCCTGATTTCAAATCGAAATGGAAAATCCTCAAAACATTATCCGTGATCATTTCAAGATCCAGCTCCATTTACCCCGTAACTCCTGACGAACTGAACAAGCATTTCGCTGATCTTATTACGCCTCACCCGCCTCAATCCTGCTTCCCTCGACGCACCTGAATACTTCTAATTCTGAACATTTCATCCGACGAGCTACTATCCACTATTCTTTATTATTTAATGTTTTAGTTCATTTTATTTCTTTTATTAATCATAAGGTTGCAATATTACCTTGTAAATATATATGCGTGTGTTTAAGTGTATGTATTTTCCATATGAAGTGTTATTAGCATTTTCCAAGATTCTGGAGGGCCTGGATAGAATCAGTGCCTGGGGAAATCTGAATAAACTTAAGCTAAATGCCATAAAGACGCAAGCAATAGTAATAGGTTCCAATTCCCTTATCAAATCTAATACCAACTTTCCAAGTCTAATAAAAGTCAGTAATTACCCAATTACTTTCAGTTCTACTGTCAAAAACCAAGGTATCACCATCGCCCAATCTCTCTCCTGGAAACCCCACATTGCCAATATCTCCCGAAGAACAAGTACCCTTAAATTTTTCCATCGCTCCCGTCATCTCCTTCCACTATCCACTCGTAAGCTCCTCGTTTCCTCACTTATTTCCCCCCACTTTGACTATTGTTGTGTGGCGTATGGCGGCTTCCCGGCTGTGCTTGAAGACAGACTAAAGCGCATTATGAACATTTTCTTAAGATTTGTCTTCGGTACTTCAAGGAGGTCTCATGTTACCTACTTATACGGTGAATTAAAGTGGCTCCTTCCCTCAACCCGCAGACAATATTTCCTTGGTTCATACCTTTACCAAACTCTTAACTCCCAGCCCCCTTCCTACATCCACAGTCTCCTTCAATTTAAATCCTCAGTCCACTCAGTCGAAACTAGATCCTGACATTCCGACCTTTACCTTCCTACCATTCCTCCATAGAACCAAAACTTGTGATCGTTCTTTAATTGTTCGTTCTACTACACTCTGGAATTCTCTACTAACCCATATCCGCCATGCTGCCTCTTTATCCTCATTCAAATCCCAACTTTTCCTATACCTTCTGTCATCCCAAATAGAGGTTCAGCAAATGTGATATGTCAATTCTATCCAGAAATCTACATTGAATGAATGAAGATTACTGTTTACCGCCCAAATTTCAATTTGATTTTGTTTAAATATAATTTTATTTTCTCAGAAGATAAAATTTAGAAGATATTCTTTGTTATTTTTTATGTATAGTATTTTTCCTCATAGTAAATAATTGTATAAATGTTTATTTTGTCTGTTGGCTAGAAATATTATATATTTCAATAGTACATAACTGTTATTCTTAAGTGACCTAGTCCCAGAATAAAATTATTTTTCTATTCTATTCTATGTATGTATTTTTGTATTCATAATGTGCAGTATAATTTGTTATTTTTTTAAATGATGTCTATTTTGAAGACGTAATAGCCAGAAGATGGATATTTAATGTACATTTCTATTATTCTTTGGAGACTAGCTGTCCCAGAATAAAAATTATTTTTCATTTCATTACAAGATATATTAGATATCTATTAATACCAATATTTGTGATTTATCTTACCTATTAACAGAGTTCCCCACGGTTGACTAATCACTATGAATAAAAAACCTTTAAAAAAATATTTAGTCAAAAACTTGCAGTATTTTTAGTTTTAGTTTCTCGAATTCCATTAAAATTTTATGAAATATCCTTTCTTATCCTAGCTTCCGAGTTATAAGGAATATCATTGAAATTATTCCGGAATAAGACACCCTCTATCACAGTGGATGTTTAGGCATTGCCTGGGAACCAATATACAGGACAAGGGAGTTTATCACGGAAGGATAGGTTTAGTTCCCACAAGCAATGGCGAGGGAGAGATATTCTGAAGGGGAGATACTAGTAGGGGAAGACAGCTTGCAAAATCACCCTACAAACTAGGATAATTGAATTATTGAGGTGGAAATACCATTCAGTAGGATCGATTAAATTTACATTTGCGAGTAAATAAATAAATTAATGGCTTTATTTACTTAACATACATACTTTACATGGTATATATGTACATATATTTGTGTATGTACGTATGTATATATGTAATTTCTAATAGGTGCTTAATTTGTTATTCACTAAAATACTTATATTATATTGTCAAATATTTGTAGCCAGAAGAAGAATCCTAAATTGTACATTTGTATTATTCTTAGGGGACTAACTGTCCCAGAATAATTTCCCTTTCACTTGTTTTCATTACTACACGTACTTAAATAAGCCCACTCATTTGAAACTCAATTTTACATTCCTACAAACAAAACTACAAATGTCTACATAATTTAAGGTTCTTTCAGATGACTCTCAAGGACACATTCTACAAGGTTAAGATCAGACTTAGATGCTTCAATGGATTCAAAGTAGGGAAAGGTCTATGATAAGGAGACCTACTGTCTGGCCTGCTCTTTGGGCTAGTGTTGGTGTCTAAGATTCCCAAATAAAGACAAACCTGGGAGATAAGAATTTGTTGAAAAAAAGCAAAGATATTAATACAGTAGTAAGGCTGACAAATATAGACATGGAAACTGAAACATGCAAGTTGGAAATAAGAGAACTCCGAATGTCTCGAAATGAAGATGATTTTTATTAACAGCATGTTCTATTCGGCTAAGGTTGCGGATATGGGACTAATTATAAATCAAGGAGATACCAAGTATATGAGAGCTGGCCCGGGAATGGATGATTACATCAGAGAACCTGTAACAATCTGAACATTTACATTTGAAAATGTGGACCAATTTGGGCTCGATAGTTGGTAATTCGAATAAGATTGCAAGGAGGCCAATTGCTGCTATTTAGGCTTCAGACAGCACCTTAGCAGTAAGGCCTTGTTTCGTCAGATCAAGTGCCTTCTTTATAAAACACATTTACAACCAGATTTGACGAATACTTCGGAGACGTGAATCCCGACAAATTCAGGAGAGAAGTTGCTTATCGGAAAAAAAAAATACGCTGTATTTTTGGACCCATTGAGAAAGGGTATATGAATTATTTGGAGAAGCGTATGTCGTTCGTTTTATAAAGTGTGGTAAACTAAAATGGACAGGCCACTATTGCAAGGATAGATAAGGAGCAAATTCCCAAAAAGCTACTCTTTGGGAATTTTAACCGGTCGATAGGAAGAGGAGGCCAAGGCTGAGGTGGGAAGACGCCGTCATGAAGAATGCGTAGAATCTTTTAAGCCCACGAAATTGGAGAGCGACTGTTGGGTACCGAGCCGTCTGGCGAAGGCTCATCGAGGAGACCAAGATTCACATCGGGCTGTAATTCCATTGAAAGAAGTGAGGCTAACTGTGGAAGTAAAACATGAACATGGAAACTGAAATATGAATGCTGGAAATAAGAGAACTTTGTAGGCCTGGAAAAGAAGCTGATTTCTATTAGCAGTTTTTTCTATTCGGTCTTGTCTATCGCAAATCTCCTCCAGCGGTGTACACCCAAAGCCAACTTGCTAACGACCACCACCCATCTTCTTATTTGTTCGGTTGTGCCAGACAATCCTCTCTCATTGTACCAAATACTCGTCGCAGAACTTTTCTTTTCTTGACCTTCAAACCTTCCATATTTTCAGTTGTCAGGAATCTTGATAATTTTTGTTTTTTTGGTCACCCCTCGTATTGCCTTTAAAGGGTATACGAGGGTTTTCTCGGGCCAAGAGTCGGAGAAAAATACCGAGATAAAAGCCTCCTCAGTACCGAGACGCGAACTCGTAATTATTTGGTCTCAAGATTTTTTGGTCATTTGTCGTTGCTAGACAACGCGCGTTAAACAAAACGCGCGCGAACCCACTCAGTCACTCCACCCCCAAGAACCTTGATAGTCAACCGAAGGATGATTATGTGGATTTGTATATATACATATGTGGTTATAGAACCTTCTTGGTCCATAAGACTAGAATGTTCTAGTAAATCACCACTATACTTGTCTAAATAAAAATGTTGTAGTATAATTAGTCAATTTCGTATAATGTAGAAAAAAACGTTTCTTCATCCCCTCCAATCTAATCTATTTACAAATTACCGGGCTTGTTGAGGAATGACGTACATGAATGTATTTTTTAACTACTAGACGTTCTATTAAACCATAGAAAATTTCTTTTTCTTTTTCACCAAGTAGTTTGAAAAATTGCCCTTGATTAAATGCGCCATTAAGCATGAATGACGTATACAACCTAAGATTAACCCTCATTTAGTGGTTTTAGTTCCTACGCGGCGGAATGAAACTGGTCCACATAGCAAGAATAATTATAGGGGTACGCGAAACTGGAAATCTCACACATCTTCTTGCTTGTTCGAGGAATTAGTCATAAAATTGAACGAATACGAATACTAAAGAACGAATAATGTTAGCATTGATTAAACATGGGCAATTAGAACCTATTACAGCATTCGATTACCAATTAAAGGAAAAAAACAGCAGAAATTTTTATTAATTATAATTTTTGTTTAAAATCATATTTCCTACCATATATAATTTATGTTGGGTACATCCTATCACGGACATTGCATGGAAAATACCACTGCTACCTAAACTCTACCAGAAATGTCCAACGTTGAATTTGTCTGTGTAGAGTATTCTTAACGAGGGAAAAGGCTTCATGCATATTTTACGCTAAGGCAATTCAAAAAAAATCTGGTGCGGGTAACACACGACTTTCACTTAATCGATAAAAGAATTTTCAAATACAGTTACAGATGGAAATGAGAGAAACTTGTTAAAGAATTAATTAAGCTGAATTTCTATAGGAACGTGTGTTTTTTTTTTTAAATCTTTTAAATTATTATCTAAAACAATCATTATTTTTATCTGTTTGTGCATAAGATAATAATTTTTCTGAAATCTTCAGCTCTCCAACGGTATATTAGGGGTATTCACTACGTTTGCTATAGCATTGTGTGCTATTTTGCTAAACCCGTCGAGTTTCTACAGTTATTTCCTGTATAAAATTGATGGGTTTAGCACAATAGCACAAATATTTTTGCAGTTTTATCCTATAATTGGATATCAAATTCGTTGAAATGGTATATTTACCTGTTTTTTATGATTTATAAGAAGATGATATTATTATTTTTATAGGATCTATAAAATTAAAGGTACTTTAGAGAAAGAAAATTACAAATATCAGGATTTAATCCCTGTCAGATTATTTCAATCAGCATAAAACCTACATGATATTAAAGATCATTCAATGTTACATCGATACAGCGAGTTTAATAAAAATCGGCTCAAACATTTTTGAGAAAATCGTAGAAAGGTGCAAAAAGGTGATGTTTTAACAAAAAAAATGTAGTAACATCTCAGGTGTATAGTTGTCTTAAATATGAAATTTCAGTTTCATTGGACTATTCGTTTTCGAGCTGGACGTACACACACCCACAGACTTTTTTGCGGGACTTCGTCATTTGGACTCAGGGGACCCTAAAACGTTTCCTTTCTTTCTAAAACGTTTCTAAAACTTTCCTTACCACATATTTCATATATAGGTAAGTGAAAATAATTATTTCCTCATGTATCCACGCGGACCCCCTGAATATCTTATGCATATTGGTAACCATTGGCTTAAATGATTGTTGTATTGGGTTGTGTCACATGAAATTTCCTTTTTCAAGGTAAAGGATTTTTATTAAAAATACGATATGAAAACAAGATAATTTTATTCGAAGTATTTACCTTCTTTTTCTACACATTTTTCCGACGTGACAACAACTTTTTCATCCCCGAAAAGAAAAACTCTAATCTTTGAAATGAAACAAAATCTGAAAACGCACTTTTTACTTGATCATCATTTTCAAAAAGTTTTCCTTTGAAGAAGTTGTCTAAATTCCTGAACAGGTGTTAATCTGTTGGAGACAAGTTGGGAGAATATGGTGGGTGCGGAAGAACTTCGTAGCCCAGTTCTTTCAATTTTTGCACGGTATGTTTTGAAACATGGGGTCTTGCTGCCGCTCAGCGTGATCATGAGGTACCCATGTATCGAGCTTTTTTACTTTCCCAATACACTTTAAATGTCTGGAAACGGTAGATGCACTTGCATTTAGTTGTGCTGAGAGTCCTTTAAACTGTTTGTTAGGGGTTTTCTTCCTCAGGGCAAGTTTTCCAAGTCGGTATCCCCAGCTGAAAACTTGGCAAACCAACGGCGAATGGTCCGTTCATTAACACTCCCTTCCCTAAACGTCTTGCAAATATTTCTAGCAACCTACTAAAAAGTAGGTAATTGATTGGGAAGCTAATGTTTATAATACAAATATAGGGGATTAGTAACTGTTTACTTTAAATATGTAAACAATTGGAAAAAAGCAATAAAGACCTGCAAAATCCTTTATGTATTTCAGAAACTATAAAAACGGACATTTCATGTGAAACATCCCAATATATAATAATTTCTAGTGTTATATAATTTAATCTAAAATAAATTATTTATCGAAACAATATATTTTTTTTCAAATTTAAGTTTATTGGTAAATTAGCCCATTTACTTATTGTATTCATTATAAGTACAGTTGAAATATCAATAAAATGCTTTTAAAAAAATAAGTTTTTATTGGTTATTTAATTTAAAGAAGTGGTTTCAGTGAAAGTTTTGTGTTGCATACTCTAGATTTTTTATTTTACAATAATCATCAATTATAACTTAATTACAATATTCACCTTGACTGTACTTCCACTTTTCTGCCTCGAGTGGAAGAGAACATTGTTTTATTCATCAAATTTATATTACCTAAAGATAACGGCAGAGAGACTTGTCATCGATTTAAAAATAAACGAGGTGTTGATTTGCAACGCAAAATACCGATAATCAAGAATATTAATGCCCGAAGAATTGAACGGTGGAATAAACACAACGGTTTGTAATCGCGAACCAATCATTTAAAAGTGTGCGCGCAACACACGACTTTCACTTACCTTCGTTGTTAAAATCAATTTAAGAATTTGTAAATACAAAGATACAAATAAATTGTTAAAGAATTAATTATTTTGAATTTCAATAGAAACATTAAAAAAAAAAAAAAACAACTTTATTCACATATTTACATTTAGACAAAATGTTAACAATGATTTTGGATGAGTCATCCTTACAATCAGAAAATATTTTTGTTTTTTTGTGATTATAGTACATTAGCCTAAATGGCAAACATATTGTGAAAAATTGAGGTTACATTGCGATTGTAGGAAAAATTATCCAAAAAACCTACGCATAAAAACTACACATAAAATATTTAAAGATACATGAAGTAATTGAAAATACATAAAATAATTGAAAATACATGAAATAATTGAAAATACATAAATTAATAGAAAATACATAATATGATTGAAAATTATAAAATTTAAAAATTTATAACATAAGAAAGTAAGTTAATTTAATAATACATGTTTTGTTCTCTTATAAGTATATCGTTTTAGTGAAAATTTATTGTAATTACCGATTTCTTTTATTAATGGGTTTTTAGAGACTGGAGTTTTACTGAAGTAAGAAGCTGTTTGTGAATGGACAAGTTGTTTGATTGTAGGAAGCTGCAAGTCTTGGAGCATTGATGATATTTTCGTGTATCGGGGGAAATTATTAATTATCCGCATTGACAAGTTTTGAATTCTCTCGAGTTTATGGAAGTTAGTCGAGCAGGATGAGCTCCAGACTGGAGAGCCGTATGTGATTAACGGGCGGATGACTGATTTATATATTGTTAATTTGTTTTGAGTACTCAAACGGGATTTTCTATGTGCGTTATTATTATTATTATTAGTGCGATATCTCACTAAAAGGAAGGCGCTAAGCACTTATGATCCAATTTTCTTATTTCTTGTTCTTTTTGTCTTGCCAGTATTGTCTCATTCTTTGGCTCAACTTTTTTTGGCAAAAAATTTTCTGGGTCTGTATGGTTTCTGATTGTTTTGCTCCAGAGTTAATTCACATTTTTTTACTTTGTCTTTAAATATTTATCATTATATATATTCGGTCGTGGATTTCCTCTTGTCTTATGTCCTTTCGTGTCTGTTTGACCCAGTTCGTAGTGCTTTTGAGTGTTGCTGTTGCTTCGTGTATTTGCCGTGTCAGTCTTGTTTCAGGTAGTCTTTTTATATGCCCGTAGAATTTCAGTCTTTTTTTCCTGATGTCTGTCTCGATCTTGGCGTTGTGTTTTATTAAATAATCTACTATATTTTTATCTACAACAATCAGTTAGTTTTATCGGCTTTTTATCACTCTCCATTAACCTTTAAAATTCCGTGTATTAGATAATATTTTTTCTAAAATCTTTAGCTATCCAACGGTATATTATACATCTATATTACTATCCTTGAGTTCAAAAACACAAAATTTGCATAAAAAAATATGTTTGCACTTTTCTCCTTTAGTTGTCAATCAAATTCGCTCAACTTGCATATTTACCTATTGAGTATCAATGCTAATAAGATGATGTTCTGAATTTTTTGTAATCTACAAAATTAAAGGTACTTCAGAAAAAGAAATTTTGAAATATCGCCATTTAAGCCCTGTCAAACTATTTAAATCAGAATGAAACTTGCATCATATTAAAGGCCATCAAATTTTACATCGGTATAGTGAGTTTAATCAAAACCGTTAAAACTGTTTTTGAGAAAATCGTAAAAAGGTGCAAAATGCATAGTATAAAGTAGATCTTCCGGTCAGCTGATTTTGATGAAAAAGTTTCTGTAACATCTCGGGCGTATAGTTGTCTTGAATATGAAATTACGGTTTCATAGGACTTATCGTTTTTGCCCGGGAGTTATCACACACACCCACACCTTTTCGCAGGACTTGGTTATTTGGACTCAGGGGACCCTAAAACGTGTATTTCCGTTGAAGACAGAAATTCAAAAATTTTCACGATCGCAATACTTTCGTTTACTATATATTTCTTATATAGGTAAGTGAAAGTAAAAATAAACAGGCTTTAATGCAAGCTTTTCTATATTTCCTGATACATTGAAGAAAAAAAAAACTTATTCAAATGAGTTCTTCTGAAAGACGGAGAGTTTATTTCTTGAGGATAGAAAGCAAAGAAATTATCGTCTTCTTGGATTTCGGATGTTTGAGACAAAGATGTCAAAAAAGTACCTGTTATGCAGATTGACATTTTTCTGAAAAACCGGTTTCTCTATTATAGTCCCAGAGTTGATGCCAAAAAAGAAACCTGTTTGATCTAAACAGAGAGTATTGAGACCGAAAGTATTTTTATAAATGGACTGAAATAGATCGGTCAGAAAACAAAAAATTATTGGTCAACATGAAAAACGTTAGTATATAGCATTTCCAAGTCAAATTCAACCTTTTCCAAGTCAAATTCAACCTTTTCCAAGTCAAATTCAACCTTTTCCATTTCAAATTCAACCTTTTTCGATTTTAATAAAATAATAAAAATCAAATTAACATGATTTTATGTTTTTATGGTTATTTTAATTACACATTATGTTTTTAACCCTTGTGGCATGTTAAATGTTCCCAGGGGCCTTTATACATATAATTAGTCACGATTATAATAATAAGTATAACCGATACTTTAATTTTTAGACATTTTCGATACAAGGTCTGGTAGTCGGATTAGCGGGGGTCCGTTTTATTTTATTTTTATAATCACGGGCGAAAATATTATCAATACAGGTTTATTTTAACTTTTTCGTATTTATTGGATAGTAGGCTCAGTAGCTCCGTTCCCAAAGGTTCGTTACCGATTACACTATTAATTTTAATCGCGCTCGCTCAAATATGGGTTTATTATAATTTTTTCGTATTTATTGGATACTAGGCTCAGTACCTGCGTTACGGGGGGTTCTATCCCGACCATTCTATTAATTATTCGTGCGCTCACTCAAATATGGGTTTATTATAACTTTTTCGTATTTATTGGATACTAAGCTTAGTAGTTGCGTTCCCAAAGGTGCGTTACCGATTATACTGTTAATTTTTATCGCGCTCGCTCGATTTTCTGTATTTGGGTTTTGGAGTGTTTTGTTAGTGAAGGTGTTAATGTTTTTTAGTGATTTGGTATAATGTATGTTTATTTCGTGCTTTTTGTAACTTTTCATCTATTGGGTTACCGTTAATCCTTTTTTATCAGGATAGTAAGTTATCTTTTTGGTTAATATTTTAGTGTTTGATAGTAATCAGCTAAACAGAACGATTTCATACGCCCATTTTTATTTGATAAACCTCTACTAGAGTAATCGCAATTAAAATTAATAGTATAATCTGTAACGAGTCCTTGGTTACGCAGCGACTGAGCCTAGTATGCAGTAAATACGAACAAGTTAAAATAAACCTCTTCTTGAGCGAGCGCAATTTAAATTAATAGTATTATCGGTAACAAACCTTCGGGAACGCAGCTACTGAGCCTAATAGCGAATAAATACGAAAAAGTTGTAATAAACCCATATTTGAGTGAGCGCACGAATAATTAATGTAATAGTCGGGATAGAACCCCCCGTAACGCAACTACTGAGTCTAGTATCCAATAAATACGAAAAAGTTATAATAAACCCATATTTGTGTAAGCCCACGAATAATTAATAGAATGGTCGGGATAGAACCCCCCGTAACGCAGGTACTGAGCCTAGTATCCAATAAATACGAAAAAATTACAATAAACCTATATTTGAGCGAGCGCGATTAAAATTAATAGTGTAAATGGTAACGAACCTTTGAGAACGCAGCTACTGAGCCTAGTATCCAGTAAATACGAAAAAGTTACAATATAATAAACCCATATTTGAGCGAGCGCGATTAAAATTAATAGTGTAATCGGTAACGAACCTTTGAGAACGCAGCTACTGAGCCTAGTATCCAATAAATACGAAAAAGTTATAATAAACCCATATTTAAGTGAGCGCACGAATAAATAATAGAATAGTCGGGATAGAACCCCCCGTAACGCAACTACTGAGCCTAGTATCCAATAAATACGAAAAAGTTATAATAAACTCATATTTGAGCGAGCGCGATTAAAATTAATAGTGTAATCGGTAACGAACCTTTGGGAACGGAGCTACTGAGCCTACTATCCAATAAATAAGAAAAAGTTAAAATAAACCTGTATTGATAATATTTTCGCCCGCGATTATAAAAATAAAATAAAACGGACCCCCGCTAATCCGACTACCAGACCTTGTATCGAAAATGTCTAAAAATTAAAGTATCGGTTATACTTATTATTATAATCGTGACTAATTATATGTAAAAAGGCCCCTGGGAATTTTTAACAAGCCACAAAGGTTAAAAACATAATGTGTAATTAAAATAACCATAAAAACATAAAATCATGTTAATTTGATTTTTATTATTTTATTAAAATCGAAAAAGGTTGAATTTGAAATGGAAAAGGTTGAATTTGACTTGGAGAAGGTTGAATTTGACTTGGAAAAGGTTGAATTTGACTTGGTAAAGGTTGAATTTGACTTGGAAAAGGTTGAATTTGACTTGGAAAAGGTTGAATTTGACTTTGAAAAGGTTGAATTTGACTTGGAAATGCTATATATCACTACCAATAAATTTCACATTGTTATAGGCGAATTTAATCAAAATTTTTTAAGCCGTTTGTGAGAAAATTGTAAAAAGGTGCAAAATACATAGTATGAAGTATCGTTTCTGTTAGGTCAACTTAGATGAAAAATTTGCTGCTACATCCCAGGCTAATAACTTGTCTTAAATTTGAAATTTCGGGTTCGATTGAAATGTTTACTTCTCATTTTTTGAATGTGGAGTTATGGAATGAGATTTACTCCTCAATATATTATTAATTGTTAGGATTAATATTTATATTATCTCCTATTACAATGGATGCCGCCCTCTACCTCCGAAGGGACTTTTGCCTAAGACACCTGTGCACATACCTGAATCCCCACTTCAAACACCTTACCTACACAGGAAGTACTTGGACATTATGGGTACTAAGTGATCCATATGTCCCTTCATATGATCTCTGCCGCCTTTCCTCCTTCCCCTCTACTATTCCTTCATATATATGTACTCCCACCAAATCCTAGGACCAGAAAAAAAATATAATGCTTTTTTTTTAAATAATAATGCGTTTTTTTATTTTAAATAGTGTATAAAACATGTGATGTATTTATATTGTAATTTGTAAAAATAATACAATGGAGGGAAAGAAAAAAAAAAAAAATAGGGCCAGAGCACTACGGTCAAGATGTTTTTAATGTAAAGTTGTATTATAATATATCAGTAACAAGTTTATGTTTCTATTGTGAATAAATATACAAAGTTTATATAAATGTGTTATTCGTTAACTGTTTACCACATACACGCGCAAAGATCATTTAGCGGGACTTGGTCTTAAGTACTCAGGGGACATTAAAACTTGTATTTTCCTTGAAAACTAGAATACGATAGTTTTCACGATCGCATTACATTCCCTCTTTTTTTATTTTTTTATTTCATATGTAGATAAATGAAAGTCAAAATGATTAAGCACTACAATACCTAAAGTTTGTGGGTATTTTGCCGAGGTATAGTAACTTTTGCTACTTCATTTATTACATATTGATTTTTCTAAAATACAACACCTTGTTTTGATTAACGATTTTAACTGAAATCAAGAAAGTCGTATTTGTGGCTGGACGGTTATAGTGGAAAAGTTGCTGTTGCATCACAACCATATTCTAAATATATAATTTCAATTTCGTGCGACTTTTCATTTTCGAACTAGATTTTTGACCACATACACAAAGACCTGTCTGCGGGACTTGGTCATTCGGACTTACGGAACGCTAAAACTTGTAAACTTTGGTATTTGGTATTTCCGAAAGATCGCAATACTTTTCCTAAATATATATTTCATTTATACAATGGATAAGTGTAAGTAATAATACTGGAATGCATTATTTTACAATATATTAATTAAAAAATTAACAACTTTAATGAAAGCTCTCGACTACAATAAGGAGAAATACAGTGGGTCTCATCGTGACCCGAATATAGGATGACCGCAATGAGTCAGGCTCACCTGTTGTGTTGGGAGCTGAGGTGAGGCATTGAGGGTGCCACCTAGTCTGATTATTCATACCTCTTCCGATCATATCGTGAATCACAGTTTCGGTTTTAACTCATTTATATTTTTATTTATTGATCTATCGTTTATATTATTTATGTTCGAAATATTCCCTACTTCGTGGCAGATACTAATCTGAGTAACATACTACAGAGGGCGTTTCGGGGTTAAGTCGCCAGCTTTCAGGTTTGAAGTCCTAAAAAGAAGTCCTTTGGTTTCTAAAAGGTAATATACAATACATCCACTTTATAAAATTTCACATGAAACGAAAAAATCTATCAATTATTTATTATTGGACAAATTTACTTGATTCTTTTTTACGTTCAGTTACCTATATATGAAATATATAGTAAAGTATTGCGTTGGTGAAAATTTTCGAATTCCAGTTTTCAATGGAAATACACGTTTTAGGGTCTCCTGAGTACAAATAACCAAGTCACGCAAAAAGATCTGTGTGTATCCGTGTGAGTTAACTCCAGCGCGTAAACGAAAAGTCCTAGGAAACTGAAATTTCATATTTAACACAAATGTACGCCCGAGCCGTTATAAAACCTTTTTCATCAAAATCAGCTTACCAGAAGAGCCACTTTATACCATGCATTTTGCACCTTTTTACGATTTACTCGAATACGGCTATAACGATTTTGAATAAACTCGCTATATCGATGTAAAATTTAATGGGCTTTACATCATGGAGGTTTCATTCTGATTGAAATAGTCTGCCAGGGCTTGAATGCTGATATTTTAAATTTTCTACCACTAAAGTACCTTTAATTTTGTATATTCTATAAAAATAACTATATTATCTTGTTTTCATTGATAAATAACAGCTAAATATGAAAGTTGAGCGAATTTTATGAAAAACTAAAGGAGTTTCGAACACAAGAGCAGTAATATACATGTATAATATAACGTTAGAAAGCTAAAGATTTAAAAAAAATATTAAAAATAAAGATCTAAAAAAATATTATCTTATAAAAATTATTGGGGAGTGTTGAAAAGCCGATGAAACTAACTGTTGTAGATACAAATATAATAGGTTATTTAATAAAACATATTTTTCTACGGAAATTTAATTTAATTAATTATTTAATAGATTCACTCATTTCTATCTCTAACTGCATTAAAAAAAAAAATAATCGGTTTTAAATAGGAGGTAAGTAAAAGTCATGTGTTCCCCGCACCAATTTTTTTAGATAAAAGCGGATGTCGGATTTTGATAAAACTAAACTATTAGAATACATTTAAATCAAATTAAGTCGATTCCACAAAAAATGTCGGAAATCTACGTCCCAACTTGGCAAGTTAGATTTGTTACCTTCCATTTAGCCTTTGTAGCAAAAGCTTACAATGAAATATAAAAAAAAAAGAGGGAGGGGTGAAAAGAATAGTTTCCTACTTTCAGATCAAAGGACCGAAAGCTCCTCAAGAAATGACATACTGGAGGAAATTCTTAAAGGAAATAAGGAACCATATACAACAGTAGGTCTAAAAATAGTATAACAAGAAATGAGGAAAAGTTGGTTCGCTTCTGGAGTCTGACGTAGAAGGGAGATGTGTGAATTATTTCCCAATAAGTTTAAAGTATAAAGTATTAGAAAAGCCAATGGCGGGCATCTAACTGTGCCTGGATAAAGCGTTGTCACAGATTAATGAAGAAATTACACCAAACCTTAGAAATAAACAGTTATTCTTTCTGTATCCCTACTTTCTCAAAGGTTCTAGAATTTATTATTATTATCACTGTTTACAAACCTACCTACCTATATAGGGTGTTTCAGGGTTAAGTGACCAGATCTTAGGATTTAATTAAGGACCTCAAAACAGGATCAAAAGAAGTCCTATGGAGATGAGTCCGGAAATGTGTAGTAAAGGAGCTAGATACAGAAACATTTTTACTGAAATCGGCTGACCGGAAATGCTACTGTATACTTATTTTGCATCTTTTAACGATTTTCTCAAAAACAGCTTTAATATCATGGAGGATTCATTCTGATTGAAAAAGTCTTACAGGGTGTTGTGTTCTTAAAATAATTATAAACAATATTTTATTTGATTTATTAATGTGAGCACTGTTGTGGGTTTTGAGAGTGCCAACAATGCAATAATATCTTCTTGTTTCACAAGCTCCTTAGTGCCTTTCAGCGTGGAGCACCAGCCTCAGTCCATCGCTTCCACTCATCCCTTTGAATGGCCATATTTTTCATTTGGGTAACTGATTTGCCTCTCTTTCTTCCGAGTCCCTCCAGGTACTGTATATACGTAGTTCTGGGTCTGCCAACCATTCTCTTTCCTATTGGTTTGGCTTCCATGAACCATTTCACTCTTCTGTCTCCTGGGAGTCTGCACACGTGCCCAAACCAGCGTAGTTGGCGTTCTTCTATTGTCTCCTTCAGTGCCACCAATTTCAATTCTTCCCTGATGACTTCGTTTCTAACGCAGTCCCTTCTTGTTTTTCCAACTATCCTTCACAGGAATCTCATTTCTGAGGCCGTCATTCTATTTATAACTTGTTTTGGGCCTGTCCAGTGCTCTGCTCCATACAGCAGGATAGGAAGGAAAATTGTTTTATAAAGGACTAATTTGGTGGCATTAGTTATTTCTTTTGTTCCTATGATGTGACTGATTTGGTAGTATGCGAGGTTGGCCTTTCTAATCCGGCTATTTACTTCATGTTCTATCCTTCCATCATTGCTTACGGTTGTGCCCAAATACTAGTATGCAATAATATCGATTATATATAATACTCTCCCTCCACAAATTAGTTGATTTTTTTTTTTACATTTGAAAATTGAATGCACAATATTGAGAATTATAAATTAAAAATAAATTTTAGAAATTGCAAAAGGTCCAGAGTTGTTGCTATTTGTCGCATAACGTAGTCTTGAAACCGTTCTGAAGGACTGCGAGTTAGAGCAGATCGCTCGGCGGATTCCACTGTTAGAGATTATCCAGTTTCTTGATTTTCAGATTCGACATCAGGATTCACGACCGACCTAGGATTAACTGGTAGGAGTAGAAATGCTAATTCTTCGTGGTGGTGGTTAATTTCAGGTGGTTCCGGATCCGCAGATGCTTGTGGAGGTTGCAAGGGTGGCTGGCGTATCGGACTGGTATTGACGTTGGTTTGTGTGTCGTTTGAGACGGTATCCATTATCGAGTTTAAGTTGGCTGTGTAGATGTCCGAATTTTCGAATGATGGAACCAATTTTCGAAGTATTCTTGTTCCTTGAGACGTCGAGCTGGGACCTTATGTTTCGATTTAAATACAATTCGGGTGGAGTTTTGCCATTCTGGAGAGGGGTGGCTCTTTAATATTTCACTGACTTTGTGTTGAATGGTACCTGGCACCGTCATACAGTTGAGTTTTCATTTCAACGTTTGTATCTTCTTTCTTTTCTGTTGTATTAAAGTAGAAATGCAAACGACTGAAACATCACCCGTTCCTTTGCACCGCAGTTTCGATCTTTACGGGCAATCTTAGGTAGGGTGCTGAAAAAAACACCGGAGGCACTGGTTGTCGAGTCCTTGATGCTGGTAACTTTGTTTTAACCGTGATTTTGAGCGCGAATCACTAGATGTATTTTGTACATTTTGAGATGAGCATTTTGAAGAACTGATCCGATTGTTCTGTCTGGTAGATCGATTTTGAGCACGTGACTTGTGTTGGACAATTTTGTTGATTTCGTTTCCGGCAAGAGATGCTGATGGTGTTGGTTTAAGGTTAGAAATTTCGTGGCTCTCAACTTTAGCATTGAAATCCTCGAAGGGCGGTACAAGAACTTGTGGATTCACAGGGACTTGAGGTTAAGGACCACTAGCGATAATTTTTGAAAGATTCTCGATAATTACCCTTTGGTGGTTATTGAAAGCTTCCATAAGCGATTCAAACTGTCTATGAGCCATTTCGATGCAGGCAGGAAATGTCGAATTTAAGAAATAGGTAAAGGTAGGTTACCTAAACGTCAAGAAGTAGATACAATGCAATCGTCACTTCACGTTCACCTCGACGCCAAAAGTTGTGTTCTTGAAAAGAAATTGTGATTATGAACACTATTTTATTTGATTTATTAATGTCTTTGAGCACTGTTGTGAGTTTTGAGAGTGCCAACAATGCAATCATATCCATTATATGCTTACAGGGCTTTAATGCCGATATTTAAAATTGTCTTCCTTTAATTTTATAGATTTGAAAATGTTAACCATATCATGTAATTAGCATTGATAAAGAATGGTTAAATATTCTAGTGTTTAATAACAATAGAGTCAGGCACACCTGTTGTGTTGGGAGCTGAGGTGAGGCATTGAGGGTGCCACCTAGTCTGATTATTCATACCTCTTCCAATCATATCGTGAATCACAGTTTCGGTTTTAACTCATTTATGTTTTTATTTATTGATCTATCGTTTATATTATTTATGTTCGAAATATTCCCTACTTCGTGGCAGATACTGATCTGATTAACATACTACAGAGGGCGTTTCGGGGTTAAGTTGTCAGCCTTCAGGATTGAAGTCCTAAAAAAAAGTCCTATGGAGATGTATCCGAAAACGCGATGCCTTTGGTTCCTAAAAGGTAATATACATCCACTTTATAAAATTTTACAGGAAACGAAAAAATCTATCAATTATTTATTATTGGACCAATTTACTTGATTCTTTTTTACGTTCAGTTACCTATATATGAAATATATAGTAAAGTATTGCGTTGGTGAAAATTTTCTAATTCCAGTTTTCAATGGAAATACACGTTTTAGGGTCTTCTGAGTACAAATAACCAAGTCACGCAAAAAGATCTGTGTGTATCCGTGTGAATCAACTCCAGCGCGTAAACGAAAAGTCCTAGGAAACTGAAATTTCATATTTAACACTTATTGTGTTTAATAACGAATTTGATATCCAACTGAAGGAGAAATGAGCAAGAATATTTTGTATGTAATTTTTGATTGTTTGATAATAAGAACAGTAATATAGACGTGTAGGATACCGTTGGAAAGCTAAATATTTTAGAATAAAGATATTATCTCATCCAAGAAATTGTAAAAGTTAATGGTAAATGATGAAAAGCCGATAATACTGACTCATTCTTGTACATAGTAATATAATAGATTATTTAATACAACACATTTTTCTATTGAAACCCAATGTACTTATTTATTTTTTTTTTTAACTTCTTTTTTTAAATCAAAATACAGACATTTTACAGTGCAAGTAGAAGTCACTACCATTTAGAGGAGCCCGTGGTTGGGAAAGGAGTTCAACTGCGGCAATTCGACAAAGTACAATAACAAACAGTAACACAGTACAAAGTAAGATACAATGCAATACTTAAATAATATAACACAATTTTTTTATAAAGAAACAGTAACACACGACACAAAACAGTAACACACTACACTACAATTAATTATTTCATCATTTAATTTCATCACTAACTGTATTTAAAAAATCTGGTGCGGGCAACACACGACTTTCACTTACCTCCATTTTTAAAATCAATGAAAGAATTTTCATATACAGTTAGAGATAAAAATACGTGAAATTATTAAGGAATTAATTAAATTAAATTTCTATAGAAACATGTGTTTGATTCAAAAATCTATTATATTATTATCTAAAATAATCAGTTAGTGTTATGTTCATTTCATCACTCTCTATTAACTTTTAAAAGCTTGAGTATAAGATAATATTTTTTCTAAAATCTTTAGCTTTCCAACGGTATATCATACATGTATATTACTGCTCTTATGTTCAAAAACCAAAAATTGCACTAAAAAAATATTTTTTCTGTTTTCTCCTTTAGTTGGGTATCGAATTCATTCAATTTATATATTTATCTGTTTTTCATGAGTTGTAACAAGATAATATAGTTATTTTTATAGAATCAACAAAATTAAAGGTACTTCAGATAAAGAAAACTTAAAATATCGGCATTTAAGCCCTGTCAGACCATTTTAATCCGAATGAAACCTAAATGATATTAAAGCCCATTAAATTTTACATCGATATGGCGAGTTTAATCAAAATCGTCGGAACCGTTTTTGAGAAAATCGAAAAAAGGTGCAAAATGCATAGTATAAAGTGCCTCTTCTGGTAGGCTCATTTTGATGAAAAAAGTTTTGTCACGTCTCGGGCGTATAGATGTCTTAAATATGAAATTTCAGTTTCATAGGACTTACCGTTTCCGCCCGGGAGTTACCACACACACACACACACACACAGACCTTTTTTCGGGACTTGGTTATTTGGACTCAGGGGACCCTAAAACGTGTATTTCCGTTGAAAACTGGAATTCGAAAATTTTCACGATCGCAATACTTCCCCTTACTATATATAGTAAGTGAAAGTAAAATTGATTTCAACAACGGAGGTAAGTGAACGTCGTGTGATACGCAAACCAGATTTTTAAAATTCCCACGTGACTTATTTATTACTTTCACTTCCAAAGTCCAAATAACCAAGTCCCGCAAAAAGGTCTGTGTGTGTGTGTGTGTGTGTGTGTGTGTGTCTGTGTGTGTGTGTGTGTGTGGTAGCTCCCGGGCGAAAACGGTAAGTCCTATGAAACTGAAATTTCATATTTAAGACAACTATACGCCCGAGACGAGACAAAACTTTTTTCATCAAAATGAGCCTACCAGAAGAGGCACTTTATACCATGCATTTTGCACCTTTTTTCGATTTTCTCAAAAACGGTTCCGACGAATTTGATGAAACTCGCTATATCGATGTAAAATTTAATGGGCTTTAATATCATGTAGGTTTTATTTAGATAAAAATGGTCTGACAGGGCTTAAATGCCGATATTTTAAATTTTCTTCCCCTAAAGTACCTTTAATTTTGTAGATTCAATAATAATAACTAGATTATCTTGTTAACGCTGATGAAAAAACTGGTAAATATATAAATTGAATAAACTCGATACCCAACTAAAGGAGAAAACAGAAAAAATATTTTTTTAATGCAATTTTTTTTATTTTGAACATAGCAACAGTAATAAACACTTATAATATACCGTTGGAAATGTAATGATTTTAGAAAAAAAAATATTATCTAATACACAAGAGCTTGTAAAAGTTAATAAAGAGTGATGAAAAGCAGATAGAACTAATTATTTTAGATAATAATGCAATAGATTTTTTAATAAAACACATGTTTCTATATAAATTCAATTTAATTAATTCTTTAATAGTTTCACGTATTTTTATCTTTAAGTGTATTTGAAAATTCTTTCATTGAGTTTAAAAATGGTGGTAAGTGAAAGTCGTGTGTTGCCCGCACCAGATTTTTTTTAACTTAATTGTTATCTGTCACAATACCAAAGAGGTTTTACTACAATTACGCGTAAAGGTTACAAGAAATATATATATTTTTTAAATATTAACTTTGTAATAGACATTTGAAGACTATAAATAAACTTCACATTTAATATAAGATACCATTCCCTCGACAAAAAACTATCTTGGATGGAAAAAAAAAGTGACGTCATATTACGCCAGAAGCAAAGCCCATCTGTTTCCTGTACCACTAGGAAAATAACTCAATCTTTCTTTTGTACATCATTTCAAAATGTTATTAATTTATTTTTTATTAAAAGAAATTACATAGTAAAACATTTTCTTTTTTTGTTCCTTCAGAAACACTTTAAAATGAAATAACAAAGAATTGACGGTAATAAGGCACTGACGACCTTAGGGTTTTGTGCCTAAAAGCCCTAATAAACAAACAAGAATTGACGGATATGAATATGATGCGATTCTCACTTGCATACATGATGTAACAATCCACACACCCTCACAGCTGAATAAATCAAATCAACAGTGTAAAGAACATTTATAAATGCTTATTCTCAAATGGCACGATAGAAACAAATATTTTTCGTAAAATAATTTAGTGTTCTTTCGCTTACCTATATATGAAATAAATAGTAAGGGAATGTATTGCGTTCCTGAAAATTTTAGAATTCCAGTTTTCAACTGAAATAAAAATATTAGGGTCCCCTGAGTCCAAATAACCAAGTACCGCAAAAAGGTCTGTGTGTAGACACTGTGTGTGTGGTATGTCCAGCGCGAAAACGAAAATACGTAAAAACTGAAATTTCACATTTAAAAAAACTACTAGCCCGAGATGTTACACCAAAATTTTCACCAATATAGGCTGACCG
Source organism: Piezodorus guildinii (assembly GCA_023052935.1). Taxonomy (NCBI): domain Eukaryota; kingdom Metazoa; phylum Arthropoda; class Insecta; order Hemiptera; family Pentatomidae; genus Piezodorus; species Piezodorus guildinii. The sequence continues at coordinate 131,322,232 of CM041297.1, read as the reverse complement.
GAAGTGCTAATTTATACAATGAATTTTGCACCTTTTTATAATTGTTTTAAAAACGGCTCTAACGATTTTGATTAAACTCACTATATAGGTGATAAATTGAATGGCCTTTACAAAAATGGAGGTTTTATTCTGATTTAAATAGTCTAACAGGGCTTAAATGCCAATTAAACTTTCATCCTCTTAAGTACCATTAATTTTGTACCTTCTAAAAAATTAATCACATTAACTCGTTAGCATTGATAAAAAACACGTAAATATATAAATTGAACGAATTCGATATCTAATTAAAGGAGAAAACGACAAATATACTTTTTCAATGCAATTTTTTTGTTTTTGAACATAAGAGCAGTAGGGGTACTCATTACGTTTGCTATAGCATGCTATTTGTGCTATTTTGCTAAACCCATCAATTTTATACAGGAAATAACTGTAGAAACTGGACGGGCTTAGAAAATAACACAAATAGCATGCTATAGCAAACGTAGTGAGTACCCCTAGTATATAATATCTGTGGCGGTCGTGAAAAACTAGATAACTCGAGCTATATCAAAAATGAGTTAACTCCACGTATCTTCCTAAGACCGTCTCCCACGTCGTGTTAAATTGCTGAGCGAAATTTCTTGGCGGAAGAAATTTCAGGTGGAAAGAAAGCTGTATATTATAACTCTATTTCGGGTAAAATGTAAAGTTTAAGTCGCTCACCTGTAAAATGAAAGATTTTGACCTAACCACTTATTCACGACCGCCACAGATATAATATACCGTCGCACAGTGGTCCCAAACGCACTTTTTCGGGACAAAAGTCTGCACTGGTCGTTCTATTTAAGATATATAAGTCATTTTATTTCTTGATAAATTTACTTTCAATGGAATGATTGGCATATTTTTAGCTCATCTTCATATCATGAAAATATATAGGTTTTGTCGATTATTTCTGAATGTCTCTTTATCTAATTATTCTTATATAGGCACATCTTTATATATCTATATTTCCTGCATTTAACTTTAGAATCGTTACTAGATAACTTAAAGTAAACTTTGGGTTTCATATAACGACTTGCTGATTTTTTAAAAAAATTCAAAAAATGTTGATAATATTAAAATTGTTTTTAATATCTCGATATATGACTAACACGACGAAGTACAAATTGTTTTAAAAATTTTAGTTTTGTTTCTAGCTTTTACAGACAAAATTTGAAAACCGTAAATTGATTTTCACGCTTTTGGTGAAGTAGAACGCATTGTTGACTATAGAAATTTCTTTGATGGAAAGACTAGGAAAAAATTTAAATATAAAATTATTTTGATGTCAAGAAATAAAATTACATTTAAATGGCTTATATATCTTAAATAGAACGACCGATGCAGACTTTTGTCCCGAAAAAGTGCGTTTGGAACCACTGTGCGTTGGAAAGCTAAATATTTTAAAAATAATATTATCTTACGCACAAGCTTGTAAAAGGTAATAAAGAGTGATCAAAAGATGATAAAACTGTCTGATTGTTTTTGATAATAATATAATAGATTATTTAATAAAACACATATTTCTAAAGAAATGCAATTTGAATCATTCTTTATTAGTTTCACTTATCTGTATTTGTATATTTCATCTCTAACTGTATTAGAAAATTCTAAAATTGTTTTTATCAAGAATTTAAATATTAAAAAAATTTTAAGTGAATTAATTAAGAAATTAGAGGAAAGATTTTTGAGGTTACTTTATTCGCTAACTGCATTTTATTATATTAAGTTTTTGTTTATGATGTTCATAATATTAAAATGCGAAATTACCACCTATAATTAGGCAATTTGCTTGTTGGTGTGCTTTCATAATAAATAAATATCGTATTTTTAATGTAAATATATCGAAATAATACAACAGCTTGGTCATCAAAGTCCGGAAATATTTGTTCTTTTAACAATAAATACCAGCAGTTTCCACGTACCTGGTGGCATGGAAATCATACTAAATAATAGTCAATTCATTACAGATTAATTCTTTATTATTACTTTAAAGAATAACTAAAAAAAATAACAATAAAATAGAATTAAGTTTTTCAAAAAAATAGATTGAATGTGATTGAGTATTTCAATTGATTTAATGTTAATCTAACATTGATAACTCGAGACGATCCTTCAAGGTCGCAGTCACTATTTCAAATATCTTTGTGATTGATATTACTCTTCTGATTTGGGTATGGAACTGATAGTCTAAGATCCGAACTTAAAACGATCTGCACCGAGCTGATAATTGAATGAAACATATTTTATAACAAATTTAGTATATTAGAAAATATGTTAAGAATGGGTTGCCTAAAAAAATCCTGGACAGAACATTTTTAATAATTAAAAACAAATTTATAATTAAATGTTGCACCGGCTTGATAAAAGAATAAAATATATACCAATATAAGCGTTGTTTTATCGCAAACACATTGATATAGGGTTGCCTGCAAAAAACTTGGTCCTAATCTGGGTTGCCGAATTTTAAAGATTAAATTTTAACGCGAGTGGAAATGCGTGACAGAGAGATCCGAGTTCAGTATAGCGTGTAATAATAAAGGAACCAACATTGCAGCCGCACGTAATTTGACATTGAATATAATTTTTTTTTGTTTTGTATTATTGACAGTAAATTTTTTTTTCCCAATAATCAGCCAAGAAGTGTACCTAAGCATCTTTGAAACGATAATTTTTATGGCTTTGCCCAAAATCTTTGGTTCTGCTTTATTGAGGTCCTGTAATTTTATATGGGATATCAAACTTTCTCATATTTTATCATAGTCCCGCATTTTCACACGCGTTAAAATTTAATCTTTAAAATTCGGCAAACCAGATTAGAACCAAGTTCTTTGCAGGCAATCCTATATCAATGTGTTTGCAATAAAACGACGCTTATATTGGTATATATTTTTTTCTCTTATCAAGTCGGTACAACATTTAATTAAAAATCATTTTTTTTTAAATAATTAAATAGTCTGTCCAGGATTTTTTTAGGCAAACCCATTCTTAACATGGTTCCTAATATACTGAATTTGTTATAAAATATGTTTCATTCTATTATCAGCTCGGTGCAGACCGTTTCAAGTTCGGATCTTAGACTATGAATACTGCAATATATAATCAATTTTATAAATCACTGGAAGGAATTAGTCCGGGTGGCGGTCATCAAATGAAACAACTAAATAGTTTCAACTATTTTATTGTTTGCCAACGTTTCGACCCCCTTTGTGGGTCATCATCAGAGCTTTTTAGAACTGGAAATGTGGTGATGAGAAGAGCGTGAGTCACCTGAAGGTGTAGAAATGATGGCTTGTTAAGATGAGCATGCCTGCTGTTGTTGAGATGTAGATAGTATGTCCTGCTTGCGATTTTGTATTCTGGCACTGCGGCGGAGAGTTGAGGAGGGTGTATCTATTTGTTGTTCCCGTGTTCTTTTTATCATTGTTGTAATAATCATCTTGTAATAAAATGCTTTTATTTTGATGAACATTTCCTATACAAGTATTTGTAGTTTGATACTTTTTATGTATTTTCTACGTGAATGCATTTTCATATTAGGTAGTCTAGGATTGTGTATTAATTATGGATGAAGATGAAGTATTATTGGGTTGTGTCACATGAAATGTCCGTTTTCAAGGTAAAGGATTTTTATTAAAAATACGATATGAAAACAAGATAATTTTATTCGAAGTATTTACCTTCTTTTTCTGCACATTTTTCCCAACGTGACACCAACTTTTTTATCCCCGAACTGAAAAACTCTGAGCTTTGAAGTGAAACAAAATCTGAAAACGCACTTTTCACTTGATCAAAGTTTTCTTTTGACGAAGTTGTCTAAATTCCTGAACAGATGGTAATCTGTTGGAGACAAGTCGGGAGAATATGGTGGGTGCGGAAGAACTTCGTAGCCCAGTTCTTTCAATTTTTGCACGGTATGTTTTGAAACATGGAGTCTTTTTGCCCCTCAGTGAGATCATGAGGTACCCATGTATCGAGCTTTTTTACTTTCCCAATACACTTTAAATGTCTGGAAACGGAAGTTGCACTTGAATTTAGTTGTGCTGAGAGTTCTTTAACTGTTTGGTGGGGGTTTCCTTCTACTGTATGTTTGAGGACATCGTTGTCTATTACGGACGGAGGTCTTCCTCGGGGCAAGTTTTCCAAGTCGGTATCCCCAGCTGAAAACCTAGCAAACCAACGGCGAATGGTCCGTTCATTAAACGCCTTGCAAATATTGCTAGCGGCTTGAGCTACTGAATGGCCGAGTTTAAACTCGTACAAAAATATTACTCGGAAATCGCGTGTTTCCATCCATGTTCATATTTGGAGGTATACTAAAAAGTGGGTAATTGATTGGGAAGCTAATGTTTATAATACAAAGGTAGAGGATTAGTAACTGTTTGCTTGAAATATGTAAACATTCGGAAGAAAATAACAGAGACCTGCAAAATCCTTTATGTATTTCAGAAACTATAAAAACGGACATATTATGTGAAACAACCTAATAGAAGCATTGAGACATTGATTTTATTATACCCTTCAAGTAAATTTTACAGGAAACGCAAAAATCTCTCATTTCTATCATATTACACTATCTTATTTGATTATTACTTTCACTTACCTATATATGAAATAGTAAGGGATAGTATTGCGATCGTGAAACGTTTCAAATTCCAGTTTTCAACGGAAATACAGGTTTTAGGGTTCCTGAGTCCCAATAACCAAGTACCGCAAAAAGGTCTGTGTGTAGTAACTCTAGCGCAAAAAACGATTCGTCAAACGAAACTGAAATTTAATATTTAAGACAACTATACGTCCAAGATGTTACAGCAACAAGATGTTTCATCAAAATCAGCTCACCAGAAGAGCCACTTTATACCACGCATTTTGCACCTTTTCGCGATTCTTTTGAAAACGGGTAGAACGATTTTGATTAAACTCGCTAAATCGATGGAAAATTCAATAGGCTTTAATAAGTTTAGTATTGTGTATTGCTTTAGTAAGTTTAGACTATTTTGATTGAAATAGTCTGACAGGGCTTAAATGCCGATATTTTAAATTTTCTTCCTCTAAACTACCTTTATTAATTTTGTACGTTCCAAACAGCCTAAGGTCACAGGTTCAAACCTTTGTTTTTTGTCACAGATTCAAACATTTGCCCAAGGTCACAGGTTCAAACCCGCAGATGGCCCTAAGATATTTTAATGGAAGTAAAAAAATGCTTAGTCGTGCCGTCCTTCGGAGGGGACGTAAAAAGGTGGTTCCGAGCCTGTGCGATGTCAGGTACTCGTTAAAGATCCCTATTCTTATAAAACCTGGACAGGCAAAATTTAGGACTTCCACTGTAGCATCGTCCGATAAGCCATAATAGCATAAAGTGACGTTAAATTAATAAACAAATGAACATCAGTGTATTGGCAAAAGCCTCTCCCATAGCGAGAAAATTAATTGGAGTTGGCTATATCAAAAGTAAAATACAATTATATGAAACACAACAAAATAGGTTTACAAAATAATTTTATACGGTAGAAGACTGAATAATGATTTGGGTGAAGTGTCGATACTAACATTAATAGGAATTCAACTTTTTTTTTTTTTTTTATAAGAAATTATTGTTCATAATATTCTTCTTATTTTCATTCTGTCTGTAAAATGTGGAATAATCGAGTCAAAACCAAATGTTGTGGCTGACCTAAAGTTTGTTGAGAAAACTTCCTCTTTAAAGTATAAACAAATTACAAATCTTTTATATAAAGAAAATTATAACACGCTACCAGACTTCAATAAAATGATATATTAACACTTATATTTTTTATTTAATATATTCGTTCGACAAACTTTTTGACTATAAGATATGTTTACGCAACTCTTATCAGGCCCTCTGAAGGGGACTTGTGATTATCCGAAATCCATTATGCAACCACTCCTATAATCCTGTCGGTGAGGTATATTCCCTTCTAAATATACCTTTACTCAGTCCCTCTCTGTTTTATTTTATATTTAAAAACCCCTGATGAACAGATCCGATACCTAGGAGTCCGACTTTACAAATGTCTAACATAAAATCCTCATATAAGACTGAAACGGCAAGAAAGAGCTCCGCTTTTGGATACTTTAACACTTACTAGACAGACGCTTAAAAAATTATCATCAAATTAACATTGGCTAAAACATCTAAATTCTTTTAAATATAAGAATAGTAGTATAGATGTATAATACACCGTTGGAAAGCCAAAGAATTTAGAAACAATGTTAATTTATATATAAAGTCTAATGGGTGATTAAGAGCCGGTAAAGCTAATTGTAAGTAATTGTTGTAGAAAATAATATAATAGATTATTTAATCTAAAGCACACGTTTCCATTGAAACTCTATGTAATTCTTTAACCTTTTTTCAACTCTAACTTCACTTAAAAGTTCTGAAATCGATTTTAACAACGGAGTTAAGTGAAAAACGTGTGTTGTGCATACTAAATGTTTCTATAACAGAAGTTTGCTGTGGACGCGGCCATAGAAGAAATTACACTCGAATAAGGAAACTTATTATGTGTCGATCTATCGGTCCAAGTTTCAGGTCATCATCTGGGCTAAAAAAAATATAGATAATTTACTTTACTATGGAATACGTTTATTATTATTTAGTTTATTGCGATCGTGAAATTTTTCGAATTCCAGTTTTCAACGGAAATACACGTTTTAGGGTCCCCTGAGTCCAAATAAAAGTACCGCAAAAAGGTCTGAGTGTGTGTATGTGGTAACTCCCGGGCGGAAACGGTAAGTCCTATGGAACTGAAATTTCATATTTAAGACAAATGTACGTCCGAGACTTTACCAAACCTTTTTCATCAAAATGAGCTAACCGGAAGAGCCACTTTATACCGTGCATTTTGCATCTTTTTTCAATTTTCTCGAAAACGGATCCGAAGATTTTGATTAAACTCGCTAAATCGATGTAAAATTTAAGGAGCTTTAATATCATGTAGTTTTCATTCTGATTAAAATGGTGGGATTTTAACCATCCCTGAAGTACCTTTAATTTTGTAGATTCTATAAAAAGAACCATATCATCTGACTAGCATTGCTTAAAAAAAGGTAAATACAATACATACGTTGAACGAATTCGATATCCAACTAAAGGATAAAAGTAAAAAAAAAAAATAATAATGCAATTTTTTGTTTTTTAACATAAGAGCAGTCATATACATGTATGATACAACGTTGGAAAGCTAAAGATTTTAGAAAAAAATATTATCTAATACACAAGAGCTTGTAAAAGTTAATAAAGAGTGATGAAAAGCCGATAAAACTAACTGGTTATTTTAGATAAAAATATAATAGATTTTTTTATAAAACACAAGTTTCTATAGAAATTCCATTTAATTAATTCTTTAATGGTTTCACTCATTTTACTTTCACTTACTGTATTTGAAAATTCTTTAATGAAAATTCTAAAAAAGGATGAAAGTGAAAGTCGTGTTGCCTGCACCAGATTTTTTTAAAATAAATATACTCTAACACTCTTAATTTCTTTGAAGCTTAATTAGATTTAAGTCTGTATTAGCTCCGATGAAAGTTTTAGTAAATCGCTCTTAATAACTGAATCGGTAATATGAATAAATATGTTGTTAAATACAATATGAATAAATCCGGTGGATATTTTAGAAAATTAGTGATATTTTATGTCAACATTTTATTTATTTATTTATTTATAATACAAATGACCCTCAAGACTTGATAACAAATCCTATTTGGTCAGTGAACGATTTAAAAGAGATGCATTTAGAAGTACAGAGTTATTGGCAGCATTGATTAAAATTAAATTTTACAAATTGTATTTTTTTTAAAAAACAGTTTTATCCTTTTTATATTCACTTTGTCCAAGTTGTTTAAAAATTCAGCTTCTTCCTCTTGTTTAACATCCTGTTCTCTTTTGTATTTTTTGCACCTGAAAACTAAGTGTCGCGGGTCTTCTGGCTGTCCGCAGACTTCACATTTTCCATCTTTTTTTATTTTCATAAGAGCAAGATACTTGTAAGTACACCCGTGGTTAGTCCTCAGTCTTACAATTCGTACGATACTCGCTCTTGTAAGTTGCTGATGCCTAGCAAACCATGGAACAAGGCTCACAGTAGGTTGTACCTTATAAAAGTCTCTCCCTTTTGATTGTGACTCCCAGTCATACCTATCTTGCCATTCTCTTATTTCTTCTTTCCTTAAGTGTCTTAGGAGATCCTTCATGGGTACCTTGGCGTTCTCTTTCAATGGTTGCGTTGTCCCAGCAGCTCTGTCAGCAGCCTCATTTCCAGATAATCCTACGTGGCTTGGAATCCATTGAAATATGTAGTGGTTGTTGTCGGAGATTATGGAGTTGATTATTTCAAATATTAAATATGAAGTAATTTTTCTGCTATTGATTGTTTTTAGTAGCTTACAAGAGGAGGCGGAGTCTGTCAGTATAACTACGTTAGTACTTGAATATGTATTACGACAATAATCTATGGCTTTCAAAATTGCAAGGAGTTCAGCACTGAAAATACTAAATTTATTAGGTATGGAGAGTGAAATTGTATGTTCTCTACCTGGATCCACTATGGCTAACGCTGTTTGATTGCAGGTTTTTGAGGCGTCAGTATATATCTTCACGTAGTCGGAATAATGGCTATCTATCATACTGAGAGCTAATTGTTTCAATATATTAGGATCGTAAGACGATTTACAACCGTGATTCGTAGTTAGCTTGCAATTGCTTTCAAATTGTAGCATTCTGCACGGTAAAGGTGTATTGAGGTCTAGGGAACCTTTTCGAGAATATACTGCTTGTAGCATAGGCTGCATTTCAGATATTAACTGATTTATAACTGGAGGATAAATGTTTCTTGACACTGATGCATTACTTAGGGGATGTTGATTATCAGAAATGCTCTTTAAAATATATTTCTTCGTAAGCCACGTTCTTCTCAAGGTTAATGGCATCTCTCCAGCTTCAGCTAACAGAGCATTCGTTGGTGTTGTTCTGAAAGCCCCCAAGCATATTCTGATTGCGCAATTTTGGACAGTATTTAAGCTGTTAATCATAGGCGATTTTGTTTCATTATAGATCACACAGCAGTAATCCAAGACAGGTCGTATGATAGATTTATATAATAATATCATATTTAAGGGATGAGAGCCCAATGAACTCCGGCCAAAATTTTCAATATATTAACGTTTTTATATGCTTGGTTTTTAATGTTGGTCAAATGAGATTTGAAATCCATTTTCCTGTCTAATGTAACACCCAGGAATTTTACTTCTTCTTGAGCAATAAGTTGGTGACTACTTATTGTGACATTATAGTCAGTTATTTGGAATTTTCTTTTTCTTGTGAAAGGGATCAATTTGCTTTTGCTAGGATTAAATTGGAATCCGATGTCATTGAATCTCTGCTTTAGTGATTCCAAGGCATCACATATGATTTTTTTCCCCTCCTCTGGTGATTTGACAACAGTATAAACCAGGAAGTCATCAGCAAATTGGATCATTTTGCAATACGGTGGTGGGTTTTTAATTATATGCTCTGTGTAAATATTGAAAAGAATGGGACTGAGGACATCTCCCTGTGGCAGACCATTATAGGAATCGAAAGTGACCGGACCTTCTTGAGTATGGATCAAATACGTACGGGCAGATAAGTAGTTAGCTATCCAATTGGTTATGAGATGCGAGGTTCCTATTTCTTTCAGTTTTCTTAAGAGGGTTTGAGTCTTGACATTGTCGTAAGCTCTTTCCAGGTCGACAGTTACAGCTAATAAAATGTTTTTCTGTTGGAAAGTTTTATATATGTCGTTTGTTAGATACCAGATCGCATCAGTAGTAGATTTATTTTTGCGAAAACCAAAACACTGGGGACTCAGTATGTCTTTCTGTTCTAAGAACCACTCCAATCTGTGTTTAATCAATATATTAAAAAGTTTGGCCAGACAAGGAATTAGGGCTATTGGTCGATATGAAGATATGGTCATTAAGTCCTTTCCTGGTTTTGGGATTGGAACAATCTGAGTGGTTCGCCATTGACAAGGAACTTGTGATCGAAACCAAATTTGATTATAAGCACTTAAAAGTTGATTTTTAATATGGGGAGGTAAGAGATGGATCATGGTATAATTGATCTCATCAACTCCCGGTGCAGTACCTTTTTTTCCTTTTAATGCTGCATTTAGTTCCGTAATCCGGAAGGGGCTGGTCAGTAGATTTTCAGTTGGAGTAGATCTTGTGTGTTGGACTTGGATCTTAAGTCTTGGCTCAAAAATGTTACAAATCTGTTGTAGGAAAGAAGAAGCATTTTTTCGATTTTTAGTTATTACGTTTTCACCGATACGCTTTTTCCCTCTTATAGTTGCTATTTTGTGCCACATGTTGCCTATTTGTTGAGGGGTTATGGAGTCTATGTATTTTTTCCATGAGTCCTTTTTTGCTTTTTTTATCAAAGTTTTCATTTTATTAATTTTAGACCTCATGATTTTGTAATTCTCAATGGTCATATTTCCCTTATATTCCTTAATGGCTTTTAGTTTCTCTTTATTTACATTGTTGAGTGATTTATTCCACCAACATTTTGGGTGAAATTTCAGTTGAGAGTTGATGTTAGAACGTGGTATTGCAATGTCACCAGCTGAGTTCATAATTTGTGTTATATCGTCAATTGTTCGATGATGAACTTCATTGTTTTCCCATAATTCATGTAAAGTCGTGATATACAGATCCTTATTCATTTTCTTGAAATTCCTTTTCATGTAGAATTGTCTTAGTTCTATTGAGGGATTATTTATTTCAATAATGATTTGGAGATGATCGCTACCAAGGGTTTCAGATGAGATAGACCAGGATAACTTGTGGAGTAGTTCGGGGGTTGAGAAGGTGAGATCTAATATCGATGGTTTAATTCTTGGCGAGCCGATTCTTGTTGGGACGTTAGGTTCATTAAGCAAGATCAACGAGGACTGTAAAAGCTCATTTACCAGGAGATCTCCTCTTTGTGAGTCCGTTTCCTTATCTCCGAAGTATGACGAATGACTGTTGAAATCGCCTCCAATAATTACGCTACACTTAGGAAAAAACTCGGTGGTAGAGAAAAGATTTTTGAAATGCGAGGATGTTGGTTTACTACTAGGAGGGATGTAAGCAGATATTATAATTAATTGAGGCTTCATATTTATAATTTTAATGCCTAGAGCCTCAATTGGACCAATGTTCCGTATTTCTATTTTTTCATAAATAAATTGCGTGTGTAAAAATATGCCCACACCACCATAGCTGTCCCTTCTATTCTTTTGTATTATATTGTAGTTATTGGCGTTGTATTCCCTACTTCTGTTGAACCATGTCTCTTGGAGCAAAGCTATATGAACTTTATTAAGATTTAAGTTATTCACAAGTTCCTGAAATTTATTGTTTATACTACGACAATTATGTTGGATTATTTTGAGATTAGAACAGCTCATAGTGCTGTGGGTCATTTAGAAAAACATGAAGGAAAGTATACATGATGTATAAACATACTCATATGCATGCATAAATAATACACAAATACATACATATACATGTAAATACAAAAATAATTGAGGAATATGTTGAACATGATATCTATGGATTTTCTTTTCTATTACGTAAAAATTTTCTATGTTAATTCGTTTCCATTTCATTTTTTTCAGTTTCATTGAGTCGAGTAATAGTATTAATGATTTCTTGATTTTCTTGGACGAAGTTGTAAAATGTTTGACCTATTATATTAACCGTTTCTTTTTCATTTTCAATTGATTTGATTTTTTGTATTAATGCATTCAACATGTTGATATATTTGGAATCTTGCGTAGACTTATGAGGATTTTCCTGTATGAGAGCCGTGTTTTTTTGAATTATCGATTTAGTGCTTGTGGGTTGACTCGTATCGTTATCAAATTCCGTTTTTCGTTTTTTCTCATTGCTAAATTGTCTAGCTTGAAGGATTTTTTTCCTAGGGTATTGAAAATTTGATAAATTATATAGATTCGTGTTTTCTTCAATTTCTGGAAAATCCAGTAGTGAAAATCTATTTTTTGTTAGAGTCGGAAAAAGATCTGAAGCCTGTTTATAACTTAAAGGCTTTTCCGCCATTATTTCTTTAATTTTTTCTAGTCTATTTTTTTCTGGACAGCTTTTATCATTAGGTTGGTGTGGTAACTGACAGTGTACACACTTCGTTAAATTAGTACAATTACTTGATATATGTTCATAGTCTGCACAATTTAAACATCTTTGTTTACCTCTACAGTTTTCCTTTAGGTGGCCATACCGAAGACATTTTTCGCAGAATCTAGGTTTTGAAATATAAGGTGTAACTCTACGAAAAGCTAGATATAGGGCTACGTTTTCCGGGAGTCTCTGAGAGTGAAAAATAATTTGGACTGTCCCAGAAGGCACCCTGCTTATTTCCCCTGAGCTATTTTTTACAACTCTGTTAAAACGCCTAACTCTCAGAACTTTTTCACTTGAGGTTAAATTGTTAGAGATTTCTTCTTCTGTTATTGAGGTGTGAACATCTCTTATAACTCCGAATTTTAGTACATATTGTGACGGTATAAATGCTCTGAGATTGTTAGTGTTCAAAAACTGGTTCTCTAAGAATCGATTTGCGATGTCATACGTTCTAAATTCTATTTCTATTTGGTTTTTGTTTTTCCTCTTGATTTTGTGGACTTGATTATTGTTCAGTCCTAAAAATTTGCCTATTTTCATGTCATGGAAGAAATTAGGATTTGTCTCATCTTTTTTTTCAACTATTACTACATACGGTCCCTTGAAGTAATGTAAATATTTAACATTATTGAATTGAGGTGAAAATTTTATGTTTTTATCTTTATTATCGATAGGAAGTGGTGGGTTTTCACTCCCATCACTATCGACCCCCATAGTGGGGGCTAAAATATGACGGAATAAGTGATAAAAATACGCAACACCTCGTATTACAAATCAAGATAAAATTTTTAATAAATTAGATACGAGAAATTCAAGTAGTAAGCACGATAAATATTGAGTAAAACGCTTATCTGAATATGTAGGTTGTCTTAATCCTATGGAGCTCTTCACTCTTCGGAGTCACAACAACAACTGGTCAACATTTTAGGTACAAGGATTTTTGGCTGGAGGTTTTTGAACAAATTAAGATTAGTAATCGCCTCTTTCATCTGTTATATATTTTAAAAAATTCACTTCTATAAACGACCAGCATCCAATTGAGTATAATAAAGTGTGAACCAGAGTATTTCTTCATACCAGAGCAGTAGGTTTAATGGGAATTTTAAAAAACACATTCATGGCATTATTAGCTCACCTTCAGCGGGGTGCGCTAATGACGGGTGCGTTAATGACGAGTCGAAGGTTTTCCAAAAAGTTTTCTCTCCAAAACAAAGTATCAAAACAAGTACATCAATCTACTCAGTAAGCTGAACACTAGCACGGAAAAAAATTAGAGTAATCAATTAAAAATAACAAGCAGAGGTAAAGTGGGTGCAACAATGACGGCAATTAAAATACTCTCAATCACTAGAGTCTTACGTACGTCTTCACCCTCTGCCACCGTGGAAGAAACAGAAGGCGGATACAAACCTCTGGGTCGGCAAGCTGTAGGTGTAACGGTTTCTGCGAGCCTTTTCCCGCCTTTTTATGGCTTGAAGGAAGATCACGAAGCGAAAAAATGTTTGGGGTGCTCCAATGACGCAAAATCCCTTGGACATTTGTGTTATATTTATTTAAAAAAGATTCTGAAGCTAAAGAGTGTATGTATGAACGCAATGGACCAAACCTATTAAATCTTTACAGCACCTTGACTGGGTACCACGTTGAAGTTGACAAAATTTGATTTGGACAAGATGAGCCAATGACGTTTCGAACATTTATTCAAATTTTTCATATAGGAATAATTCATTAATTTGAACTTATGACTGTGCGTCAAGTAGAGCAGAAAAATATCTACCAAAAGTTTGAAAATAACCAGTTTTAGTGCGAGGGATATCATTTGGACAGCGTATTTACGTTTTGTTGAGAATGGCCCATATATTTATTGTGTTCTGACGTCCTAGACCATTATCTACTATAATAATTGAGATCAATTTGTTGATCACCACTCGAAAACTTAGATCCTCTATTTTCTATATGTCCATTTTACTTTTATAACTTAAAAACAAAAAAGTTGCTTACAACTTTTTCCCCAGTTTACCCATATTTAGTTCCAAACCTGCTTACATATATTTATACCTCCCTGAGATGATATTCCTGAAGATATTTAATATAGGTCATCCACTCCTAACAACTTTGAACTTAAAGGCCTTTTCAAACCTTTGAGAATTTTGGAGGATCGTCTCAGAGATATTTTTGTAGAACAAAGTTCACATACTTTTGTAAGGTTTATTCCATACCAAGAGGTCTAGAGAAAAAAAAATGGTTGCTCGAAAATCTTAGAAAAAATCTGATACAGGCAACACACGACTTTCACTTACCACTTACGGTTAAAATTAATTTAAAAACTATTAACTATACTTCAATTTAAAAGATATTTTAAGTTGATTTTAATAAAACGTAATCCATGTATGGCTCACGCAGCCGATCTAAAAATAAAGAAATACATACTAATAAAAAAAAAAAATAATAATAAATAAATAAAACGTGATTTAATTTTAGTTGGAAACATCTGATTTTGATTACAAAATGTAACTATATTAAATTGTCAATCAGTAATAAATTAATTCACTATTCGTCACTTTTTACGACTCTCTATATTATCCATAAACAAAAAAATCTGGTGCGGGCAACACACAACTTTCACTTACCTCCATTTTTAAAATCAATGAAAGAATTTTCAAAAACAGTTAGAGATAAAAATACGTGAAACTATTAAGGAATTAATTAAATTAAATTTCTATAGAAACATGTGTTTCAATAAAAAATCTATTATATTATTCTCTAAAATAATCAGTTAGTTATATGTTTATTTCATCACTCTCTATTAACTTTTAAAAGCTTGTGTATGAGATAATATTTTTTCTAAAATCTTTAGCTTTCCAACGGTATATCATACATGTATATTACTGCTCTTATGTTCAAAAACGAAAAATTGCATTAAAAAAATATGTTTTCTGTTTTCTCCTTTAGTTGTGTATCGAATTTATTCAATTTATATATTTAACTATTTTTCATCAGCGTTAACAAGATAATATAGTTATTTTTATTGAATCTACAAAATTAAAAGTACTTTACAGGAGGAAAATTTAAAATATTGGCATTTAAGCCCTATCAGACCATTTTAATCTGAATAAAACCTACATGATATTAAAGCCCATTAAATTTTACATCCATATAGCGAGTTTAATCAACTCGACTAATTAATTTCGAGAAAATTGAAAAAAAGGTGCAAAATGCGTGGTATAAAGTTCCTCTTCTGTTAAGCTCATTTTGATGAAAAAAGTTTTGTCACG
This sequence comes from Piezodorus guildinii, assembly GCA_023052935.1. Taxonomy (NCBI): domain Eukaryota; kingdom Metazoa; phylum Arthropoda; class Insecta; order Hemiptera; family Pentatomidae; genus Piezodorus; species Piezodorus guildinii. The sequence goes on along the minus strand of CM041297.1, from coordinate 131,306,741 downwards.
TCTCGGGCGTATATTTGTCTTAAATATGAAATTTCAGTTTCATAGGACTTACCGTTTCTGCCCGGGAGTTACCACACACACACACACACACACACAGACCTTTAAGGGCGGGACTTGGTTGTTTGGACTCAGGGGACCCTAAAACGTGAATTTCCGTTGAAAACTGGAATTCGAAAATTTTCACGATCGCAATACTTTCCCTTACTATATATAGTAAGTGAAAGTAAAATTGCACAAAAAAATAGTTTTGCTCCTTTATCCTTTCGTTGGTCATCAAATTCGTCCAACTTGTATATTTAGCGGTCCTTAATCAATGTCATTAAGATGGTATGGTTAATCTTTTAGAATGTACAAAATTAAAGGTTGTTTATAGGATGAAAATTTTAAGTATCGGCATTTAAGCCATGTCAGAAACTTACATCAATATAGCGAGTTTAATAAAAATCGTTTATGTCGTTGTTGAGAAAATCGTAAAACGGTACAAAATGCACAGGATAAAGTACGACTTCCGGTCAGCTGATTTTGGTGAAAACGTTGCTGTAACACCTCTTGGAAATAGCTGCCAAAAATATGAAATTTCAACACATAAACACACACACGCATACACAGACGTTTTTGCGGGACTTGGTCATTTGGACTCAGGAGACCCTATTTCCGTCGAAAACAGGAATTCGAAAGTTTTCACGATCGCAATACTTTCCCTTAGTCTATATAACATATATAAGGAAGTGAAAGTAAAATCGGGGAAACTTCCATAATAAGAAACGGGCATTTCCAAAACTATGATTCGGATCGAGGATCTTTTCAGGCCAAAAGGAGGAAGAGAAAGAAGATGACACAAGTAGGCCTAATAATATACATTGGATTTCTAGAGGTGAAGTAATTTTAATAACAAATTTCGAGATGTACAAACCTTTTTTACATTTCTAATGGAACCTTCATTCTGTTTTCTGTTGTTTACCTTCCGAAGGAGTTCTTCGCCATCATCTAGTAAAGGTTATCGGAAAGCAAAACATTTTTGTAATACAAACATTATCCACCTAAGGAGACCATCAATATTTAAATACCTTACAGATTGTTTAGTAATCTAAAAATCGGGTGCGCTCAACACACGAATTTCAATTACTTCCGTTATTTATATCTATTGAAGAATTTTTGAGCAAATTTATAAACGAAAATTGTTAAAGAATTATTTACATTGGATTTTTATAGAAACAGGTGTTTTATTAAATAATCTATCATATTATTATCTAAAATAGTCAGTTAGCTTTTCATTAATTAACTTTCACAAGATTTTGCATGAGATAATATTTTTTTATAAAATCTTTAGCTTTTCAACAGTATATTATACATGTACATACATATATTGTTGTTCTGAAGTTCAAAACAAAAAAATATATTAAAACATATTTTTTAAAGGTTATCTCCTTTAGTTGGACATCTATTCGTTCAAATTATACTCGTACGTTTCCATGTTTTTTAGAAATGCTAATCAGATAATATTGCCAATTTCATAAAAAATACAAAATTAAAGGTACTTTAGAGGAAGAAATTTTGAAATAACGGCATTTAAACCCTGTCGGAATATTGCAATCAGGATGAAACCAACATGATATCGAAGCCCGTTCAATTTTACATCGATATAGCGAGTTTTATCAAAATCGTCGAAACCGTTTCTGAGAAAAACGAAAAAAGGTGAAAATGCATGGTATAAAGTGGCTCTTCTGGTAAGCTCATTTTGATGAAAAAGTTTTTGTAACGTCTCAGGCGTATAGTTGTTTTAAATATGAAATATCAGTTTCATAGGACGTTTCGTTTACGTGCGGGAGTTACCACACACGGACACACAGACACAGTCGCAGACACACACACACACACACACACACACACACACACACACAGTACTTTTTTCGGGACTTGGTTATTTGGACTCAGGGGACCCTAAAACGTGTATTTCCGTTGAAAACTGGAATTCGAAAATTTTCACGATCGCAATACTTTCCCTTACTCTATATTTCATATATAGGTAAGTGAAAGTAAAAAATTACATTAAATTTTAATTGGTGTTTATTGGGTGGAGTTGCATAAGCAGTACGATCAGATTAAATAAATATCAAATGAAAATATCTAATATATCTGATATACATATCCTTACATAATATGACATCAAATAATTTAACTAAGCAAAACTTTATTCTTTTATGTACTTTATTTAAATATTCATAAAAGTCAAAATCTTGAGTTTTTCGAAGAATGTTTGACAGTAAATAACATTATATATTTTTCAAAAGTGTTAGGTCAAAGTAATAAAAGGCTTCCACGACCGTGAGATATGTTGAAAATTATGTTGCCTAACCCTTCTTCGACTTAATCGATTGTCTTTGAGAACTACTTGACCGGAAGTGTGTTGAAGGGCAGCTCGATTCTTAGGGAGGCATTGGAAAAGTTCAGTCGACCAATGTCACACAGTTAAATATAATAATATCTCCACCGCCTTAAAATTTAAGTACTGACATATAAATCTGGTGCGGGCACCACACGACTTTCACTTACCTGCGTTTTAAAAATCGATTAAAGAATTTTCAAATACAGTAAGAGATAAGAATCAGTGAAACTATTAAAGAATTAATTGGATTGAATACCTATAGAAACATACGTTTTATTAAAAAAATTATTATATTATTATCTAACATAATCAGTCAGTTTAGTTGGCTTTTCATCACTCCTTATTAACTTTTACTAGCTTGTGTCTCAGATAATATTTTTTATAATCTTATTTTTAACAGTATATTATACATCTATATTACTGTGCATATGCTGAAAAACAAAAAATTGCATTTTAAAAAACTTGTTTTCAGTTTTCTCCTTTAGTTGTTTATCAAATTCACACAACACACGCATATTTAACTGTTAATTATCAATGCTAACAAGATAATATAGTTATTTTTATAGAATCTACAGAATTAAAGGTACTTTAGAGGAAGAAAATTTGGAATATCGGCATTTAATCCCTGTCAGACTATTACAATCAGAATGAAACCCCATTAAATTTTACATGAATAGGAAATTATTCAAAATCGTTAAAGCCGTTTTTGAGAAAATCGTAAAAAGGTGCAAAATGCATGGTATAAAGTAGATCTTCCGGTCAGCGTATTTTGATGAAAAATATTTTGTAACATCTTGAAGGTATAGTTGTCTTAAATATGAAATTTCAGTTTCATTGGACTTTTCGTTTTTGCTCGGGAGTTACCACACACACACACACACACACTGACCTTTTTGCGGGACTTTATTTCGACTCAGGGGACCCTAAAACGTGTTTTTCCGTTGAAAACTTGAATTTGGAAAATTTTACACGATCGCCATACTTTACCTTAATATATATTCCATGTATAGGTAAGTGTAAGTAAAATGGAGAAAATATATTTATAAAAATTATTTATTGTTTATTCATATATATATATAAATCAAAATGGGCACACATGTTGTGTAGCGGCTAGCACAACAACTAGGGGTGGGCATAATCGAATGACGATTATCGGATCTTTCGATTATTACAATCATTCGGATTAATCGATTATTGGATAAATCGGTTTGGAAAAGCGAATGATCATTCGAACTAAACGGTTTAACGATAATCGAGGGATTATAAGGAGTTCGGAGATAATCGAACGAATTTGCACCTAGGCTCAGCCACTATAGAGACGGGAATCGTGACACATATCGTCTCACAATGCATACTAATCATTCGATCATTCGATTACTTAAATCATCGAAGTCCGATCATCCGATTATGACGATCATTCGATTATGCCCACCCCTAACAACAACCTTCTATACCCAATTTCGTGGGTTCAATCCCGGCAGTAGATCCTAGGATTTTTTTTTTTATGAGTAAAAGACGCTTGGTTATAGGCGTCCTAAAATCCTTGGAGGGGGCCTAAAACGATGGTCACGGGTCTGTGCGATGTTAGGTGCTCGTTAAAGATTAATCCGAAGATTTTAATATTCTGATTAAACCTAGAGAGACAAAATTTAGGTCTCCGAATGTACTATTTTCCGGTAAGTCATAATAGGGTTAAATGGCGTTAAATGGATAAGAAATAGAATGATAATTCAGATATAGTTATGCTCTTTAGTTTATATAAATATTTGTTTTGTTAATAAACAATAAATGTTGTCAAACGTTTCTTTCTTTTTTCTTTACTTCATAAATTTTACATCTTTTTATAATTTTTATTCAGATGTGACAATTGGCTTCAATGTGAGCAGTAGTAATAATGCTTTGAAATTACATTCATACAATACATATAGATAAACAAAGGTAAGGTCCAATTACATAAACACACATAATAAAATAAATATATATGATAACAAAAAAAATTACTTAAATAGAATAAATGGAAAGTTTACAAAAAAATTACCACCCTTAAAGCTCATTACTACAATCTGCTAGAGAAACTCTGGTCTGGGTATAGATCCCAGCGCCTCCCTCTCAGCAGCGTCACTGGTGAGTGGTCAGTGGAAGCTGATTGAGGGCGCCATAGCCACAAACACATCACTTGAAAGGAAAATCTGACCAGCGTCAGTACCCCTAGCATAAGTATTTACCAAACGATCAGAAATTAATATTATTTTTACTTTTACTATCTGTTTATGAAATATATAGTAAGAAAAGGTGTTCTATTAAAATTGCATGTCACGAAGAAAGTAATGAAGATAAAATGCTAACATGATCCCATTATTTCTTACAACTTACAGTTACCATCAATTTTTGATAATAGTATTTTGTTTCATAAAATATGTTACCCATATTTTGATATCAGCTTATCAGTCGTATATTTTATTTTCATGTTTTTTATTATTAAATAATTTATTGTAGAATTGTATAAGTTTTTCTATAATATTTTTGTTATGGTCATTTTTCAAGGGAACATGAATATAAAACTGTTATAGCTCATCCAAAGTTATACCTTCCAATATGGCCACATCCTACGAAAAATGAAATCTTGAAAAAAAAAATAGTAAAACAGTTAAATAAAGTCCACCTTTTTCATTTCATATACTATAAATCTATACTTTATGGTATTATATAAGTAATAGGTTATTTTAAACGTTCAAAGAATGAATACTCCTCACCAAATAAACAACGATTCAAATAAAATAAATATAATTACCGCGTATTATTATACGTTAAGAAAATTCTCACATTTGTAAGTATGTAAATATGGCTGCTTCATAAAACCCGGATGTAACATGAAAAAGCTGGGACAATTGGTTGCATCTGACGTTCCCATGTTGTTACTGAATGCGATGGCTCTGACTTTTTTATCGCATATTTTATAAAGTATAGAGGAACTGTGTACATTTAGGTTACGATTTTTAAGAATCTTATTATATCAATCTTAAATTAAATTTATTTTTTTTACTTTTTTTTTTGGATCTTACCCTTGTATGAATATTCAGACAGGGATTAAATGCCGCGTCTTTGAAATTTCCTTTTATTGAAGTTCCTTTAATTTTAAACAGTTCATCACCTCTCATTGCTGTTAGTAATTAAAAGAAAGCAAATATAAGGTATAGAAACCTTTGATAATCAACATCAGAAGAAAAAGATATGGTGCGCGCAAAACACGACTTTCACTTACCTCCATTTCTAAAATCAATGAAAGAATTTTCAAATACCGTTAGATAAATTAATTAATTAAATAACTAATTAAATGGACTTTCAACCGAAACAAGTGTTTTATTTAATAATCTATTTAACTTTTACAAGCATGTGTATAAGATGGTATTTTTCTAAAATCTTCAGCTTTCCAACGGTATATTATACATGTATATTACCGTTCTTGTTGTTGTAGTTGTTTTGGTTTGGGAAAAAACTGCGAATGGTTATTATTACCCAAGACGATTAACTTATCTATGATGAGGAAAAAAATAAAAAATATCACTGTTCTTATGTTCAAAAACAAAAAATTGTATTAAAAAATATTTTTGCAGTTTTCTCCTTTAGTTGGATTTAGAATTCGTTCAACTTATGTATTTATCTGTTTTTATCAATGATAACAAGATAATATTGTTATTTTTGTAGGACCTACAAAATTAAAGGTACTTTAGAGAAAGAAAATTTAAAATATCGCATTTTAAGCCATACCAGACTATTTCATTCAGAATGAAATCTACATGATATTAAAGCCCATTAAATTTTAAATAAATATAGTGAATTTAATTAAAATCTTCATAGTCGTTTTTGAGAAATTCGTAAAAGTTGCAAAATGCTTTGTATAAAGTGGCTCTTCTGGTTAGCTGATTTTGATGAAAAAAGATTCTGTAACATCACGGACGTATAGTTGTCTCAAATATAAAATTTCAGTTTTAAATGACTTTTCGTTTTCGCGCTAGAGTTACCACATACGCAGACACACCTTTTTGCGAGACTTGGTCATTTAGACTGAGGGAAAACAAATTCGAAAATTTTCACGATCGCAATACTCTTCCTTGCTATATATTTCATATATAGGTAAGTGGAAGTAAAAAGGAGAAAATATATTAAAATAATAAAAATTAAAAAGTAAAAGTAAAAATAATTTATTGTTTATTCAATAAACCTTACTTCATGCTTCTGTGGCTAATCGGAAGATACTACAGTGGTTGTCCTAAATGTCGCCTATTCAGGTTTAATTAGGATAGGGATCTTCATCACACAGGCTCGGAACACCATTTTACGTTACCTCGGAAGGACGGCATAACCAAGGATATTTTTTCATACTCCATATAAAAAATCCTAGGGTCTTGCCTATAATAACCTAAAAAAAAAAAAAAAATACAATCTACTTCATGCATTATATTTATTTATCATTGTCTGTATTATTATTTTCGAAATTCCATTTTTCAACAGAAATAAACGTTTTAGGGTCCCCTGAGTCCAAACAACCAAGCCCCGCAAAAAGGTTTGTGTGTTTATGGTAAGTCCAGCACGAAAACGGGAATGAGTATGAAAAAATATTTAAGACAGCTATACGCCTGGGATGTCCCTGATTCCAAAAAACCAAGTCCCGCAAAAAGGTCTGTGTGTGTGTGTGTGGTAACTCCCGGGCGGAAACGGTAAGTCCTATAAAACTTAAATTTCATATTTAAGACAAATATACGCCCGAGACGTTACAAAACCCTTTTCTCTCAAATCAGCTGACCGGAAGTGGTACTTTATACCATACATTTTGCACCTTTTTACGATATTCTCAAAAACGGCTCTAACGATTTGATTAAACTCGCTATATCGATGTAAAATTTAATTGGCTTAATATCATGTAGGTTTCATTCTAATTGAAATAGTCTGACAGGGCTTAAGTGCCGATATTTTAAATTTGCTTTCTCTAAACTACCTTTAATTTGGTAGTTTTTAATGAAATTGACAGATGATATGTATCTGATTAGTATTGCTAAAAAACAGGTAAATATATATAATTGAACAAATTTTAAATCCAACTAAAGAAGAAAACTGTAAAGATATTTCATAAATGTAATTTTTTTTTTGTACTTAAGAACAGTAATATACATGTATAATATACCGTTGGAATGCTAAAGATTTTAGAAAAAATATTATCTTTTATATACTACTGTAAAATTAAGAGGAGATTGATTAAAAGTCGATAAAACAAACTGATTGTCGTTGATAATAATATAATTAGATTATTTAATAAAATACATGTTTCTATTAGAATCCAATGTAAATAATTCTTTAACAATTTTTTTTCGTTTGTTTGTTTGGGCTTTAAGGAGTAAAACTTCAAGGTCATCAACGCCTGTGCATCTTTAATCTTTAATCGCTAAGGTAATATTAGGAAAGGAACGGTATAAATAGAAGTAAAATATAAAGAAAAATAGTAAAATGAAATTATTGTCATAAATTTAAGAAGAATACATAAATGTTAATAAAGATTTCTGAAAAAATGGAAAAAAAAAAAAAAAAAAAAAATAAAATATATATATATTATATATATATATATATATATACATATATATAAAGAAAAATATCACTATTAATCACTGCAGAAATATAATGCTAATTACGATAAGTGCTAAATTTTATTTGAAATGTTATTTATTTTTAAAAAATTAAGTATTATTGATATTTTGGCTATTTCATCACCTAGACTAATTGAAATGTCTGAAGTAAGTCCCAATGTAGTCAAACTCGAAATGTAAAAGGGGCATTCTTGAAAAATATGTTGACCATTATCATATTATTGCAGTGTTTGCATTTCCATTTATTTTCGTTTCTAAATTTGCTTAAAAAATTCTTAAATTGATATAAATAACGGAGGTAAGTGAAAGTCGTGTGTTGCGCGCACCAGATTTTCTTCTTCTTGTTATTATCAATTCATTTGTTTAACATACAATATACAACTATTATGGAATATTTGTTTATCTTCTGCTGTTATTTTCCATTAAACAATTACTCTTTAATGTCTAAGCTGTTAAAGAGAGAAGTGTTATTAAGTGAAACAAATAGTCATAAACGTTTATGACTGCATAAATCAGATTGACTCGCAGAAAACATCTAATTTGTTTGATGCAATAAATTTATTCGCGATGATAAATACCTGATAACCAATCGTACCTGAGGGATCACTTGTAGCTGGTGGCTAGCGTAACAGCCTCCCATGCTAAAGGTCACGGGTTCAAACCCGCAGATGGTCCTAGGATTTTTTAGTGGGAGTAAAAAATCCTTAGTTACGCCGTCCTTCGGAGGGGACGTGAAAAGGTGGTCCCGAGCCTGTGCGATGTCAGGTACTCGTTAAAGATCCCTATCCTAATAAAACCTCGATAGGCAAAATTTAGGACTCCCACTGTAGCATCGTCCGATTAGCCATAGTAGCATAAAGTGACGTTAAATAAATAAACAAACAACCGTACCTGAAATATCACTAACCATGTATACATTATGCCATACAGTGTTTACCAAAATGGAAAGAGAAACAAAATAAATTCTGGTTTGTGCATTGTTAAAAACGTGGCAAATTATTACACAATGGTTTATTATTTCCAAATAACAATATAAAGGTATATCTGTTTATAACGCTGTAGATAGGCAATTAAGTAATATGAAAACCAATAAATAATTCAAAGGAAAATATCATAACGCTGCTGCTGATTTCAAAACGCTATATCGCTTCTAGTTCTTAATCAATTTCAATGATTCTTTTTTGATTTGGTAGGAAATTTTATTCCATTGATTAAAAAATATTGGTATTTATTTATTAATTAAGAAAAACGTTTTTTTTTATTTTTTATTCTTTATTCGGATTCATCTTGAAACGTAAACCCTCAAATTTTGAAGGGAGGTAATTTTTTTTTTTTTTTGGTCGATTACAAAGGTTCATTATTGAAAATAATAAACCAAAAGCATTTATACAGGACTGCATTACTATTTGCTATTATTTTATTTTATTTCGATTTTCGTTAAAATAATTCAAATAAATTTCCTGATTACAAAACACCTTACATTTTTCTGTATCATCAATAATAATCGAGTTATCAGGGAGTCACATCTCTTATAAGTTGAGCCTTGACCATGTAAGATTTTTTTTTCTTTTCTTTGTTCACCGCGCTGTCTTGATCTCAAAAGTCTTTTCGATTTTTCTGCATCTTCAATAATTCTTGGTGGAATTACATATATTATAATTTGTGACTTGAATATACAGATCTTTTATTTTTATAACCTAGTTTACTGCTTCTAAAACTCTATACATATGTTTCTCTATCTTCAAAAATAACAAAGTTATGAGCGTCTTTTAGGATAACATTTTAATTTTTTTTTTTCTCTTTTTTATTATATTTCATGTTTTTTTTTTCAGTTAAAACACTAATAATAAATATTTTATCTACCTTTAAAAATAACTCAGTTTTGGACGTACATATGGGCAAAGTTTTGTTTGTTTTCCTTTTTACTTTCACTTACTATATATAGTAAGGGAAAGTATTGCGATTGTGAAAATTTTCGAATTCCAGTTTTAAACGGAAATACACGTTTAGGTCCCCCGAGTCCAAATAACCTAGGTCCGCAAAAAGGTTTGTGTGTCTGTGCCCGTGTGTTTTTGGTAAGTCCAGCACGAAAACGGGAATGAGTATGAAAAAATATTTAAGACAGCTATACGCCTGAGATGTCCTTGAGTCCAACTAACCAAGTCCCGCAAAAAGGTCTGTGTGTGTGGTAACTCTAGTGCAAAAAAGATTCGTCAAACGAAACTGAAATTTAAGACAACTATACGCCCGAAATGTTACAAAACCTTTTTCATCAAAAAGAGCTTACCAGAAGAGCCACTTTATACCACGCATTTTGCACCTTTTTTCGATTTTCTCAAAAACGGTTCGGACGATTTTGATTTAACTCGCTATATCGATGTATTTTTATAAATATTAGCTTCCCAATCAATTATCCATTTTTTAGTATACCTCCAAATATGAACATGGAAACACGCGATTTTCGAGTGATATTTTTGTACGAGTTAAAACTCGGCCATTCAGCACCTGAGGCCGCTAGAAATATTTGCAAGGCGTTTGGGGAAGGGAGTGTTAATGAACGGACCATTCGCCGTTGGTTTGCTAAGTTTTCAGCTGGGGATACCGACTTGGAAAACTTGCCCCCAGGAAGACCTCCGTCCGTAATAGACAACGGACAGTAAAAGGAAACCCCTACCAAACAGTTAAAGGACTCATAGCATAACTAAATGAAAGTGCATCTACCGTTTCCAGACAATTAAAGTGTATTGGGAAAGTAAAAAAGCTCGATACATGGGCACCTCATGATCTCACTGAGCGGCATGTTTCAAAACAATTTTTTTCCGTGCAAAAATTGAAAGAACTGGGCTACGAAGTTCTTCCGCACCCACCATATTCTCCCGACTTGTCTCTAACAGATTACCACCTGTTCAGGAATTTAGACAACCTCGTCAAAGGAAAACTTTTTGAAAATGATGATCAAGTGAAAAGTGCGTTTTCAGATTTTGTATCACTTCAAAGCTCAGAGTTTTTCAGTTCGGGGATAAAAAAAGTTGTTGTCACGTTGAGAAAAATGTGTAGAAAAAGAAGGTAAATACTTCGAATAAAATTATCTTGTTTTTATATCGTATTTTTAATAAAAATCCTTTAACTTGAAAACGGACATTTCATGTGACACCACCCAATACAAAAGGCAAATCTACATGACTATTATAAGACCAATCTGGACTTATGGAGTAGAGCTATGGGGCTCTACTAAGCCACCAAATTCTTCCCGCATCTAATCCTTACAATCCAAAATCCTTAGTTAAATCCTCAACGCACCTTACTTTGTCACAAATCAACTCCTCCATAAGACCTCAAAATCCCATTTGTTGCAGACATAACCGGTCATAAATACACCTCTTTTCATTCTAAACTCCCTGCCCGTACAAACCAACTTGTTCGTACTTTATCTTCCTTAGATATTCCGGATAACCCTCCGAGGCGATTGAAAAGAAGGTGGCCTCGGCACCTATTGCCTTAAAATAGTTAGTGAAGTGCTACCACTGTGTAGTTCTTTCATTTTCATGACTTTTTTCCACTCTGCATATTTACTCATTGTGTTATATAATGCAGTTGTAAATTACAATAAATAAAAAATAAATTATATACATTTTTTTCGGGACAAACTAATATTTATGTATCTAAATATTTTTAACTGAGGTTTCTAGCTGAGTGGATTTCTCTTATCAGTACAGGCCACCCCTCCAATAATCTAAACTATTTAGATTATCTGAGCCAACTGGCAAAGGTAAATCGGTGCTATAATGGAATAGTGCCAAAGGTGAGCTCCGCATTTGGTCAGTGTCTCTACCGAAATATTCCGTTCCCAGGCCATATAAATGTTATACTACGTTATAATAATTATATTATATAATATTTTTAATCAGAAAACTATCAGAACGAGTCTGATATAGTTAGGCGATTAAGATAATCACAATAGGTTTTCGCAAGTGAGCAAACAGTTGACGCAATCTTGATAGAATACGAGTTCGGTTTGTTTCCCATTTTTTTTTTTTTTTTAATTGTTTTTATCTTACTATGATCGCTCGTTTATTAAACAATTTATAAGTAAATATTGAAGTTATTACTAAGATAGCTTATCATAAGAATTTATATAGCAGTTTACACTTTAGAAGCAAGGATTTTGTTGAAAAAAAACCTCTTGGACAAAATTTTAATTCAATTATGTGACTAAAATAAATAATATCTAGCATAGCTAAACAAAAATCCACTTCTAAAAAATCCCAGATAAAATCAATCCATCTTCCTGAAAGACGCAGTATGACATGATTCGACATTTACCGAAATTTAATTGAAAATTAAAATGAATATATGCAATTAAATTAGTGCTCATTTAATAACTTTTTTATATTAAATAAAAACAAAAAATTCTAAGTTTTTTTTAATGGATTTTTATCGATTCCATGCCGAAGGGTTATCATTAAATCATGTTTTAGAAACCAGATTCCACTACAAAAAAATTAGAACGCAATAAAATAATTTATCAACCATGATTAATGAGCCGTTTAAATTAGGTATTGCATAAAACACACTTTTTTCTTTTTCATTAAAAAAAAACAAACTTTAATTATAAAAAGAAAATTTTGTGTCAACTACAAATCATTTATCTTCTTTATACATATAAAGTGATAATGCGATTCTTGGTTAAAAGGTTGTCCCAAGCCTTTGCGATGACAGGTACTCTTTTGGGATTACTAAAAATCGGGACCACTTATTGCTGGGTTGCTAGCATAACAGCCTCCTATGCTAAAGATCACGGGATCAAACCAGAAGGTGGTCCTAGGATTTTTTAATGGGAGTAAAAAATCCTTAGTTATGCCGTCCTTCGGAGGGGATGTTGTTGGCCCCGAGCCTGTGCGATGTCAGTTACTCGTTAATGATCCCTATCCTAATATAACCTGGATAGGCAAAATTCAGTAGCATAAAGTGACGTTACATAAATAGAATAAAATAAAAAAAATCTTTCTAAAGCACAAGACGAATTTTTATCTAGTTTTTACCAGCATTTTGGAAATTCTTTCCTGAAGGTTAAAAAGTAAAATATATTTTAATTAAGTTTATAGACAAATAGGGGAGCGGCGTGGTCTAGTGGATAGAGCACTAGTCTGCTGTGCTCCGGGTCCTGGGTTCGAATCCCGGCTGTGGCAGAAATATTATTTATTCTGTTAATTCAGTCGGGGGGCGACCCTAGGGTATGGAGACCCTCCTGGGGCAGACCCAGCCTCTATAAAGTGGGTACCCAAATTAATTGGGGAAAAACCTGGCGACTGAGCGTGATTAAGGCCTAATCACCTCATTGCACTGCCGTTGGCCTAGAAACAGTACGAATCTCTATATGTACTGAGCCCAAGACCCTTCATGGGTTGTAGTGGTACAGTTTTTTTTTTTTTTTTTTTTATTATAGACAAATAGACTAAACCAATTTCCATTTTCAAGGCATCAAAAATCTTTCCCGAAATATGAATTGCTATATGGACGTATAATATACTATTAGAAAGCGCAAGATTTTAGAACAGTTAATATGCAATGAAATAAGCCTTACTAAACTTCTGAACCTATGTAGTTTGTAATATTGTGATGAGGGAGGTTATGGACATTCAGTGTTCCCCCGTACAGTATCGTACAGGTTATATTCTTCAATACAGTACTCAAAATTTTAGAAAAAAATAGTACTACCAAATCGTACGTAAGTTGTTAAAATGAATGGAAAGTTGTTAAAAATCAGTAAACTAACATTGTTACAAATAATTTCTACTTTTAGATCATTTTAGGAAAACAGATGTTTCACTTTAAATTAGATGAGATTCCCATAGAAAATAAATTAAACTTTTAAAATTTATTTATAAAAAATCTAGTGGGCGCAACACATGACGTTCATTTATATTAATTTAAGAATTTTAAAAAAAATTTAGAAAAGAAAATAAATTGTTAAAGAAATATTTACATTGGATTTTAATAGAAACATGTGTTTTATTAAATAATCTGTTATACTATTCGTTAACTTTTACAATAGTCTATATTAGATAATATTTTTTCTAAAATCTTTAGCAATCCAACGGTATATTATACATATATATTACTCTTAAGTTCAAAGACAAAAAATTGTATTAAATTAACATTTTTCTCCTTTAATTGGATATCGAATTCGTCCAACTTATATATTTACCTGTTTTTTAGCAATACTAATCAGATGATATGGTCAATTTCATAAATACTGCAAAATTAAAAGTACTTTAGAGGAAGAAATTTTAAATATCAGCATTTAAGACCTGTCAGACTATTTCAATCAGAATGAAACCTACATTATATCAAAGCCTATTTTATTTTACATCGATGTAGCGAACTCAATCAAAATCGTCGGAACCGTTTTTGAGGAAATAGTAAAAAAGGTGCAATATGCATGATATAAAGTGGCTCTTCTGGTTAGCCAATTTCGATGAAAAAGATTTTGTAACATCTCGGGCGTATATTTGTCTTAAATATGAAATTTCAGGTTCATAGGACTTATCGTTTCCGCCCGGGAGTTGCCACATACACACATTTTTGCGGGACTTGGTCATTTGGACTCAGGGGACCCTAAAACATGTATTTCCGTTGAAAACTGTAATTCGAAAATTTTCACGATCGCAATACTTTCCCTTCCTATATATAGTAAGTGAAAGTAAAAACGAAGAAGCGAAGGTGAGTAAGAGCGGATTATTACTACTGTATTCTGTTTCCTCAATGAAAACCAAGGAAGTTAATTAAACATGGCATTATAGAATTATAATTAAAAACCACGGATGGAAAAAAAGTTCCTGTGGTTGAGAAAAACACAGGAATGAAGAAATATAGTCAAGAATAAAACAAGTAAGGAAGATAGGGGAGAATATGAGGAAGTGTGGGAAAAAGGAAGGCAAGAATGATAAAAGCGAAACCATAGCTCTTATAAATATATATACATACATATATATATATATATATATATATATATATATATATATATATATATATGTATGTATGTATGTATGTATATATTTATTTATACATGATATTAAAGCCCGTTCAATTTTACATCGATATAGCGAATTTAATCAAAATCGTAAGAGCCGTTTTTAAGAAAATAGTAAAAAGGTGCAAAATGCATGGTATAAAGTGGCTCTTCTGGTCAGCCGATTTTGATGAAAAAGTAACCTCTCGGGCGTATAGTTGTCTTAAATATGAAAATTCAGTTTCATAGGACAGTTCGTTTACGCCCGAATTTAGCTAACCAGAAGAACCACTTTATGCACCTTTTTACGATTTTGATTAAACTCGATATATGGATGTAAAATTTGATAGGCTTTAATATCATGTAATCTTCATTCTGATTGAAACAGTCTGACAGGGCTTAAATTCCGATATTTCATTTTTTTCCCCTCTAAGGTACCTTTAATTTTGTATATAGTAGAACAATAACAATATAATCTTGTTATTATCAACGATAAAAAACAAGTAAATATATAAGTTGAACAAATTCGATATCTAACTAAAGGAGAAAAACTACTAAAAACTTTTGCTATTCATGTATTATATACCGTTGGAAAGCTAAAGATTTTAGAAAACATATTATCTGATACACAAGCTTGTAAAAGTTAATAAAGAGTGATGAAGAACAATAAAAGTTATAATTTTTTAATAAAACACATGTTTCTGTAATGGTTTCACTCATTTTTATCTCACAGAGTAAGAAAGGAGAAATGCTTGACCATGGCATGTGATTCATTAAGACGCTACTAGGAAATAAACACCGGGTCGAATGACTCATTACCTACTGCTCAACCGACATACAACAGCCTGCTTGAAGGCAAATAGCTACTTTCCGACCACACTGAGGAAGTCACCTAGAACCGAACGCAGGACTGAGGAACTTCGCTAGTTTCAACATTTCTTCTAGCCTTGAGGTAAAGCTGAGTTTATCGCGTCTAGTACTATCATTTATTCTTTTTATTAGTTGGCAACTATGTCGGCTATTCGCTATTGTTCGCCAAAAATTTTAAATGAGTTTATCGAACTTAAAAAGCATTCCCTTCCAGTGGAAGGCAAAATCTCTTGAGTATGACGACCGAAACAAGGAGAATAAAGTTTACTAGGTCATGATAAACAAATGCAAAGAAATATATGGCAGTGCGACTCGCCGTACTGTAGCTAAGATGAGTATTTTTGTAAGGTACCTAACACAAAAGTCCGTGAGCCAACAATGAAAAATACATCCCATTTTACCAAAATTTTTAGTATGTCTTATGCAAAGCATCTATCATGGTAAAGCAAAAAATACACGTCTGCGGACACAAAACGGGAGGATTAATAAATGGCGGCCATTCCTACTACGATTTTTTTTTTTACCTCATAATACTAGGCGATAATACGAATCAAGCAACGCAAGTCTGCCATCCACAGGAGAGTGGGAAGCCGCGGCAGACACGTTTTTAGCAACAGACGTTCTGACCCATGTAACCATTGCACTGACATTATGTCGGTGAGTATTAGACCTACGGATTTCTATTACTACTCAAATTAAAGCTAATTTTATGCCTCGTAAAGTAGTTTAATACCATTATATTGTTAGGAACAGCCGCACAGTGGTTAAAGATGGAAAAAACCTAAAAATGTGAACTTTTTTTTAAAAACATATCTCAAGTCGCTTTTAACAAACAGCATCCAAAACTATAATTCTACAAAAAGCTTTAATAAAATTTTTTTGTTAATTGATTCAATACAACAAGTAAATTGGATTGGTTTGAGATTAGGACACATGATTGTCCTGTGAAGAACTACCCATTGGTAGAACTCCAATGTCCAATTTATAGTAAGAGGTCTCTTGGCCATCTTCTTTTTAGTCGCCTCGGTGGATTGTCAGAAATAGATGTTGAGGAGAGGTCACGGATAAGCGGGTTTGAGTGGGCAGGAAGTTTGGAATGGAAGGATGTATATCTGGATTGGACTAAGTCTTCAACTAATGGGATATTTAGGTATTTACGGATAATTTTATTTATAACAAAGTATGCAGCATCAAGGATTTTTCGATGGATCTTGGATTGCAGGGATTGGATGCGAAAGGAATTGGATGGTTAAGTGGACCATCAACTTCTCAATCAACTCGATGCCGTATGTCCAAATAGGCCTTATAATGGTTCTATAAATGAGTTTTTTGTAGTAAATAGAAAGTTTTGAACGTTTGTCGAGTAAGTGTTGTAGTAATCGGTATCTACGAGCAGTTTCCTGTCGTTTCAGTCTAGTATGAGGGTTCCATGTGAGGCGTTTGTCTATGTATAGTCCTAAGTACCGGATCTGTTCAACAGGAGTAAGTAAGATGTTGTTAAAGGATACGGTGGGGCAGGAAGTCATAGGTTTACGACGTAGAGTGAAGGTTATTTGAAGTGATTTATTGGGATTTATTTAAATTCTCCAGTTCTGACACCATTCTTCGATGGCGGATATTTAATAAAACAAAAAAAAATGTTCTTAGAAGTTGGCAATATTGATTTACAAAGGTAAGAGATTTCGATACCTCTAATGAACCAGCATTTTACCTATAATTATCACCCCTCGATTGCCTACTTAGGAAATAGTTTTCAATGCAAATTTTATATTTTATTTTCACAAAAGTTTGCAGTATCAGGTAACCTTAGAAGAACTTCAAAATTTTATAAAGTATGTTTTAGCTTTGTAGATATAAATTCAATGTTCTTTTACGACGTGGTTTTAGCTATCGATGGAAATATAAAAGGTAGCTACACTTACCTACGCGATGGTACTTATACCTCTCGTTAGTACATATCATAATGTAACTATACCTGTTTCTCGTGGAGTAATATTCAATTTTTTTAAATGTTATATAAGGCATGTAACCTGATAAATGTATGTATATAATGTTTAAGTAATATCCAAGCCAACTGGTACACAAAATTAGGCGTAGGTAGTGATGACCCTATCCTATAAACTTTCATCGAGAAACGTGAGTGTATTCTCACAACAGAATACAACACGCGGCCAAGGGTCTACACTGCCTGTCGCGCCAGTGAAAAAAACAAAACATTTAACGGCTATTTATATAATTTTATTGTGGATATAAAATAAGGTTTATTAAAAAGGAGATTTGATATCAGAAGAATAATTTTTAGGGTAAGTACCAGAGACACTTGTAAACTTTTGTATTCAATCTTTATAAAGTTAAAAACAATCATATTAAATGACATAAAGTATAAACATATAATATGTCCTTAAAACAATTTAGTATGTCTTTTCACGACATGTTTTGTCTAGGAATTTGAAATATGGTTGCAGAAGGGAGTTCCAATTTCTTGGTTTTAAACTGGTCCTATTTATAATTTTTAATTGATTAAATACTGTATTCCGGTAGGTTTTTTTGGCATTGCGAACCACATGGAATATAAAATAAATATATATAAAAATCCCAATGTATGCCGATAACTTACGTGAAGAAGCTATATTAGGGGTACTCACTACGTTTGCTATAGCATGCTGTTTGTGTTATTTTGCTAAACCCGTCGAGTTTCTATAGTTATTTCCTGTATAAAATTGATGGGTTTAGCACAATAGCACAAATAGCATGCTATAGCAAACGTAGTGAGTACCCCTATTATAATAAATGGTATTTAAGTGTATTTAATTTATTTCGTCCGCCATCTCATCCTTCATATTTATTACACGGTCACCTATTTCAAATTCAAAAAGTGTAATGTATTGTTTTACTGACTAAAGGCATTATATCGATCGTGAGAGTCGACTGATAATTGTTTTCGATAAATGTATAATGGTTAATAAGAGTGTAAAATGTTGTGCAACGCAATTCGTTTCATACATTATTTCCTGCTTTACATACGAACCCTCCAGATTTTGTTGTGGAATGAGGTCATCTGTGATAACATAGTCAATTACAGATAGGCAAAGCTGTTAATTCAATTAGAATAATTTAAAACAATATTCTGAATTTATTTATAACAAACATCAATATTATAGTTACATTTATTTTACAAATATTTGCGATATGTTGGGATGTCCGGGAATTTTGGTTTAAAAAGATTAATTTATAACTGTTTTAATTAATCGATATAGTCTCCACTTTGCCAAGATTGTGGTGACTTGTCCATAACCTTAGATTAAAATTTCCCATCTTTAGAATAAGATAAACTCCAAGAACGCGTTTTCCGATTCCCTTGGCCCATTTAATACATTAAAACATTAAATACATTGAATACCTTAAAATGCCGTGAACTAAGTAGCGGTCCTGGTGTCTAAAGAAACTATAATCCATATGAGAGATGTTCGGAGAGTATGGCGGATGTGGCAGAATTTCATATTCAAGCTCCAACAGTTTTTGTGACGTCATACGTGAGACATGTGGCCGGGTATTGTTATGCAACAAAATGGACTCCTTCTGATTTACCAAAGATGGCTTCATCATTGCCAATTTCTAATGCATTGCATTAATTTGGTTAAAATGTGATTCGGCATTGATGGTTTCTCCAAGAAGCAGTAGTGTATCCAACCAAATGTAGCCCACCCAACAGTAACCAACATTTTTTTTTATTTTTTGATGAATTGGGACTTATGAAAATATTGTTTGCTTCTCGTTTGTCTAGCCACTGAACAGTCAGCCAGAACATCTACTAAAGTATCCACATTGCATCACAAGTAACAATTCTGGAAAGATGATGGTCGTTATTTTTTCTGCAAAAAGTTAAGCACAAACCTTATAAGAAGTTCTTGCATAGTTCTGGGGTTTTCTGACACCAAAGCCCGCAAGAACATCGACGTTAAGAAAGGAGGTTCTTCCACGACTTTCGTTTTCAAGGCTCAAGTTTTACCAATTCTTCTAGTCTTTAGATATTACAAAGAATTTTTGCGATTTTTCGCGTTTTGGGTGATACATCATTTTTTTCAGACACAACACTACGAATCAAAACTTTTACAATCTATAATTTCAAGAATTTCCTAAACCATATAAAATACATATATTAGCAGATTTTAGCAACTCCGACTCATAATTATATTTTTTGTTTTGTTTTTCCCGTATTCTGGGACTTCAAATGTAAAATATAGGGGAGTTTTAGATTTTAGCAAATAAATTTAATGTTTGACCAGGGTGCCCTCGCTAATCGTGTCAAAAAATTAATTAGTTTTTATAATTTTTTTAAATATTTTTTTTCTGTAATCTGGGATAAATATAGACAAGTTTCAGAATTTTGTCCGCCTAAATCGGTCATATTGCCCACTGTGCATCGTTGAACAGTGCACTCATTAATGTTCTGGCCGAGTTTAATCTAGCAAAATAAAATTATACTAATATCACGCATTGATATTGAACTAGATGAATAAAAATGAACTGATGAGAAATTACGTTAAAAATATAAAAGAACGTAATATAAAATGTAATTTTTTCTCTTACAAAAGAATCTGCTGACAAAATTTCTGTAGTATTTCCTTATCAGATGAATGGGAAAATCAAAAAACAATTATCAAATTTTATCTTATAAGCGCAATCAATGATCAGTTTATTAGCCCACTTCCTCATTATACTTCTTAATTATCAAAAATTAATCATGAAGTGACAATGGTTGACTGTGCGTATATATGAGAGAAGTTGGTTGAGGGTGCAGTCAATTTAACACACGTTTAAGCGTAAACTTAATTTATTGGTGACAATTATAAATTAAGTTTACGTTTAATTGTGTGTTAAATTGACTGCACCCTCAACCAACTACTCTCACATCAAAAATCAATATTTAAAAATTTATAGTTTGTAAGTTGCGAGGTTGTATCGTTAGCAACTTATTCTGTTATTTTAGTGATAATGCTAAATAAATGGTGTGGATTAAAGTATATATAAAAAAACCAAAAAAACCTGTACTTCTACAACCCATGAAGGTTCTTGGGCTCAGTACATGTAGAGATTCGTACTATTTCTAGGCCAACGGCTGTGCAATGAGGTGATCACGCTCAGCCGGAAGGTTATTTCCCCAATTTGGGTACCCACTTTAAAGAGGCTGGGTCAGTCTCAGGAGGGTCTTTATATCCTAGGGCGGCCCTCGCCTGAACTAACAAAATAAATAATATTCTTACACAGCTGGGATTCGAACCCAGGACCCGAAGAACAGTAGACTAGTGCTCTATCCACTAGACAACGCCGTTCCTCTAAAGTATATATAAATATATATATATATATATATATATATATATATATATATATATATATATAATTTTTTTTTTTAATTCTTATACCGACTATATTATACTAGCTTCATGTTGTTTTCTGGTTTTCAATTTTTAACACCAACGCTTCACTAGATGTGTTTTCGGGTAAGAAAAACATTACATTGTTATTTAGAACCTTAAAAAAAATTTTTCTGAATTGCCTAAAAGGTGTTTGTATTAAGTATCGCAAAAATCCACCGTTTTCTTTCAGACTACTGAGATATTTTAGATTTGTTATGTACGGTACAATAGACTTGATACAATGCATCAGTGATTTTCGTAGGCTTATCTACTTTTAAAACGACAAACAGTTATGTAACAAATATAATACTCTTAATTTACTTGATATATTTATTAATACATTTGCAAATTTTAATACATATACCATAAAAAAATCGAATGGGTGCAACACATGGCTTTCACTTACCATTGATGTTAAAATCGATTTAAGGACATTTAAAGATAAAACTTTTTAATTTTGCCAACGTTTCGGCTCAAGCTTGTGAGCCATCATCAGGGCTACAAACATCAGAACAAAAGAGATACGTATTAATATGATAATGAAAATTTTCTTCTGAATGTAGTGACAATGATAACATTTGAAATAAAACAGAAAATATACCAACATACTTAAATATTATAGATACAAATAATGATAATATGATACATAATCTGATGATGATAAGCATAACAAATTTTACAGAACTTTAGACTTTAATATAAAAGTAAAAAAAAAATATATATATATAAACGTACCATTACTGAGCCATGTCCAAGCATAAACTGAGGAAAACCATAAACATAGGTAGTATGGGGAGGGGTTCGTGTACAAACCCTGAAGGTTTTCCCCTCTAAGTGTAAATACTATAGCTTATCTTTGTTTTTAAAAAGTTTTACAAAATTATATAATGGAAAAAACAAAATAATATATCCGTATGTACAATAAGGTTGAACATTTTTAACAGAAAATTATAAACACTAGAATCTGAGGTATTTAAAAGATCATGAGGTATATAATAAATAACAAAAACAAGAACCAGAGGTGTTGTAAACAAAAAGATAAATATACAGTAAATAAATAAAATATACATTACACAAGCAATTTGTACAATAAAGTGATAGAGTTATAATTTAAGGAGACGGAAGATGTTAGCATACGAGGGAGAAATTATCTCTTTGTCAGTTTTATGATTTACGGGAACTCGATCTTTTTCCATATGGATATATATAGCTTCGGAGAGGAGTCGCTTTTTGTAGTTGGGTACGGTGGCTAGGATTTCAGGATTATCAAAATCAAAATGATGGTCAAGGGATATAGCGTGTTCGGATAATTTTGGGGAAAATGGGTTACGGGTAGATATTGTGTATTTGTGCTGATAAATTCTTTTTTTGAGATAGTTTTTGGTCTCGCCTATGTAACATGAATTGCAATTTGGGGAAGAGCAGGGAATACGATAAACTAAATTTGATTTTTGTAGGAAAGGGATGGGATCTTTTAGTTTTGAATATAGATTCTTTAATTTGTTACCATGTTTTAAAACTAAGCGGCGATGGGGAAAGCTAGAGGATAAGACTTTTTTAATTTTTTGAGATAGAGATGGGATGTATGGAATGGATCTGTACTGGGGAACTATGGCGGTTTGTGGAGAGTGTGCGGGGATGGAGTGAGGGTTTGAAGAAGTTTTAATGAGGTTCTTGATTAATTGGTCAGGAAAATTATTAGATTTTAGGATTTTTGTTAGTCGGGTTAAATTATCTTGGTGAAATTTTGTATCGGAAAGTGTTAAGGAACGGTTTATGAGGTTTTTGGCTACACTGATTTTCTGGTGATGTGGGTGTAAGGAAAAATAATTAAGGAGACGGCCAGAATAAGTAGGTTTGGTGTACCAGTTAGTGGATAGTGAATTATCGGAATTTCTTATGATAAGGAGGTCGAGGAACGGAAGTGAGTTATTGTTTTCTATTTCAATGGTAAATTGGAGTCGAGGATGGTATGAGTTGAAAGAAGTCAAGATATTAGGGATGGCTTTGGGGTTGAGGATCAGGAAAAGGTCATCAACATATTTTTTAATGAAAAAAATATCTGCGGAAAAGTTAGGTATAACGGTGTCAAGAAGGTGATTGAGGACGATGTTGGAGAGATCAGGAGCAAGACAGTTTCCCATGGCTAAACCCGAAATTTGTTTATAAAATTTCTCTTGGAAACATAGGTAGCCAGAGTTACAGCACAGAGAGAGGGATTCAAGGTATGAGGATTGGTTGAGGGAGGTATGTGGTTCTAAGGTCAGCCAATTTTCATCGATTATTTTAAGAGCACAAGAGAGGATCGCGTTTGGTAGGAAGGTATGTGGTTTTGTCAGAAAGAAGAAAATTTAGTTTTTGATCGTATTCTGCCCGGTCCATGATAACGGTTTTGTTTCCTTTATCTGCACGGGTGACTATTATATGGTTATTGGTTTTGAGAAAGGATCGGGTAGAGGATAGGTCCTTAGTAAATTGAGGTGAAAATGGAGAAGGGTTAGACGGAGGGTTTTGTAAGTAATTGGTAATAATATTAGAGGTTCGGATACGGGAAATCATTCGTTTTTCATCGTCAGGAATCAAAAGAGTGTCCTGATGGATGAATTCAAGGTCGGTTATAAGAGATGGTATTAGTTTTTTTGAATTGGTAAAAGGGATATTGAAATTTGGACCTAAGCTGAGAATATTATTGACATGTTGAGGGAGTTTAACGGAGGAGATGTTGTGAACCCAATCAGGATCCCCGGAAGGATATATCTTATTCGCGTTAAAGTTTTCTTTAAGTTGTTTAAATTTATTTGCTAATATACTTTTTTTCTTTGATTTATGAGATATATAGATATTATCCTCTACCCGATCCTTTCTCAAAACCAATAACCATATAATAGTCACCCGTGCAGATAAAGGAAACAAAACCGTTATCATGGACCGGGCAGAATACGATCAAAAACTAAATTTTCTTCTTTCTGACAAAACCACATACCTTTCTACCAAACGCGATCCTACATCCTCTCTCACCACTAAATTTAACCAGCATTTAAAATATCTCCACGAATCCAAACAGATCACTCTCTCTACCTACAAAAACCTCATCTCCTATAATTCAGTTGCTCCCCGATGTTACGGCTTACCTAAAATCCATAAACCAGGAAACCCATTACGTCCCATAATTTCAAATATCAACTCACCATCCTCAAAACTCAGTTCATTCCTTCTTTCTCCCTTACAAATCTCAGCCAAAATAACCCATATGACATCCAAAATTCACAGCAACTACTTGAAGAACTGAAATCCCTAACTATTCCTCAAAATTTCATTTTAGCCTCCCTAGATGCTGTAAACCTTTTTACCAACATCCCTACTTACCTTCCTACCAAACGCGATCCTCTCTTGTGCTCTTAAAATAATCGATGAAAATTGGCTGACCTTAGAACCACATACCTCCCTCAACCAATCCTCATACCTTGAATCCCTCTCTCTGTGCTGTAACTCTGGCTACCTATGTTTCCAAGAGAAATTTTATAAACAAATTTCGGGTTTAGCCATGGGAAACTGTCTTGCTCCTGATCTCTCCAACATCGTCCTCAATCACCTTCTTGACACCGTTATACCTAACTTTTCCGCAGATATTTTTTTCATTAAAAAATATGTTGATGACCTTTTCCTGATCCTCAACCCCAAAGCCATCCCTAATATCTTGACTTCTTTCAACTCATACCATCCTCGACTCCAATTTACCATTGAAATAGAAAACAATAACTCACTTCCGTTCCTCGACCTCCTTATCATAAGAAATTCCGATAATTCACTATCCACTAACTGGTACACCAAACCTACTTATTCTGGCCGTCTCCTTAATTATTTTTCCTTACACCCACATCACCAGAAAATCAGTGTAGCCAAAAACCTCATAAACCGTTCCTTAACACTTTCCGATACAAAATTTCACCAAGATAATTTAACCCGACTAACAAAAATCCTAAAATCTAATAATTTTCCTGACCAATTAATCAAGAACCTCATTAAAACTTCTTCAAACCCTCACTCCATCCCCGCACACTCTCCACAAACCGCCATAGTTCCCCAGTACAGATCCATTCCATACATCCCATCTCTATCTCAAAAAATTAAAAAAGTCTTATCCTCTAGCTTTCCCCATCGCCGCTTAGTTTTAAAACATGGTAACAAATTAAAGAATCTATATTCAAAACTAAAAGATCCCATCCCTTTCCTACAAAAATCAAATTTAGTTTATCGTATTCCCTGCTCTTCCCCAAATTGCAATTCATGTTACATAGGCGAGACCAAAAACTATCTCAAAAAAAGAATTTATCAGCACAAATACACAATATCTACCCGTAACCCATTTTCCCCAAAATTATCCGAACACGCTATATCCCTTGACCATCATTTTGATTTTGATAATCCTGAAATCCTAGCCACCGTACCCAACTACAAAAAGCGACTCCTCTCCGAAGCTATATATATCCATATGGAAAAAGATCGAGTTCCCGTAAATCATAAAACTGACAAAGAGATAATTTCTCCCTCGTATGCTAACATCTTCCGTCTCCTTAAATTATAACTCTATCACTTTATTGTACAAATTGCTTGTGTAATGTATATTTTATTTATTTACTGTATATTTATCTTTTTGTTTACAACACCTCTGGTTCTTGTTTTTGTTATTTATTATATACCTCATGATCTTTTAAATACCTCAGATTCTAGTGTTTATAATTTTCTGTTAAAAATGTTCAACCTTATTGTACATACGGATATATTATTTTGTTTTTTCCATTATATAATTTTGTAAAACTTTTTAAAAACAAAGATAAGCTATAGTATTTACACTTAGAGGGGAAAACCTTCAGGGTTTGTACACGAACCCCTCCCCATACTACCTATGTTTATGGTTTTCCTCAGTTTATGCTTGGACATGGCTCAGTAATGGTACGTTTATATATATATATATATGTTTTTTTTACTTTTATATTAAAGTCTAAAGTTCTGTAAAATTTGTTATGCTGATCATCATCAGATTATGTATCATATTATCATTATTTGTATCTATAATATTTAAGTATGTTGGTATATTTTCTGTTTTATTTCAAATGTTATCATTGTCACTACATTCAGAAGAAAATTTTCATTATCATATTAATACGTATCTCTTTTGTTCTGATGTTTGTAGCCCTGATGATGGCTCACAAGCTTGAGCCGAAACGTTGGCAAAATTAAAAACTTTTCAAAAATGACTGATTCCTGACTATTCCACCTATAATAGTTTCTACAGTCGACTATACACCCTCAATTTAAAGATAAAACATGTTTAAGAATTACTTTGAGTCTCGATAGAAACGTGTGCTTCATCAAACAATCCATTATATTATTATATAAAACAATCAGTAAGTATTATATCCTCCTCATTAAAAGAAAATATCCTGCTGATTCAGATAATCAATTTTTTTTTCCTAAGAGACACCGTCTTAAATAATGCCTAAAGTTCAAAATAATGTAATAACAGGTTTCAAATTTTATAATTTATCGTAATACAAATTTATTTATTCATAAAAACTAATTATAATATTTCCAAGGATTAATTAGACAGCCATAATGGAAACGTGATCTTCATTAGGTTCAGCTGACCTTGTCTGCTTCATTAAGCAATAATTAATATCTCGCTAACTAGTATTTATCAAATCAAAATCGGTAGAATATAGAGCAGGGATAATAGGACGGTAGTGTGTAAATATCCAAAACAAATCTGGTGCGCGCAATACAAAACGCAAATTATTACAGAATATATTTTTGGGAAACCATTTTTTTTTGCTGCATATTTTGGACTAATAAAAATCTGGTGACCGTAAAACAAACTTTTCACTTACCTCCGCCGTTTAAATCAATTTAAGAATTGTTAAATGCTGTTAGAGATTTAATATATAGGGGTAAGTGAAGTAAAAATATTAAGGAATTAAATTAAAATTTTATAAAAACATGTGTTTTATGAAATAATCTATTATATTATTATCTAAACAATCAGTTAGTTTTATCGGCTTTTCATCACTCTGCATTAACATTCACAATATTGTGTATAAGATATTTTTTTTTTTAAATCGTTAGCTTCTCAACGGTATAATTATATTATGTATTTTACTGTTATGTTGAAAACATTAATAATGGCTGTAAAAATATATTCTCCCAGTTATTAGAATTCTCCCAGTCATTAGTCCCACAAAAATGTCTGTGTGTGTGTGTGTCCGTGTGTGGTAACTCCCGGTCGGAAACGAAAAGTCCTATGAAACTGAAATTTCATATTTAAGACAACTATACGCCCGAGATGTTACAAAATCTTTTTCATCAAAATCAGCTTACCAGAAGAGCCACTTTATAATATGCATGTTGAACCTTTTTACGATTTTCTCAAAAACGGTTCCAACGATTTTGTTTAAACTCGCTATATCGATGTATAATTTAATGGGCTTTAATATTATGTAGGTTTCCTTTGGATTAAAATGGTTTGACAGGGCTTAAATGCCGATATTTTAAATTTTCTTCCTCTAAAGTACCATTAATTTTGTCGATTCTATAATAATAACTATATTATCTTGTTACCACTGATGAAAAACAGGTAAATATATAAATTCAATGAATTCGATACCAAACTAAAGGAGAAAACTGAAAAAATATATTTGTCATGCAATTTTTTGTTTTTGAACATAAGAAAAGTAATATACATGTATGATATACCGTTGGAAAGCTTGAGATTTTAGAAAAAAATATTATCTCATACACAAGCTTTTAAAGGTTAGTAGAGAGTGATGAAAGCCGATAAAACTAAGTGATTATTTTAGATAATAATATAATAGATTTTTAATAAAACACATGTTTCTATAGAAATTCCATTTAATTAATTCTTTAATGGTTTCACTCATTTTTATCTCTAACTGTATTTAGAAATTATTTAATTGATTCTAAAAACGGAGGTAAGTGAAAGCAGTGTGTTGCCCGCACCAGATTTTTTTTAATACATTGTATGGTACAAGAACAAAAGTGTAATTAAATCTAGTCGATATCGCATTTACACATAAGCTGATGTATTTATCTTGGTAGCTGTTTCGCAAGCATAGATAACAGTCTCGTTGTATATTAACCACATCAGCCATGAGGCTATCTCTATGGATTTTATCTATCAGGCGTTGAGTTAATCCACAATATCGGGGGTTCCCAGACATGCGTTCTACATCTACGTTACAGATAACTGGTCGTAGCATCGGAAGAATCAGTTCAATAGGAGGGAGAACAGAGTATGAAATTCTACATCGAATAAACTTCTATTAACCATTTTCTTTTCTATTAAAAACACGACAAAGGTTGCTATAAAATTTATTAATTGTAAAGTATAATCGTTTTTTTTTTAATTTCACTTACCTATGTATGAAATATATAGCAAGGGAAAGTATTACTCGTGACCAGAAATACACGGAAATAAATGTTATCTTATACACAAAATTGTATAAGGTAATTGAGGCGTTTGCTATCAAAAACAGCTCATTCCGTTTTTGAAAATTTTACAGGAGAGACGAAAAATTTCTCACACCCACAGTTCTGAAGCTAAAGTTTTTTTCTTTTTTTTTTTAATTGTAGGTATGACCGCCTAGAATTTGACCAGTTTTTCAGTTTCACCCTAGGTGCATTACCTTGGGAGTAATTACACTAATTAAGTTGGAATGAGCTGGTTTTGATGCAAAAACATGGTTTTTCTTGCTTTTTTAGTTTTGTTTTGTTCAATAAAGATGTGGGAAATTGGTTTTTTCCAGTTTACCATTAATGCTATTTTGGGTTTTCATGAATTTTTAATAATGACATCCACTTAACACTTTCAAATGGTCTGAAATTTCATAAGATATAAAATTTGGTACGATTTGAAAAAGGTCAAAAATCGCAAACCCAAATGGAACAGAATGTTTTTTATTTATTTATCAAAGAGAAATATTATGAACAAAGATCAGAATGCAAGGGGAGAAAGGAAAGGAGGGTCGTTATTTAAATGAAACAGTTGTCATCGTAATCCATTGGCTCACATTTTTACTTTTACACAAAGGATTTTACGGAAAAAATACTTCGTCACCTGAAGGTTGTCTCTTTCATGCTCTTTCTGATACATAGACCAAAGTTTGGTAATGTTAAATCAGGACTCATATAAACCCTCTTGGAACTCTTCTCTCGACAGTAATGACTTTCGTTGCATTTCAACTTTTTCACGAACGATATGACAGAAATTTTCTTCTCAGCACGAGTTCTTTCTATTCTGTCCCTGCCCCTTCTCTCGGAGGCGCTCTTTCCGGATTAAAAATTTCGATGGACAACACCCTGAACCCGGTTTTTGGAGATCATGAAGATACTGAGGTACAAGGTTATCTGCGGTCCTGGTGGGAGATGGCAAAAGCTTGGAATGAGCTGGATTTGATCCAGAAGGCAAACATTTTCGTCTACTTTTGGGTTGGAATGAGCTTGATTTGAGCTATATCCCTTCGTCAGGTTATGAAGGACCCTCCAAACTTTCAAAATATGCGAAAAAGTGGATTTCAGAAAAAAATGGAATGAGCTGGTTTTGATAGCAAACGTCTCAATTCATGAAAAGTGAATAAAACTAACAATAAGTGATTGCGGTATAATATAATATATCCATATATATAAAAATCTCGTGTCACGATGTATGTTTGCGATAAACTCTAAAATTACTGAATCGACTTTCATATGGAGCATCGTGTCTATGTTTCGTATAGACACATGTTTCGTTGTTATTAGTCATTTAAAAATAGTTACAGGCGACTAAAAAATATTTCATTTCAAGGACATATTGTAGTTAGACTTATTTCTGAACATTAAAAAAGCACGGGCTATTCTGGAGAAAGGCTTCACCCACAATTGGAGTAAATACGCCTCCAAGTTGCCAAGGAGTTTTCATGATGTACAAGGGTTATGTTTAACAGATAAAATGATGTTAAATAATTTGGATATGGCTACTTGATGTTGGTATGTTATTGTGAAATATAGAGAATAAAATTCATATCTGACATGAAATAATAATCATATTTTTCATACACAGAGTAACTCATTGCTAAGCAGCTGAATTTCTTTTGGATAACCTCATTCAACAAATGAACTATCAACATTTTTCGAATGGAATATAGATTAATTCCTATTTAAAATTCACATTTTGCCCCCCGTAATTATGGTGTTTTTTAGTTGATCCAACCCCATCCAACTTCTCCATGAAATAAATATTTTAGGTTTTTTTTTTTAATAATTTTTATTTGCTCCTCTCTTGACATCCTCTGCTTAAGCCAGTGCATGCATATGAAAGAACAAAATAAATTTGTTCTAGGAAGTAGGTATTTAAGGCGGACATTTCATTGACGTTTCGTTCACACTAACCCAAAACCTTATGTTTCGGCCCTACTTTCACAAAAGTAACAGCATAGTTTAAAGGACGATAGTAACTATGCCAATCGGCATGACATCAATCACAGTTATAGTCTAAGGATAAAGTTAGTTATTCTTTCAAGAAAAGAGACGCGGAGGAAAAACTGCGTAGTGACGCAGTCACTCTTAGTTACGACACTATTCGTAGATAATTTTTATTAACAACGTTATCATATTTTAATATATCTTTTATTCAGAAAAAAACCATTGGGCTCTTTATCAAGTTATACAGTAACAAATAAAAACCACATATTGGGTTGTTAAATAAGTTCGTTTTTTTTATTATTTTATTTAGAAATAATACAATCTGCCACAATCTTGGGCAATGAGCATTAATGCTATGAGAAGTCATTCATTCTTTATGTACAGTAAATGAAACAAATAAAATAAAAATTACAAAGAAAAATAAATCAAGAAAAAAAATAAAATAAATAAATAATAATAATCTTGGTCACATTCATACATATATATATATAATATTTACATACTGCCCCTGGGAACTCCGAATCAAACCCCGACGCTAGGAGATCCCAGCGCCTCTCAGTCAGTCGCGTCACCGGTCTAATAAGCCAGTGGAGACTGAGAGAGGGCTCTAGAGCCACAGACTCGTGCGTTTTTCCTATTGGTGATTTCAATAAAAAAAACTTCAAATCCTTTTTAATCAATTATGTTCGACCCATTTAGATCAATTACATGTTGCCATACTTCAGCTATTTTTTGGAATCTGGTCATCAACAGTTGAAGGACGATCTGAGCGCTTTGCTTGTTCCAAGTCAAAATTTCCGGATCTGGACCTAACAAACCACTTAGGGATGATGTTTTCTCCTAAGACATCCTCGCCTTACACACTGCAAATATCGTTAACCGTCTGTGCAGCGGATTTTCCTTTTCGGAAATAAAAAAAAACAACATTAAATGACGAAAATGAATTTTGTTTCTCTTCCATTCTGAGCAAACAAAATACCACTTAAAGATATGTTGAAACTGATGCATAAAAGCACCTCAACTAATCCTTTGTTAGAACAAGTAAACATTTTGACCAAGTAAACATGATTTTGTAAAGACAGAGAGGATTAAATTGAAATATTGAAAAATACTACTAAATTATTTTACAACCCAATATCATTAATGTTATTTTAAATTTTTTTTTTTTTTTTTTTGCGAGCCAGAACTTCATACTGCACATTTCACAAATTTTAATGACTTTCTTTAAAACGGCACAAACGATTTTGATTTAACTCATTTCATTGATGCAAATTCAAATAAACTTAAATTTCATATAGGTTTTATTCTAATTAAAGTAGTGTGAGAGGGTTGAAGGTTATTTTTTTTTTCTTGAAAAAAGGTACAATAGTGTAAATATATAATATACTGTCGGATTTGAGCTCTGGATATTAGAAAAAAAATTATCTGATATACAAAGTTGAATAACTTTAAAAATTTTCCTTTTCGGAAATTCATTAAATGACGAAAATGGATTTTTTTTTCTTTTCCTTTTTGAGTAAGCAAAAAAAAAACTTAAAGCTATGTGCAAACTTATGCATAAAAGCATCTTAACTAATCCTTTGTTAGAACATGTAAACATTTTGACCAAGTAAACATATAAAAATAACTGATATACAAAGTTGAAGTTGAAGAACTTAAAGAAGTGTGGCATAAACATAAGAACGTTAATATAGATGCATAATATACGGTT
Organism: Piezodorus guildinii; assembly: GCA_023052935.1. NCBI lineage: Eukaryota > Metazoa > Arthropoda > Insecta > Hemiptera > Pentatomidae > Piezodorus > Piezodorus guildinii. Next base: position 131,274,232 of record CM041297.1, on the reverse strand, counting down.
GGGATGCTAACGATTTTTTAAAATATATTATCTTTTACACGATATTGTAAAGCTTAATGGAGAGTGATGAAAAACCAATAAAACTAACTAGAATTATATCTGTGGTGGTCTTGAAAAACTAGATAATTCGAGTTACATCAAAAATGAGTTAACTTCACGTATCCCTCCCTCAGACCTTCTCCTACGTCGTGTTAAATTGGTAAAAGAAATTTCTTTGTGGAAGAAATTTTAGATAGAATGAAAGCTGTAATTAATAACTCTATTTTGGTATTACGTAAAACTTCAAGTCGCTCACCTATGAAATGAAAGATTTTGACTTAACCGTTTATTCACGACCGCCACAGATATATAATAATATAACAGATTATTTTATAAAACACATGTTTCTATCAAAATGTAATTTGTTTGTTTGTTTATTTAACGTCCCTCTATGCTGCTGTGGCTAATCGGACGATGCTACAGTGGGAGTCCTAAATTTTGCCTATCCAGGTTTAATTAGGATAGGGATCTTTAACGAGTACCTGACATTGCAGAGGCTCGGAACCACCTTTTAACGTCCCCTCTGAAGGACGTTAAAACTAAGGATTTTTTACTCCATTAAAAAAGTCCAAAGGCTACCTGCGGGTTTGAACCCGCGACCTTTGGCATAGGAGGCTGTTATGCAAACCACTATGCTATACAGGTAATCCCTAAAATTAAATTTAATTAATTCCGTAACCTTTTTATTTTCACCTACCTATATATTTCATCTCTAACTCCATTTAAAACTTATTAAATTGATTTAAACAACTGAGGTAAGTGAAAGCAGTGTGTTGCCCGCACCAGATTTTTTTTTAATACATTGTATGGTACAAGAACAAAAGTGTAATTAAATCTAGTCGATATTGTATTTACACATAAGCTGATGTATTTATCTTGGTAGCTGTTTCGCAAGCATAGATAACAGTCTCGTTGTATATTAACCACATCAGCCATGAGGCTATCTCTACGGATTTTATCTATCAGGCGTTGAGTTAATCCACAATATCGGGGGTTCCCAGACATGCGTTCTACATCTACGTTACAGATAACTGGTCGTACCATCGGAAGAATCAGTTCAATAGGAGGGAGAACAAAGTATGAAATTCTACATCGAATAAACTTCTATTAACCATTTTTTTTCTATTCAAAACACGACAAAGGTTGCTATAAAATTTATTAATTGTAAAATATAATCGTTTTTTTAATTTCACTTACCTATGTATGAAATATACAGCAAGGAAAATATTCGTATTCGTGACCGAAAATACACGGAAATAAATGTTATCTTATACACAAAATTGTATAAGGTAATTGAGGCGTTTGCTATCAAAAACAGCTCATTCCGTTTTTGAAAATTTTACAGGAGAGACGAAAAACTTCTCCCGCCCACAGTTCTGAAGCTAAAGTTTTTTTCTTTTTTTTTTAATTGTAGGTATAACCGCCTAGAATTTGACCAGTTTTTCAGTTTCACCCTAGGTGCATTACCTTGGGAGTAATTACACTACTTAAGTTGGAATGAGCTGGTTTTGATGCAAAAACAAGGTATTTCTTGCTTTTTTAGTTGTTTTTTTTGTTCAATAAAGTTGAGGGAAATTGTTTTTTTTTTCCAGTTTACCATTAATGATATTGTGGTTTTTCATGAATTTTAAATAATGACATCAACTTAACACTTTCAAATGGTCTGAAATTTCACAGTTTGAGACATAAAATTTGGTACAATTTGAAAAAGGTCAAAAACTGCAAACCCAAATGGAACAAAATGTTTTTTATTTATTTATCAAAGAGAAATATTATGAACAATGATCAGAACATGATTTAAACAACTGAGGTAAGTGAATGTCGTGTGTTGCGCTCCCCAGATTTTTTTTTATTCCAAAATATGTAGTAAAAAAGATGGTTTCCCACAAATATAAACAGATATATATATCAGTATTGAAAATAATAATGGGAATATACACACGCTAAACGGTGTCTCCTGTCAGGTTTATACTAGAAACGCAATATTCATAAAAATTGTAACGTTGTTGATATCATTCACTTCTTTTTTATAACAGCCTATAGAGAGGCCTATAACAGCCTTGAATACAGAGCCCAAGGTGCTAGTTTCAAGTCTGGCAGGTGGCCTTAGAATTTTTTAATGTGCGTGAAAAGTCGTTAGCTATGCCGTCCTCTGGAGGGGGCATAAAAAGGTGGTCCTGAACCTGTGCGATCGTTAAAGATCCCTATACTAATTAAACCTGGGTAGGCAAAATTTAGGACACTCAATCTAGCATCGACCTATTAGCCGTAGCAGCATTATGTATACGTAAAATGGATAAACAAACGTATAATCTGTACAAATTTCAGTTGTGTATTGCGCGCACCAGATTTTCTTTTGTATGCTTACGCCCTACCTCTGCTCTATATATTCCACCGATTTTGATCTGATAAATAATACTTAGCGAGATATTAATTATTGCTTAATGAAGCAGACAAGGTCAGCTGAACCTAATGAAGATCACGTTTCCATTATGGTTGTATAATTAATCCCTGAAAATATTATAATTAGTTTTTATGAATAAATAAATTTGTATTACGATAAATTATAAATGAGAGAAGTTGGTTGAGGGTGCAGTCAATTTAACACACAATTAAGAGTAACCTTAATTTCATGGTGCCGACTTTTCGGCCTAAATTATAGGCCTTCTTCAGGGCTATAAAAAAAACAAAAAACAAAGATAACAACCAGCAGTGGAATACAATATATAAAGATGATAAGAAAAATAAATTGTACTAAAGATTACAAACAAAGTGAAAAAGTAGTAATGACAATTGATAAATGTAATAATTCCTACAAACAAAAACAAAAGAGGGGAAGACATTTTAATAAAAGGTGTGTTATATTTTACAGTTTTAATTAATTACTTATTTAATTAATGTGAGACGTTATAAAGTTAAAAAATAAAGAAAGTGATGAAAGTCAAAAAATAGTGATGAAATAGGTATAATAGCGAGAAATTATAAAGTTAAAAAAATTTTAAACAAATTTACAAAATTTGTAAAAATTACAAAGAGAAAAAGAGTTATAAATCTATGACGTACAAAATGTCCGTCATTTGTATTCATTTGTATTACGATAAATTACAAAATTTGGAACCGGTTATTACATAATTTTGAACTTTAGGCATTATTTATGACGTCGCCTTAAGAAAAAAGGAAAACAAAAAAAAGTCCGACGATTTGAATATCTGAACCATCTGATAATTTTTTTCTCCTGAAATGTATATTTAGGGTAAATAAGATCATAAATGAATTCGTTACCAGAATATATTAACTCACTTAACGATGTTCCTATTGTTCCAGTCTGTATGTACAATTGGTTACTTACACCCTAAACCTGTTTACATAATAAGACAAGATGGAAATAAACCCTCCCAAAAAAAACCTATTAATGTCATGTTATAACAATATAAACCTTTATATAACCCTTCGTCGGTTGAAAAGGTTACTCCGTTGAAGCGTTTTAAGGCTAAAATACCAGAAGGTTCTGACGTCAAGACATTCAACTAGTACAAAATTAGTAAATAGCTGATGTATTAAACTTTATGGTTTTGCAATTTTACTAACATTTAAAGAATTTATACTTGTTTATTGTTTATTCATTTAACGGTCAATTGTATGCTACAGCGGCTAACCAAACGATGCCACAGTGGCAGTACTAAATTTTGTTTTCTTTAAACGAGTTTCCTGACATCGTACAGGTTCGGGACAACCATTTTACGTCCCCTCTGAAGGACGACATAACCAAGGATCTTTTATTGCTATTATATTTTAATTACTGCATATGCGGAAGAAATCCCATCAACCCCAATAAATCAAAAACCCAATTCAATCCCACCGTGGAATTGTATTGGGTTGTCCGGAAAATAAAGCAGGGTTTTGAGTTTTCTTTAAAATACACCTTTATACACCTGGATTATTAATTTGTATGAATGCAAACACTTTCTACTCCTCTTCCAAACGATGTCTTCCTCTGTAGTATTTCACTCCTTAGAATGATTCACTCTTTAGTAAAATGTAAACGCGTGTTATTCGTTTTACGATTTTAAATTCAGCCGGAGCCATCCAGACGGCCAGAAACATCAACCAAGTCTGAGGCAAGAACAGCAGTAATAATAATAATAAATAAATTCTTCATTATCCTGGAACATTTCCCTTTAGAATGAAATATACAGAACGTACAAAAAGGGCTTTGGAGTCTTAGAGTAAATTAAATACATATAAACAAGTTAATAATTACAGGTATAAAATAGATATATTTAAATGAGAAGAAAACAACAACAAAAATAAAAAAGCTTATTTATAATTCTATCGAGTCTTGAAATACATTAAGTGATTAAATATGCGGTATTTGAAGGTATAAGGAGAGTTGGAGTGAGGAATGAAAGAAGTGATAGAATTCCATAGGATCGAGGATCGAATGAGAAACGATCCGTCGAAATGTGCAGTTCGATGGGCCGTACTGTATAAATCTGAAGGCCTGGAGCGTGTACAACGGGGATGGATAGAGGATTTGAATTGTAGAAGATCAAAAATGTATGATTGACGGCGGGATTGGATAGCTTAGGAAAAGGAATGACGCATGGAAATACTTGCGACAATTGGTAGGGTTAAGCCACTTCAACTCGCCATAAAATTGGGATACGCAAGCGTACTTAGAGACCCCAAAGACGAATAAAAAAAACAATTAATTAAGCGTTTTATTTTTACCTCGAGATCTCCAGAGACGCCACCGTATACCGTACAGCAATAGTCGAAGTGGGAAATTACTAGAGAGGTAACAAGTTTTCGGGTTTCATGCGGGAATAGGTAACGGATGGAATACAGTCGCTTTAAGGTTGAAAAGGTACGAAGAGAGATATTGGAAATATGATTTTTGAAGGATAGAGTCGCGTCGAAGGTAACTCCCAGTAATGAGTGTACTGTTCAAAGTTGGTTCATAAAGTTTTAGGAGGGAAAGCCTTGAAGACAAACAAGGTTGTGGGAGGACTTCCTCTCTTGATAAAGATGCTCTAAGGCTTTGGAAAAAACAATTGGCTAAGGTGAAAAAAACAAGAACAGAACAACTGTACGAGAGCTTGCAGGGAAACTTAACTTTAGCAAATCGATCGTTGTTGTCCATCTCTAGGCGATTGAAAAGGTAAAAAAAGTTTCAAACACATTAAACAACATGCAAAAAAACAGCGTTATGAAGTTTATAGCATTTCTTTGTCGAACCAAAAGCTACACTTTTCTGTCCAGAAATATTTTGTAATAAAAAGTGGATTCTTTACGATTACAGTAGACGTTCTGGACAGTAGCACGACAAAGGTCTCCTAGTTAAATGGTTTCTTATTTTAAGAGACATTTAAACTACTTAAGTTTTGATTCCTCGATAACAGTTTTTACTGGATTCACACCAAGATTGGAACGAGTTGCAGTATTCCTTTATACCTACCGTCTTTATCAAATTCGCATTTCCATAACGTCGATGACCAGCTCAAGGCTGAAAAGGTTAAAAATCTTTAAAGTTGAGTTCCACACACATTAAACGACCGTAAAATAAAAAATCAACGTTATGAAATTTGTGCTACGCTTCTTTTTCGAAACAAAAACAACCTTTTCTGTCCAGAATTGTAACTGGTGACAGTAGACGTTCTTGACAATTGCTCGACAAAGAGGAAACAGCACAAAGGCCCCAACTCATCAAGACGGTTACTGTTTGGTAACAAAAATCTGTACCGTCACAAACATTGTTAGAACTTGGTTATTAAGTCGGCCACATCCGCCCTGCCCTTCTCAATTTTTTATTTAACGTGACAAAAAATTTAATAAACAAAGGGAATTAGAAAACGTGTTTTTGATGTTTATGATGTTATCTATTGACCTCAATTACCTCAAGACGATTGGACAGGTAAAAAAGCTTGGAAGTTTAGTTCCACACACATTAAACTACCGCCAAAACAAGCAGCGTTATGAAATTTGTGCTACAATTCGATACATTACAATGACAGTGTGTTGGTCAGTGGCTCGACAAACGAGAAGCAGAAAATCATTTTCAAAATTCACCAAAACATTAAAAAAAAAAGGTGATGGTTACTGTTGGGTGGGCTACATTTGGTTGGATACACTACAGCTTCTTGGAGAAACCATCAATGCTGAATCACATTGTAACCAAATTAATGCAATGTATCGGAAACTGGCAATGATAAAGCCGTCTTTGATAAATCGGAAGGAGTTCATTTTGTTGCATAACAATGCCCGGTCACACGTCTCACGTATGACGTCACAAACATTGTTAGTTTGATATGAAACTCTGCCACATCCGCCATACTCTCCGAACATCTCTCCTATGGATTACAGTTCCTTTAGATACCAGGACCACTACTTATGTGACAAAAAATTTAATAGACCAAGCGAATTAGAAAACGCGTTTTTGATGTTTATGTGTATCTAACGTTGGCAGAAATGTAGTAATAGCATTGGATACTATTTTGATTAAATAAAACAGTTTAAATGTTTCTTTTTGAACCAAAATTCTTCATTAATATCCGGACAACCCAATAGACAAATAATCTGCCACAAGATTGTGATAAATTAGTTTGGGTTAAGAACGGTTTGGGTCCTTATTTCATCATTATACAGAGATAGGATGAATTATTCTACTTCCGCCATGTTAATTTTGTTATAATATCGTATAATGATATAATATTACAATAACTGTAATATAGCGATTTGTAGGTCTTCCTGGAGTGACAATGTACCGAGGATATTTGCGCCAAATAGATAAGAAATTAGCCTAGTAGATTCGGAGAAAAAGGGCTAATTTTTTTAAAAATTTCAGTTATCTTAAAAAGTATAATCTTAAATTGTGAGAAATTATTATTATTAATAAATGTTGTGGTAATAAAAATAATGTGGTCGATTCTTATCACATAGGTTCGTATTAAATTTAAATTTAAATAAATTAACTAAGATTGAATTTTTTCATTTAGTTAATAAAAATAGGTTTCCTAAAAATTGAAGTAAATTTTTAGGTCTTTTTAAAACTAATGCAGACAAATTTGAAAAGCAGATATTTAACTAAAGCTAAAAGTAAGAAGTATGTTAGTTCTAGAGGGCTTTTATGTAGGAATTTCTTCTTTGTTTGGAAAAGTGTGGCAACCTATAAATAGCTACAAAGTGACCAGAAAATACTTCACTTAGGGTCTTCTGCCTCTACCAAACCTACGAGGGTCCAGATTAAGCTACATATTTCCCGAACAAAAATATATGTATATGTAATTATAAATAATTAACCATCCGTTAATGTCTCTACAATTAAAATAATTTATTAATATTCGTTCCGAATCAGCAAGTAGACAAAACATTTTTTTTTTTCATCTGAATCAAAAAAATAAATTAACAAATAGAAGGTTATTGATTTTTTTTTTTTTTTTAGTGTAATATTCGGAATGTTAAATAAAGAATTAGTATGCGATAAAAATCAATCCATGGCTTGCCTCAAATAATTTAATTTTAAAATAACAATAAACTTCTTTGAGATATATCTTTTTTTTTTCAATTAAAATTTTAAATTATCAACCAGATCAAGTAATGTTATAAAAAAATGCATTATTGTTTATTATTATTTTATTTTGTTTTTTTGTGGAATTCAAAAACGATAAAGTTGCTTGATAAAAATATGTATAAAATTAATTTACAAGTTTATATTGTATTTATTATACAATATCGTGTGTAAATAATATCAACTAGTAAAATTACTTTTATTTATAATGATGGAGTAATTATTGACCGCCGAGAATATATAATTAAGTTGGTGGGGGTGCGTCAGAAGTAACACATTCACAAGAAAGACTTATTATATACAATATAATATAATAAGTACATACAAATATAATTAGTTTTCCTTATTTCGAATAAAAATATTATAAATACAACGCGATGCTGATCAATCTCTATCTCAAATAATTAAAATTAAAAGTAACTTTCACAAAAGTAAGATATTTAATTCAATTCAAATCTAATTTGATTCGAGTGAAATGACTGGCCTAAAATGATGAGCTGTTGATTGGCCAAAAAAATTAAGTAGCCTAAACTACATTAATTCTGATGTGAGAATAGTTGACTGTAATGTAAATATTGATATTTTAACGTTGGCACATATAAATTAAGTTTCTACTTAATTAGGTGTTTTAATGACTGCATTCCCAATTAACTTCTTCTCTATATAGTACTGGAAAGTATTGCGATCGTGAAAATTTTCTAATTCCAGTTTAAAACAGAAAAACACGTTTCTGATTCCAAATAACCAAGTCCCTCGAAAAGGTTTGTCAGTGTCAATGTCTGTGTCAATTGAAGTAGTCTGACAGAGCTTATTTGCTTTTTTTTTTTAAATTTTCTTTCTATAAACTACCTTTAATTTTGTAGATTTAAAAAAAATATCCGTATAATCTCGTTAGCATTGATCAAAAACGAGAAATATATAAGTTCAACGAATTCGTTATCCCAATAAAAACCCTGAAGAATGGTCCCTCCCATTTTGCAATGGATAAATAAAGGCTTAGAAGAAGCCCTTGAAAGATTACTAGTGCATCCAGCGCATATAGCAATCCTCTTTAGAATACCTCGGGTAACAGAAGGACAAATCTGACAGCTATACATATTATATTTGTATTTGTATTTTGTTCGAAAATAAAACCAGAGGATGAGAAAAAAAAAAAAAAAAAAAAAAAAAAATATCCCAATAAAGAAGAAAACAACTAACATATTTTTTCAGGATATTTTTTCGTACACATCTATATATTATATATGTATGATATAAAAAAAAATATAGGTCTAATATAGATTTTAGATAAAATATTATCTTATACGTCAACTTGTAAAAGCTAATGGAGGGTGATGAAAAGTAGGTATAATTAACTGATTGTTTCGAATAATGATATAATAGATTTTTTAATAAAACACGTGGTTCTATCGATACCCAATTTAATTAATTCCTTAAACTTTTTTCATCTTTAACTGTATTTAAAAATTATTAAATTGATTTTAACAACGGAGGTCATTGAAAGTCGTGTGTTGCACGTACCAGATTTTTTATAAATAAAATAAAAAATAATAAACGCTAAAAAGTGGCAGATAAAAATAATATAGGACTAATTTCCTAGTTTATATAATATTTATATATTTAGACTAGAGGAAATATTTTAGATAGTAGTTCCTTTAAAAAAAAAAAAAAAAAAAAATCAGATTGTTAAATAAAGTATTAAGACCCGGTATAAATCAATCTCAGCCTTACCTTAAATGATTGAGCTTGGAAGTAAATGTTCTTCTTCGAAACGTAAGTATGTATCTTACCTAATTTAAATGCTAAAGTAATTTAAAAAAAAAAATTAACCAGATCAAGTAAGATTGAGTGCATATATTTTTGTCTGATATAAATGAAATTAACTTTTGTAGAAAATGTCTACAAAAAATAATTTAATTATATTAATATAATATAATAATATAAAACTATTATTTATTATATGTAGTTTATAAACATATAGGACCTTCTTCTAAAATATCATAATAGCATTTAAAGCACATAAAGAAAAATAAATATTTCAACTATTAATTATTTTCTTGATAAAATTAGAACGGAAGGGAATTTTCTTTGAAAACTCTTAATCAGTATTATATAGATTAAGTGATAAGAGTTATCTATATTTTAAGCTTTATGAGATATATCATTATGTAAATTATCTTTATTCATTCTTGAAAATTAAAATTATTCAATGGTTGAATATTTAAAATTTATGTTTGTTCTTATTAATATTTAAATTTTAGAACAAACAAAAATATTAGAAGGTAAACAAATGAAATACGAAAGAGGTTATGAAGGTGTATTTATTTGATAATATAGATAGAAATAAATAAATAAAAATAAAAGTAATTTGAAATGTTGAGGTTACAGAAGGGTTGTGCGCACTTGCCCTTCCCCTCCCCCCTCCCTCTTCCCCTCCCCAAGCTCAGACCGCCCTGTGACGAAGACCCTGGAATTTTGACGTGGCTTCTACGTATCTTCCTTCTTACCCAGTCCGGTTGCAGGAAACTCTGTGACGAGGAATACGTAACTGGTAAGTATCCAGAGACCCCCTGCTATATTATACGCCGCCCTTGTAGTCGCTGTTTCAGCTTATACTGGTGTAAATAAGCCGTTCAGATGGGGGAAACAAGCCTTCTCTACGTTATAAGGATACAACTGAAGGTAAAAATATGGCGGCGTGGCTGTATAATTAGAAAAATATGGAGAAAAGAGGATAAAACTTGAAAGTGATTAGGACCTACTGTTGTTATGAGTGGTTGAATCAAGTGTTTTTACCAGTGTCTTTCCATGCTCAGGCGAAAATAACATTGTGATGGCGGTTGAGAATAGTGACCTTGCTTTGCGATAGGTTACTGCATGCTAGAATAACTTGTGTGAGTTTGAATACAAAACGTTATCTTGTTTTTTCACATATAAATATTCAGCTTGAATGAGTAACAACGATTCATTACCATATTAAACAATCGATTGGTGTGAAGATTAGAGCCTTTTTTAGCTGAGTTAAATTTTAACCAAAATATCTTTCTAGGCATTCTTTATCTTTTATTGTTTGCTCAAGACGGTATTGCAATCTGATAGTGATTTATCAAACTGACAACAGTGTTCAATATAAGATGTGAAAAGTGTACCTCTATTTTTGCTTAATATTGCACAACTTGGATATTTTTGGATTGTGGTAGTTTTCATTTACTTAGATAACTTGTGTTTTAAAATGTTATTACTCTTTATATAAGTTGCAAAATGTGCTTCGAGATTTATGACCTTGAATTTTTGATGAGGTATATGAGTGAAATTGAAATACCCAAGTTAAACATTTGTAGGCTTTTTTACTTCTTCTGTGTTTAGCTGTTAGATGGTGATAAGCAATAGTTAAACTCAAGGTTATCAAGACTTTAACCTTCAGTGATCAGTTTCATGCATGGATCAAGAATTCATTTCCAATAGGAATTATCTACTGTCTGTGCTTTCTTGAAATAACTGCTTTTCTCGAATAAAATTTATTGTTATGTAGGTTATGTATATTTGTTACATGTTTACCATTAGTTACGTATTTTTTTAATGGCAACTAAGCTATCGGATCATTTGAAATATTGAAATTAATTATTTGCGTCATACATTGATTTGTTCAGGATTGTTTACTCATCTGTGTTTGTTGTTTTCTAAACTGTTGGACCAGACATCATTATCTGTTAATAACAGTTTTTATCTGTTAAAGATGTCCAATGGATTTAAGTGATAGTTATTTGTTGAAAAAATTGGTTGTTGCTTAACTTTTTTGGGTTCAATTATTTTATTTTTTTATGATAATTTTTTTAGTTTGGCCATAAGGGTGACTGGTAAGAATTCTGCTGTTATCAGTGAAATAGTTTTCCTTGTTAAATCAAAGTGAAGTCACTAATCGAGCATGGAAAGGTATTTTTAATATTATTACTTCATTAATAAACTAGTTATGTATAATGAAATTTGTAGTTGAATATTTAAAATCCCAAAATAAGTTTTTTAGATATTTGTTTTATCTTCTTAATACGTCTTGGGTCTAGGTATTTTTAATTTAATTTAAAATCTTCATAAAAACTTTAATTTTTTTTATAGGTGGTATCGGGTAATGGACGGTATGGTCGAGGAAGGTGGAGCGAATAACAACTCAGGTGATCCATTGGCTACTTCAATTGCTGTGACTTCAGTTCAGAGTGTGATTCAAGCCAATCAGCAATCGGTTATACAAAGTGCACAAGGTAGCATACAGCCAGTTCTCACAAAAGGGAATGTTATATTGGTTTCTAAACCTAATAGTGTTATTCAGACTCCACAAGGGCAACTCCAGACTCTCCAGGTAGTTGTATTTAAGTCTGAATTAGTTGTTACGGAATAATTTGAATTTTTTTATTATTGGTTTCATTCCTTAACTTCCAATGGTAATTTTGTGGCATTTGATTTCTATAAAGTTGTGTTAGTAATCCTTATTCTTCTTAGTAAGTACTAAAAATAACCAAAAAAAAAAAAAGAAGCTATTTTAGCAATAAGTAAAATGTTAAAAATCCTTTAAAGGTCATTTCTTTCCATTTGTACTAATTTTGGTCTGAATGCATAAATTTTTACTAGATGTTAGATAGCTTTTTAAGGTTATATTCTTGTCCTTATGCTAAACATAAATTTTTAAATCACTGTTTGACTCGAGAGTGAAAAAAATAATGTATTCTTTTGTATAAAAAGTGTGGCATTGATTCTATTTATTTTTACTGTCAGCTACTGTAATACTAATAAATGAACTAGTACTTACAGTTTTCTTGCTCTACACAATAATCGTAATTTGTATATAAGGCTGATTATTTTTATTTTGTTGCTTGCAGTATTTGAATTGCTAAATAATCCAATTTAAGTTTTAAATAAGTAATTTTTTAGTTAATTTTGCACGAGCAATATTATAGAGATTTTGTTTTAGAAATCTTAGTTAATTTTTCCTGTTCGCTCTTTCGCAGCCATATCTTTGTGATAAGTTGAGGCTAAATATTATCCAATGTTAATTCTATATTTAAAATGTTTAATAATTCTATGTTGTAATGGAAATATGTATTATATTCCATTGTTATAATCCGCTTAATATGAAAAATTACTGTGAGAACCTATTATTACGGTCTGAAAATTAAATAATCATACCAGTAAAATTATTTTTAACTCAATAGGTGTTTGCATTACTAGTTGATTCTATTTTTGTTTTAATGAGTTTTTTTTCTCACCATCCCAATATATTTTATCAAAATTCAAAAATACCAATTTACAGATGACTATGGATATTTAAACAATGATTAGAACCTTATTTTAATATTATTTTTTATGATATGTAATCATAAATTTAACTGTATTTATTTTATATAGTCCTTAGCGCTACTTTTGGAAGAATGAAAATCGTTTAAACTTATGAATTTAGAAAGAGGTATTCATTTACGATCTAGAATCTCAGGTGTTTGAGGTGTTTAAACGAACTTTCTTGATAATTTTGTATTTTAGAAAAGAATATTATTTACCGTAGGTAGAAATAATCAGGAGTTATTTCAAAATAATTTTGCTGACGTTTCGGCTCAAACTTGTGATCCATCATCAGGGCTACAAACATCAGAACAAAAGAGATACAAAAGTTTTGAATGTAGTGACAAAATAAAACAAAAAAATATGTATAAGAATGTTATTTAGTTATCTATATTCCTTTTCAAAATAGCCTCAACAGGTTTTATTTACTTAGTGCTTTGTTCAATCCCAGAATATTTTTTTTATTGCATTTAGCTCTTTTAGATATGTATTTAAATCTCATCTATACAGCTCCCTAAATATCTTCTATATTTTTTTAATATAAAAATTAAATAAGCCAGGGCATTATCTAGTGTGTATAAAATCAGGAGCATTATTGCTTTGTTGTGTTCGGTAAAAATGTTTCACCATTAATATGGAAATCTCAATGAATTTGAACTGGTTGGTAGAACTCCTTATTGATTGCTTGATCTTGTGGCATGAAGTATATGTACACTATCTTGTTAAAATCTTAATGAACATAACCTTTACTTTAGGCTGTTAACGTTACCTATCATCATGCTTTTTTCAGTCCTCGCTACCCGAAATGCCTCCACAGAAACAATTGAATTTTACTTTTGATCTCATATTTCTTCAGTTGTTGAGATTTATTTAGATTTTTTACTTTTCTGAAGCGGTGTGGTCTAGTGGATACTAGTCTACTGTTCTCCAGGTTCTGGGTTCGTTTCCCGGCTGTGGCAGAATATTATTTATTCTGTTAATTCAGTCAGGGGGCGACCCTAAGGTATGGAGACCCTCCTGGGACAGACCCAGCCTCTATGAGTGGGTACCCAAAAAAATTGGGTGAAAACCTGGCAGCTGAGCGTGATAAAGGCCTCATCACCTCATTGAACGGCTGCTGGCCTAGACAGTACAGTACGAATCTCTGTATTACAGAGGCGAAGATCCTTCATGGGTTGTAGTGGTACAGGTTTTTTTTTTTTTAATTAATTTAACGACTCCTAATTAATTTTTATTTTCTGCTTTCTCAGTCCGATGCTCTTTGGTATCAGAAGGTATAGCAATCGATCATAAACTTAACTTCTAAATTGGCGGTGTAGGATTTTTTTCTGTCCCGTTTTCCATCACAAAAGAAAAATTGGACTGATATGATCTTTAAAATCACTAAATTCATCTTGCTCTTTTAATAATATTAAATTAATTATAATTGTTATGTTAAGCATGATGACGATAATATTTGATATTGCTGTAGTATATTAGAATGAAGGATAAATTAAAATTGCCCGAGGATCTTGTATTGTTTATCATAATAAAAATTATTGTGAGATGTGATTATTAAACACTATGTAGAGGTATGTCATATTCAGCTAAAAAGAAACTTCCAACCTGTGACAGATAGAAAAGAGTTAAGTAATAAAGGACCTTAAAAAAAATATATAACAAGTAACCTTTCTATTTGTTTAACCTGTTACTTAGTTAGTTTTTAAAAAATATCATTAATTTTTTTTCTACGTTTAACTTATTAATAGTTGTATTATGATTATAAGTTTGGCTTTATGTTTTAATGAATAGTATTTGTCATTTATCATATCGCAGAGTTTACAGTGATTGGATTTTTGTCAGGTTGTTGAAGCTGGGAGTGATGAAAGTTTATCAAACGAAGAAGATGCGTCGACTAAAAAAAGGAGGGACATCTTATCGAGAAGACCTTCTTACCGAAAGATACTGAGTGATTTGGGAGGTAAGTGAATTGAAATACGCTTAATATTTACTTATTAACATACCTCAAGTGTGGTGGCAACATTGGCATTTGTCATTTTCAAAATATATAGTAGACTAGAATAGAAGAAATTAATTAGTATTATAGGACAGGGTCCATAAAAACAACAGATACAATGAAGGTATAAAATGTGTCTGGCCAAAAGACCTAAGAATTATAATCAATTCTTATTTATGATGACATGTATATTTTTTTTTCTAGTGGCCCGACAGGCCATGTAGGCCCTAGGCATCGCAGTATAATCTTCTGGGAGATTACACTCACGTTTCTTGATGTATTATTTAGTCATCACGGGTCATCACTCCCTACGCCTAATTTCGTGAGTGGCCACCATTTGGCTGAAGGGTCTCACATACCCGGGGTAAAGGCTGTTAGTGAATCCCCATTAATTTAATGCTTGAAAAAAGTCCCTCTTGAGACTGGGATCGAACTCACAACCTTTAGCATGAGAGACTAGTGCGCTAGCTTTTCAGCCACGGGCTCCCCTTTACCATGATATAAGAAGAAGAAAAAAGTATACAATAAAACGAAATAGAAAAATAAATAAATAACTTCTGCTAGATAAATTTATTGAACAAAACAAAAACTAAAAACACTGCAAATTATTATACAATGGTTTATTATTTCCAATATCAATATTAGGGTATAGCTTTTTATAATGCTGTAGATTGGCAATTAGGTATTATGAAAAGCAAAAAATAATTCAAAGGAAAATAGCATATCACCACTCTTAATTTCATAATGCTATTTTGTAATTCTCTATGAAATAGCACTAATAGCAAAAAAAAAAAATATATATAGCTTTTATTTATTTATTAATTAAAAGAAACAGATTTTTTTTATTCCCTATTCGGGTTCTATGCATCTTATGAAACATAAGCCCTCAAATTTTGAAGGGGGTTAATTTTTTATATTTATTTTTATTTTATTTTATTTTTTGGTCGATTGCAAAGGTTCATTATTGAAAACAATAAACCAAAATTAATTGAACCATCCCTATGTTAATGATTTGAATAGCAGAAGACTGTGGATATAGGGGGGAGAGCTGAAAGAGTAATGGTTTGGTTGTGGTGTGATCCTAGGAAGTATTGTCTGCGAATGGGAGAATTAGCCACTTTAACTCACTGTATAAATGGGTCACTTGTCTGGCTTCGATCTTGTCATCTATATTTTCTTCACCAATGCTTTACCAGATGTGCTGCCTGCTTCTTCATTGTTCTATGGAAGAATCATTATATGTAGTAAGCTGGAAGCATGTCTGGTGAAATGTTAGTAAAGAAATTGAAGGTAACCACATTAGGACTACGAAGAAAGCAACTATTTATTTGATTATTAATATAAATCTGTTATTTAATCAATTATTATGTTTGATTAAACTGCATAGTCTATTTTATTTATTTCATGTTTTGCAGAATGTTTATTTGTAATGATTTCTGTTCTGTTTCAGGGACTAAAGTAGAATCATCAGGATCGGATTGTGATTCTAATTTAGACAGTGAACTTTCTTCCCATTCATTACCAACACATTACCAAACAGGTGAATTTTTGGTTTATTGGTTGTTTTTTTTTTAAATTGACTTGATACGTACCTTTTCTATATGAAGATTTTTAATTTATTTGTTTTAGTTTTCTCTCTCCCCTTTTTCCTTTCATAGAACTCTTGTTTTGATATCTAAATGAAAAAAAAAAAAAAAACCTGTACCACTACAACCCATGAAGAGTTTTGGGCTCAGTACATGTAGAGATTGGTACTGTTTCTAGGCCAACGGCCGTGCAATGAGGTGATTCGGCCGAGATCATGCTCAGCCACCAGATTTTTTCCCCATTTTGGGGTATCCACTTTATTGAGGCTGGGTGTGCCCCAGGAGTGCCTCCCTACCCCAGGATCGCCCTTTATCTTTTTAGGCATGACAATTTGAAATAAAAAAAAAAAAAAAAACAATCATACTTTCTATTCTGCTTTGTTTGTTCTAATCTGGGGAAAACCCTTTAAAATAAAATCATATCAATTTTGAGCTTGAGCCGTTTTATTAAATTTAGGGACAATTTTTTTCTACTGTCCTTAGACTGATGACATTAAGTTGATTTTTAACTTAAATTATTGGGGCTGTACTAAACCATCGAATTCTTTCCGTATCCAATCCCTACAATCCAAAATCCTTCGTAAAACCCTCAATGCCTCCTTACTTTGTCACGAACAAACTTATCCATAAAGACCTTAATGTTCCGTATGTTGCTGATTTGGCCCGATCTAGATACCATTCCTTTCATGACAAACTCCATTCCCAGCCTAATCCTCTTGTTGCAATACTTTCTTCCTCTTCTATTCCTGACAATCCTCCGAGGCGTCTGAAAAGAAGATGGCCTCGAGACCTAGTTTAGAAAAGATACAGGAGTGCTGTCATTGGGTAGTTCTTCAACTATGTTTCATGCTATTTATCTTTTGTCACATTTACTTTTTGTACCTTGAAGTACAGTTGTAAATTTCAATAAATGATGTTTAAAAAAAAAATAGAAATCAATTTTCCAAAGTTTTGAAAAAAATAATTTAAATTCTGTTGTAAATATTTCTTTATTCATGAATATTATCTCCTGTGGGGTTATTCTTTATAGTAAAATACAATATTAAACAAAACATTACATATATATATATATATATATATATATATATATATATATATATATATACATATACACACACAATTTTTTTTATAAGTGCCTCAATCCTCATTTTCATATAAATGTTAATTCAAGCCCCCAAACGCCTGTGATATATCAAATTTTATTCTTTTTAAATCCTTAACTTATTATATATATTTTTAATTTGAAGTTTATAAATAAAGTTCATGGAATTCTAAATTTTTTATTATTTTCAGTAATTCCTGCCGGTACCCTGCAACTTACCAGCCAGGGTGAGGGAATTCACACGTTGACGATGACTAATTCAACAACAGCTGGAGGCACAATAGTTCAATACACTCAAGGGCAAGATGGAGAATTTTATGTACCTGGTGAGATAGGTACTTATTTGTTTCAGCTAACTTATTAACTTTTTTATTATTTTGCTTCTCTTAACCTTTAATTTTAGTTTCATAACTGTTTGTTAATTTTTCTGTTTTTTAAAGCTGTGAAAATGAGCTTAGTTATAAAATTTTCCAAACCGAAAATCTTAAGCCAAAATTAAATTAATCACTAACCCGTTTTGTGTGAAATAAGCATGTTTTATTGCTGTGATTTTCTAATGTTGTGTTTTGTGTGGGATAATGATGTTTACTTTAATTTAAGATTTCTTAGCTATTTCATTTTTTAATTTTTTATTCATTCTAGAATTTCATCATGTTGATCTTGATCCCTCTTCAAAATTTCAAGTGAATCATTTTATTTTGGTTTATTATTTTCAATAATGAATCTTTGTAATCGAACCAAAAAAAATAAACAATAACTCCCGCTCAAAATTTGAGACCTTACGTTTCAAGATGCGTAGAATCCGAATAACGATTAAAAAAAAATTTGTTTGTCCCCTGTATGCCTTCCAGCCTGCGCCATTTCTCTTAAACTACTGGACCGATTTTTTTTAAATTTGCCTCAAAAATACTAGTTCATGCGATGGATGATCCTAACACCTAGACGTTGATATCAGCTGCTTAGTTTTAAAATTGTGGCCGGTTAAACGTGAATGTGATTTAATTCAATAACTCAGTTATTTTTGACGATAGAGAAAAGTATGTATACAGTTTTAAAATCAGTAGAGCGCGATAATCCAAAAATATTAAAGGAAAAATGAAAAAAATTGAAATCTCGCTTATATATACGCTTGTAACTACGTTATTTTTTAAGATAGAGAAAACATTTATCATTGTTTTTTAACCAAAAAACTGCAAATAATTATATAAAATAGAAAAAAGAAAAGAAAAAAAAATTGAAATTTCACCTTTTAGAAACAGTGAAGAGCGATAAATAAAAAAAAAAATTCATATGTATATCCAAGTAACAAACTATAATAGATCTAATTCCACCAAAAATCGGTTATTATCGAAGATGGAGAAAAATTAAAAAGATTTTCGTGATCAAGACAACGTGATGAACAAAGAGCAAAACAAAAAATTAAAAAATCATTCATCTTATATGGTTGAGCCTCAACTTATAAGAGATATGATTCCCTGATAATTTGGTTATTATTGATGATAAAGATAAAATGTAAGGTGTGCTGGAATCAAGAAATTTTATTTGAATGAATGGAAATCAAAAGAAAAGAAAAGGAAGTAGTAACGCAGTCCTGTATAAATGCTTGTGGTTTATTATTTTCAATAATCAACCTTTGTAATCGACCAAAATTTGAGAGCTTACATTTCAAGATGCATAGAATCCGAATAACGAATAAAAAAAAATCTGTTTTTCCTAACTCATTAATATATGAATACCAAAAATGTTTAATAGAGAATTAAATTTTCTATAATATGAAAAAAGAATCTTTGAAATTGGTTAACAACCAGCTAAGATATTGCTTTTCATTTTACTTAATTGCCTATCAACAGCCATGTAAACAGCTATACCTTAATATTGTTATTTGGAAATAATAAACCATTGTGTAATAATTTGCAGTGTTATTTTTATTTATTTTTTTTTTTTTCTTGAGCAAATTTACATTATATTATTCAATCTTTTATTTACTTTTCAAGATCATACATAATGAGTAATTAAATTACTTTTTCAGTTGTAACGCAAAATGCCAGTATAGGAGGTAATCAAATATTGGCAGAAGATCAAGCCAGGAAACGAGAAATGCGTCTTTTGAAAAATAGGTATGTTCTCAAATATTTGAAGTAAATATTTGTTTCTTCGGTGACTTATTTCTTATTTGTTGTTTATTCATTTAACACCACTTTTATGCTACTGTGGCTAATCAGACAATGCTATAGTAAGAGTCCTAAATTTTGGCTATCAGGGTTTAATTTGGTTAGGCTCTTTAACGAGTTGCTAATATCGCTCAGGCTTGGTGCCACCATTTGACGTTCCCTTCAAGGATTTTTGGACGATAATAACAAAGGATCTTTTACTTTTAAATAAAATCCTATATATGGCGGGTTTGAACCTGTTACCTTGGGTATAAAAGGTTGTTCTGCAAGCCACTACACTATCCCCTATAGGTCACCCCTTTCTGATTTTTTTTTATATTTTTGTTTTTTAAGTATCAAGTATCAAACTTGAAAATACTACATGTTATTTCTGAGTAAGTGAAAGTCATGTGACATGCTACAGTGGGAGTCCTAAATTTTGCCCATCCAGGTTTAATTAGGTAATGGATCTTTAACAAGGCCTAACATCGCACAGGCTCAGGACTACCTGTTTATGTCCCCTCTGAAAGACGATATAACTAATGATATTTAACTCCCATTAAAAATCCTATGGTCTCCTGCCGGATTTGAAATTTTAAGTGAATCTTAAGATAATTTTTTTTTGTTTTTCAAATATTTAAATGAAAGGGTTCTTGATAGTTTTTTGTTTAACGTCACTTTTATGCTACTATAGTTAATCAGATGATGCTACAATGTGAGTTCTAAATTTTGTCTGTTCAGATTTAATTGGGATAGGGATCTTTAACCCTTAACTTAAATCTTAGTAGTGATGGTTTAAGATACTACTTATTTTAAGAGATAGGGTTTAGGTGAATTGTAATTTCTGATTAAATAGGTATTAAATATTAATTCAAATAGGATAATAGTATATTGAAAACAACATGAATTTCAAAGTTCATTAGTTCATTGCTGTGGGTGCGATAACGGCTATAAAACAATGATTCTATATTTCTATACATGTATAATTTATGGTAAGGGGGTGGCGTGGTTTAATGGATAGAGCACTAGTCTACTGTTCTCTGGGTTCAAATCCTGGCAGTGGCAGAATATTATTTATTCTGTTACTTCAACTAGGGGATGACTAATTGGCATAGAGACCCTTTTTGGGCAGCCTCTATAACATTTTCACCAGTTTTTTCGGAGTTTTCAACGGAAATACACATTTTAGGGTTCCCTGAGTCCAAATGACCAAGTCCCGCAAAAAGGTTTGTGTGGTAAGTATAGAGCAAAAACTGCAGATTATCTTATGCTCCATACTGAACATGCGGATGAAATGACAGAAGTTGTGACTCGGAAGTGGAAGAACCATTGCAAAACCAAGCATGATTGTCGATTACAACAGTGGATAATCGTCAATCGATGCCTCAAACCAAATGTTGTCCTATTCCACAATCTTACGGCGAACACTTAAGTGGTATCAGAAAATTGCAATTGATCTTATTTTTGGGGCCTTCCTGCTGAATGCCGTAATTATTTATAATGGCTTTAGGCGAGAAAAATTTCCATGGCAAATTTAAAAGAAGAGGTTGTGAAAGCACTTCTTGAAAAAGATCCTCTCTTATTTATTTTTATCTCTAAATGTATTTAAAAATTCTTGAATTGGTTTTAACAATGGTCCTGCACGCACCAGAGTTTTTTCTATTATCATTAGCTATCTGCTAGCTAGTCGCTTGATCCCACGCTGACACCATTCTTTGGGATGGCTGTCAAAGAACTCTTGGACTGCAATTTTAACTTCCACAAAATCAAATTTTTTCCCCTAAAGATAATGTGTCACTGATCGAAAAAAAAAAAAAGTTTTAATCTGTTGTTTTAATGTGTGGACTATATCGTAGATGAGGCAGGAGTTTGAACCCATGAAGTCCTTTTAACTTTTCTTTGTTTCGACGGGAAGTAAGACACCGGGCATTATCATGTTGGAATAAAACTCCTTTTTGGTTGATGAAGGCAGGATAACACTCTGAAAACTTCATTTAAGATCTTTTCAGTTGTTTATAGTAGAGTTCTGTATTCATAGAGCATCCCTCAGTAACGGATTCGTGATGAATAACACCTTCAAAATTCCATTAAATGGAAAGCGTGGATTTTTTTTTTTAATTGCCCCTTTGCAGCGACCATAAAAGCAGTTTGACCGTGATCTGGCCATTGCTCTCGGATTTTTGGATTTTACCAGTACACCCACTTTTCATCATAGGTGACAATCCCCCAGTAAAATCTCATAGCGAAGTGTTTTTCATAAATTTTCACTAATTTCCAATCTCTTAACTGACTGCTTAAGTGAGGGACCAGTCTGCTACTCTTTTTTCTCCTCCCCATGCAGATTTGACGGCAACTAACAGTAACACCTCAGTCCCAGGCAAGTTCGTGAGCACACAGCTTCCTGCAGAACCTCATCAATATTCATTAATGGCTTATAGAGGAAGCTCTTCTTCCTTTCCAAGGTTGTTTCTCCACTGCTAAATTTTTCAAACTAATGCTGCACAGTGTGTTGTTCAAGGCCACTTTCCCCATCATATTTAATAATATGACTAGTTCAGAAATTGGTTGTCGAGTAATTTTGTAGGACACTGTCATGTTTCTTCTTTGGAATAAGTAACTAAGACATTTTTTTTTTTTTTTTTTTTAATTCGATTGGCATTCAAGAAGCTTAGTGATACTCTAAAGGGATTATTTAGTATTTAATATGATTGAAATATTTTTAGCACTTTTAAATCTTGAATTAGATTAAATGGTAATTTATTTATTTTTTTATTATACATCCCAGTACTACATTAAAGTTTTATTCTTATGACTAAGCCTAGAATCTACATCATGATAATTTCTGTTAATAAATTATTTTTTTCTGTTTGTTTAGGGAGGCGGCTAGAGAGTGTCGGAGAAAGAAAAAGGAATACATCAAGTGCTTAGAAAATAGAGTAGCCGTTCTTGAAAACCAGAACAAAGCCCTCATAGAAGAATTAAAGACATTAAAAGAACTGTATTGTCAAACTAAGGTGGAATAGCCTCCAACTTCGTTATGTATATAGTGTATATCATTATTTCTAGAAAGGGATTTGTTTCATAAATATTTGTATGTGTATATATATACATACAGATATATATACACAAACACATACATAATTTTTATGTATATATTTTAGTCAAACATACCTGCTTATATGTTGCTGTGTAGAATTTTAACTCTGGTGTGCTTCAACCAGCTTTTAATTAGCTCCCTGTCCGTCCTGTGATTTAAGGGAACCATTTTTTGCTCATTTGCTTTAAAAAGAATTTGTTTTTAGTCATCAAATGATTAAAACAATTTGCTATGCAATGATTTTATTATCACTTTTTTTTTTTGTTTTGTTTTTTATTTTATCTGAAAAACATAAATCGATGTATAAGAAGCTTTTAATGTTAAAGATCTCATCTTATAATAGTCGTTTATGAACCTTTCTTTTGTAATTTATTTGTCCCTTAGGAAATTATCCCAGCTCATCATTAAGTTAGATAATTGAATTGTAGCTGTATTTGGGTTCGACCAGTACCAAACTGATGCATATCCAGTTGACTTAGGATTTTTATTGATTTTTTTTTTTTTTTTTTTATGAATTTATTTAACTTGCTTAGTTACCATTTCGTGAGAGTACCCTAGCTACCTCTCTATATCATTTAGGTGTATTTAGAATCATATAGGCAGATCAGGGAAATTTTTTTCTAATCAAATTGTAATGGTGGCTGGCACATCTAGAATTTTAATTTATGGAGAATTTGAACTTCCGTAATGTTAATGTATATGTTTGTACATATTTATATATATATAATGTTATTAGTTTTTTTTCCGACTTGAAAATAAGTTGTCGGCGTGACGCCTTTTTTATGTGCCTCTGTGGGCTGATCTTTGTTTTTATGATTGAAGTAGATGTTACGCTCCCAAAAATTAACTCTTATACCCTTATTAGATGTAATTAATTTGCACTCAAGTGCCTTAATCTTAATCCTGTGCTAAAGCTTCATTTTATTGAAGGATTAACTAGAAAAATACATGAAGTTATTTTTTAAAATATTTCATTTACAAGTGAGTGGTCAAAAAGATTATTTTTCGTATATTAAATGTGAATTTCATCATAATGACCATCAGCAATTATGCTGAATATTTTTTTTCTTCTTTTTTTGTTTTTTAATTTTAACTGTAAATATCTATACCAAATCCAGCTTATAAATGTTAGTAAATAATTGTGCATTGTATCAAAATGTAAATAAATACAATATATAAATTATGTAATATATTATACATTTATATTCTGTGAAAATAATTCTTAAGGATTCTAAAAGACCACAAATTAATGGTATACATTCTGTTTATAATTAAAAAAAAGAAATAAACTTATATTTTATATAATTATCTGCAATTGTGTAATTGTTATCCCATTAGTTCTGCTTGGTAGCTTCTCACAATCCAAATATTAATTGAAATGTGAAAATATTTGGCCAAAGAAGTTAAAGTTTGATCTTTAAGTATAAGAGTAAGGGAAAACTATTTTTTGTAAAAACAATAAATTGCAAGATCTGTCTTTATCAAAATGAGGAAGCATTTCTATAACTTGAATCTATCATTGGAACTTAAAGTCAGAGTGCTGTGATGTTATGTCTTTTCTGGTTTACTGTATGGGATGGAAGCCTGGACGATGAAGCAAGCTGATATCAAGAAGACCAATGCATTCAAGATGTGCTACCACAGGATACTAAACGTGCCCTTGGTAGATAAGGTTTCAAACAGAAGTATTAAGAATAATGGGAAAAGATGAAGATACCCTTAAATCCCGGAAGTTGCAGTATTTCGGACATCTTGTGAGAAGAAGAATTTTAAATTATATAAGGAAAGATGTGAGGAAAATGAGAGAAAGGCCACTGATGAACTGGAGACGAAATTTTAAGGATTGGTTTGACTGAAGTAGCAAGGAGTTAATCAGAGCTGTCAACAACATTCTTCGATAGAAGAGGAACATGAATTAAACTTCTTGATGATATGATTCTTATATATAGAGGACCAGGATAGATTAAAAGAGTTTTAGAATAAAGCAGGCACTGTGAGCATAATAAAGAATAGAAGATTTGGCTGGCTTAGACAAATAGAAGAGAAAAGGGAATGCCCTAACATAAAAAAGGAAAGTATAAAGAATAATTTAAAATAATACAGTGTATACTAAATATCTACTTGCACCAATAATCATAAGTTACTTTTTTGTACCAAATAAGTTTCTAACCATCCTGACAGCACTGGAACCGAGGTATATGATGAAGTCAAGGGACACTCCTTAATACCTCGGTAGCATATGCCTCTTGGGTTTAATTGAAGTAGAGAAGTACATTAAACCATCCCTCTCCTGTGGTGTGGCTAACATAACAGCCTTCTATTCCCATGGTTGCGGGTTTAAATCTGGCAGGTGACCATAGGATTTTTTAATGGGAGTAAAATATCATTGGTTATGCCGACCTTCAGAGGGGACTTAAAAAGGTGTTCCTGAGCCTGTGCAATGTTTGGACTCCCACTGTACCATCATCAACCACAGCAGTATAAAGTGATGTTAAATGAACAACCAAACAATCCCTGCACCTCTTCCAAGTTGCTCATCTTACAAATATTAATAAATAAAAACTGGGAAAAAAAAAAAAATGGTGCGCACACAACTTTCACTTATAGTCCAGGAGCTGGATGCATGGTTGACTACCTTATCGATCATATATCTAGAAATATTTTTATAAATTTCTTTCTACTATGCTTATTACAAAAATGTGTTTCTTACAGTCCTAAAACTCTTACTGAGCAACTAATTAATTTGATGAAGTGATCAATTATGTCATGATTACTAGCCCATCGAAAATCCAATTAGTTTTTGTTTTAGCCAGTCTGTTATGTCTTAAAAATGACGCAACTGTGTGACTATTTAAGCGTAAATTGACTTAAATTAAGATTAGATTGAGTTAATAACGATTATATTATGCAATGTAATTGTGTTTGTTAATTTATATAAGATTTTAATTTGGTTTTTAATGTAAAATATCTAGGGATTAGTTATTTCTTCTGCTATGAGTAAAGGAATATATACAATTTCAATATGAAAATATTTAAGGCAGTAATAAAAGAATAATTTAAAAAAAAAAAAAAGTCTGTTCAAAACAGTATTATTAGGCTGATTGAGGACTGCTGAGTTCTGAAATTGAGAAAATGCCAACATTTTAATGTTTCAGTTTCACATTTCAAAATAAAATAAATTTAATATATGTCTATATCATGAATTATTACCTCGCAGGTATTAATTAATACATAACATATTAGTTAAAACAATAACTAATCGTATGTTCGATGACAACTGTGACATAATTGATCACTTCATCAAATTAATTAGCTGCTTAGTAAGAATTTTAGGAACGTAAGAAATGCATTTTTGTAATAAGTATGGTTAAAAGAATTTTTTTTTTAATATTTCTAATTGTATGTTCGATGAGGTAGACAACCATGCCTCGGGCTCCAGGACTATTATCTCATTTGTTAAAATTAATTTGAGAACTAATAAATAAAGCTCAAATAGCTTTCAAGAAATATATTTAGTTTCATTGGAAACATATTTTAGCAAACATATATTTACCTTTCCAATAGTAAATTATACATTCATATTACTGTTCTTATTTTTTTCTTCTTCTTTGGCTTCTCCCTATGGTGCCATATTAGCGTAGGGGAGCGTTTAGACACTGGATCCAATCCTCTCTATTCTCAGCTAGGTTCCTGGCCTGGCTAAGATCTTTCCCTCTTCCTCTGCAAAGTTTGTTGATGTATTCCAGGTAGGACATCCATGGTCGCCCCCGAGGCCTTCTCCCATCTGGCAATCCATGGTTTTTAGGGGATCTCTGTGTTCCTCCATTCTAATGACATGGCCGAACCACTTCAACTGATGGATGTTCTTATTTTCAAAAAAAAAAAAATTACATTGAAAAATATTTTTTGCTCTTTTCTTCTTTAGTTGATTACGAAATCCTTTCAATTTCGTTTTTTATCTACGCTTATAAGACGATATGGATATTTTTTTTAATTCACAAAATTATTTATTTATTTAAATAAGTGACCTTCAAGATTTGAAACCAAATCTTATATGGTCAATACATGTTTGCCATAATTTTATAAAAAGTTAGGTTATGGAACCAAAATTAATATTAAAAAAAATAATAATAAAAAAAAAAGGTAAATTAAAACACAATAAAATAAACAATTAAGTAAGTAGAGAAAAACAAAACAAAATGATGTAGATGAGAGAGGAAGGAGACACAAAAGAAAGAGAAAAAATTAAATAATAATAATATTTTTAAAAAAATAAATTCTGTGGTATTCTTTTTAAATTTTACACTGGGTGTTAGCGAAGAATTGTTTAATCGCTAACTTTTGTTTGTCTAATTGTTGTAAGAATTTGGCTTCTTTTTATTGTAGAATTACTTTTCTTTTCTTCCCATATTTTCTGCACCTAAATAGAATATAGCGTGGGTCCTCAGGGACTTTGCATGTATCACAATTCCTTCATTTTCTATTTTCATTAAGTTAAGAAATTTTTTTGTGCAGTCATGGTTAGTCCTTAGCCTTACTAAATATGAAATTTCTTTGCGATCTAGTTGTTGGTTCTTGGAGAACCATGGTATCAGGTTCATGGTTGGCTGGGTTTGATAATTCACAAAATTAAAGACACTTTAGAAGAAGAAAATTTTAACTATCAGCATTTAAGCCTTGTCAGGTTATTTCTGTCAGAATCTTTTTATTTATTTAACGTCACTTTATGCTACTATGGCTAATCGGACGATGCTACAGTGGGAGTCCTAAATTTTGCCTCTCCAGGTTTTATCAGGATAGGGATCTTTAACGAGTACCTGACATCGCACAGGCTCGGGACCACCTTTTAACGTCCCCTCCGAAGGACGGCATAACTAAGGATTTTTTACTCCCATTAAAAAATCCTAGGACCACCTGCGGGTTTGAACCCGAGACCTTTGGCATAGGAGGCTGTTATGCTAACCACCCAGCTACAAGTGATCCCATTTATATCAGAATCAAACCTACATGATATTAAACATATTACATTTTAAAGGATGTAGCGAGTTTAATCAAAATTGCTAGATCCGTTTAGGAGGAAATCGTGAAAAGGTGTAATGTGCTTGGCATAAAGTTGCTCTTCTGGTTGGCCGATTTTGATGAAAAAGTTGCTGTAACATCTCGGGCGTATAGTTGTCTCAATGTATGAAATTTCAATTTCTTTCGCCTTTTTGTTTTCGTGCTGGACTTACCACACATAGAACTTTTTTTGCGGGACATGGTTATAATGGTCTCAAATTTTGTATAATAATAATAATAATGTGTTTTATTGTTTAATTTACATACATAAATTTACTATACATTTATATATTGCACACTATGCATAGACTGTAGTCCATCTGCAGAATTGTGCGCCTTAACAAAATATTCTTTACAAATATTATATAAATAATAATTATAATATAAAACTAACTGAACATTTTTTTTTCCACATTTTTCCCCCTTTATTTGAATAATGAATTCTAATATAGTAAATATCTATATTTCCAGGTCCTTAAATGATAGTTATGCAATGCTACCCAATTTTAACCGTTTAGATAATTTATGTATTCCTGTCTGGACAATACTGCCCCACCAAGCCAATGCATCCTTATTTCTGATAGCACAGAGCAGACCTCTACATAATGGTACATATCCTCTATGTCTTTATTATTACATAAACTACAATAATGTAGTTCTTCCACCCTTGTAACATTACAATTAAGGTACAGAAGCTGTCCTCTTATTTTAATTATTGATTTGATGAGTCCCAGGCCATATCTATCAGAGATATAACTGTTCTCCCCTAAATCACAATTTAATTCTTTATACAGTTGATGGTGAATAGATTTGTTGACTTTAACCAGTAAACCATTTCTAAAGTCTTCTCTTATATATTCTATTAACCCTTTAAAACATTGCTTCTTTCCATCTACTAAATAATCACTATTTTGCCAGTTATATCTCCGACACAAAGACCGGAAATCATCACACCACCATAAATTTCTTTTAATAATTTCCTCTTATAAATTCCTCTGAATAACTCCTTGCTACTGCAGTCGAACCAATCCTTAAAATTTCGTCTCCAGTTCATCAGTGGCCTTTCTCTCATTTTCCTCACATCTTTCCTTATATAATTTAAAATTCTTCTTCTCATTCCTGCCAAAATCTTAGTCAGTCTATGGCTGGGTAACATCAATACTTTTTGAATATATTGAATATTTAGGTGCAAAGTAAACAAACAAAATCTGGTGCGGGCAACACACGACTTTAACTTACCTCCATTTTTAAAATCAATGAAAGAATTAAAAAAAAAAAAAAGTTAAAAATACGTGAAACTATTAAGGAATTAATTAAATTGAATTTATATAGAAACATGTGTTTCATTGAAAAATCTATTATATTATTATCTAAAATAATCAGTTAGTTTTATGTTCATTTCATCACTCTCTATTAACTTTTAAAAGCTTGTGTATGAGATAATATTTTTTTCTAAAATCTTTAAGCTTTCCAACGGTATATCATACATATATATTACTGCTCTTATGTTCAAATACGAAAAATTGCATTAAAAAATATTTTTTCTGTTTTCTCCTTTAGTTGGGTATCGAATTTATTCAATTTATATATTTACCTGTTTTTCATCAGCGTTAACAAGATAATATAGTTATTTTTATTGAATCTACAAAATTAAAGGTACTTTAGAAGAAGAAAATTTAAAATATCGGTATTCAAGCCCCGTCAGAACATTTTAATCAGAATAAAACCTACATGATATTAAAGCACATTAAATTTTACATCGATACAGCGAGTTTAATCAAAATCGTCGGAACTGTTTTCGAGAAAATCGAAAAAAGGTGCAAAATGCATGTTATAAAGAAGTGCCTCTTCTGGTAAGCTCATTTTGATGAAAAAAGTTTTGTCACGTCTCGGGCATATATTTGTCTTAAATATGAAATTTCCGTTTCATAGGACTTACCGTTTTCGCCCGGGAGTTACCACACACACACACAGACCTTTTTGCGGGACTTGGTTATTTGGACTCAGGGGACCCTAAAACGTGTATTTCCGTTGAAAACTGGAATTCGAAAATCGCAATACTTCCCCTTACTACATATAGTAAGTGAAAGTAATATAGGGTCAATATTAGTTTCCAAATATATAATATAGTGTGGTGTACTCTGCGGAAGTGAAAACAATTTTCTAAAAAAATAGGCAGATAATTTCTCTATTCTATCAAAACGCCTAAAACCCCAAACCTGGGCTGCATAACATAAAATAGCTCGGGAGACAGCCTTATATACAGATAGCTTAGATGAAAACGGTAATTTATTATTGCTGAAAAAATGTTTGTAAGTGGTGTGGATACTGAAACAAGAGGCGCTAAACCTTTCATCAAAATGTTTATTTAATGATAATTTCGGAGATAGAGTGACACCTAGGTACTTATATTCATTAACAACCGTTACACTTTCGTTATTTAAGCGCCATTTCTCCTTTCTCGCCCCCTTTCCTAAATACAACTATTTGTGATTTTTTTAAGTTAATACTTAAATTCCACAATTCACAATACTTACTAAATCTGTTAATCATTTCTAGAAGTATGAGAGGGTGATCCGCCATTATGACAATATCGTCCGCATACATGAGGCATCGGATGTTAATTCCAGCTATACGTATACCCCCCTCAATATACTCACTGATATCATCAATAAAAAGAGAGAATAAAATCGGTGAGAGAAGGTATCCCTGCTTTAAGCCCATTCTAGTGTTAAAATTATCAGTAACACCCTGAGATGTCCATACACGAGCTGTTGTACTGTGGTATAAACCCTGAAGTATTGTGATAAATTTTGAAGATATCCCTCGGGCGTATAACTTATAATATAAGGCATTTCTATCTAATGAATCGAATGCTGATTTAAGGTCGATAAAAAAACAGTAAAGCTTGCCAACTTTTAACGATGTTTTAATTTTTATAATATTCATTATTTTTTTTTTTTTTTTTTTTTTTAACTTTAAATCTTTATTCACACCTGTAAATAATACAATGAACAATCAGTGAATGTGCGGTCAATTTTAAGAAACATGGCGTGATAGGCATGAGAGAGAGCAGCACCCAGCGGTACCTACTCCTGGCATGAAATTAGTGTATATTACTAAAGGAGAAGGTCTCTCATCCAACTCCTCTTCAGCCTTCTGTAGGCATTTCCTGGCATGAGTGTTGTGGCCATGTCATTGATTAGTGTGTTAGGGTGACCTTGTAGTTTGTCGTGGAAACGTTTGTAGTGTGTCCGTATGTGCTCATTGACGGTTGGCATCTTAAGGTCAGTATGTAAAGTTATGTTGCTAACGTACCACGGTGCTTTTGTAATTGTTCTAAACGTTTTAGCCTGAAAGATTTGAAGTTTGTTAATGTGAGTCTTTTTAGCTGTCCCATATAGCTGTGATGCGTAAGTCCAAATAGGTTTCAGTAGGTAAGTATAGGTGTTTAATTTCTGTCGAAGTTTTAGTTTCGAGTGTTTTGAAAAGAGTGAGTAAAGAAGTCTCAGTCTTTGGTTAGGGTTTTCTTTTTTGGTTAATATGCGGGCCCCAAGTCATTCTTCTGTCAAACGTCAAACCAAGATAATGTACAGTGTCCGTCTGTGGAATTTGTGTGTTGTCTAAGAAAACGGGAGGACTCGTGTCATGTCGAAGAGTAAAGGTGATATGGTGTGATTTGTCATTATTCAATCGGATTTTCCAGAGTTTGAACCAGTCATGTAATTTTATTAGATGTTGTTGTAGGATCTCTGAGGCGTGGGTTGCAATTTTATGTTTTGTTAAGATCGCCGTGTCGTCGGCATAAGTCGCTGTTAGAATATTGGGGCTGTAAGGTATGTCATGAGTGTAAAGAATGTAGAGTAACGGAGCGAGCACTGCACCTTGGGGTACTCCTGCTGCGATAGATCTCATGGCAGATAGCTCTGATCCCTGTCGAACGGAGAAAAATCTGTGAGAAAGGAAAGAATGAATAATGAGGTAGTAAGTAGGCGGAAGGATAGTCTTGAGTATGAAGAGAAGCCCCTGGTGCCAAACTCTGTCGAAGGCTTGAGCAACGTCGAGAAATACGCCAGTAGTGTATAACTTCTGCTCTAGTGCGGTGGATATGTAGTCCGTCACTCTGTGTAGTTGGTGCAATGTCGAGTGATGTCTTCTAAATCCAAATTGATGATCTGGTACGATGTCGTTGTTAGTTAGTACATCAAGAAGTCTTTTATGTAGTAGATGTTCGAAAATTTTGGAGCATAGCGGAAGTAAGCTTATTGGTCGGTATGATGAGGGAGTATTTTTGTCCTTGTTGGTCTTGTGAATCATTGTAATATGTGAGTATTTCCATTGAAGCGGGAATTTGGTTGTCCTCAGTATCGCGTTATAGATTGAAGTCAGAAACACTAGAGCTTTCCTGGGCATTTGCTGGAGTACCTCAGCGTTAATTAAGTCGTGTCCAGGGGCTTTCTTTTTAGGCAACTTTCTGATTTGTTCAGCGACTTGAGCAGGTGTAAAGGAAGGAGGAGGTAATGTCAGTTGTAAAGGTTCATTCAGAGTTTTAAGTACAATTTTATCATGTTCGATGTTGTTGAATTCTGTGTGTGGTGTAAAGATAGAAGATAGATATTCGGCGAACAGTTCGGATTTTTCTCCGTCAGCCATGGCCCAGGAGCCATCTTCTTTTCGGAGGGGTGCAGGCACTTCCCGATGCTTAGTAAGGTTTTTAGTATGCCTCCACAAGCTGCCATCATCAGTCGAAAGGTTACTAATGTAGTTATCATAAGTTGTTCTTTTAAATTTTGCAATTTGTCGTTTGAGTTCGTTGTTGAGTCGGTTGTAAATTTGTTTGTCTGATGGAAGTCGGTCTGTCTGCCATATTTTCCGGGCTCTTCTTTTTGCTCTGATCAAATCCCTTATGTACTGTGGATAAATTGGTAGCTTTTCATGTTTTCTTAGTCTAGGAATTGATGAGGACCATGCAGCGTCTTGTAGCTTCTGTGTGAAGCATTCTACAGCATCCTCAAGCTCTTCTTCATTTTTAATAGCCAAAGGAATGGAGAGAGCAGTATTTAGACAGTTTCTGAACGCATCCCAATCCATTATGCCATTTGTGAGAGATGTGTGTTTCTTAGCTACAAGTGGTTCTTCAAATAGTTCTAAATGCAAAAGAGAATGATCAGAGCAAAGATCTGTGCTCGTACTTATTGTGTGAGTGTAGTGCGGAGTCCTTTAGTTATGAAAAAATCAAGTAAATCTGGTGTCTTACGTCTAGATGTTGGCCAGTAAGTAGGTGAGTGTGGTGATATCGTGTCTAATGAAAGTTCGTGAAGGACATACCTGAGATTTCTTCCTCTTGGGGTTGATAATCTAGATCCCCAAGTCGGGTCTTTAGCATTATAATCGCCACCTGCGACAAAGCATCTGCCGAGACGTTTGAAGAAGTTACTAAACATCGTGGAAGTCAGGACATATCTCGGAGGGCAATAAACAGCAGCAAGAGTAATGTTGTGATGTTCAGAGAATAGTGAAATGGCTGTAGCTTGTATGTCAGGTGATATGGGTAATTGCAAAGGATGGTGTTTTAGTGTTGATCTGATGAGAATAGCAGTGCCTCCGTGTGAAGTATTGTCTGGATGGTCAGTTCTATAGATTTTGTAATCATGAATGTAAAATTTGGATTTTGGTGTAAAATGTGTTTCAGTGATTAGTGCTATGTCAATTCGTTTCTCGTGTAAATATATGTCTAGTTCTGTCCTATGTTGATTAAGTCCGTTTGCGTTCCATAGTATGATAGACATGGAGCCTACAGTCATCTGATTAATGGGCATATAATTGTCTAAGGGCAAGGGTAGTTTGAGAGAGTTGTTGAAGAAGACCGAAGAGGGGCTGAATGAGATTGTTTAAGTTATTGATAATATTGTATAACTGGCCAGAGGAGTTATCTACCGGCGGGACCGGTAGGGTAGTGCCCCCACTCATACCTGTATATCTGTGTCGTTGGTGTGGCGCTTGAGCTGGTAGCTGTTGGTGTGGGGCTTGCGATGGTTGTTGCGGCTGTCTCTGGTGCTGTTGGTACTGGGCTTGAGCTGGTTGTTGTGGCTGTCTCTGATCTTGATGGTCTGGTGCTAGAGCTGGTTGATTCAACTGCCTCTGATGCTCCCGGTCAGTTCTTGGATGAGGTGGCTGAGGTGGATTTAGTTGTGGAAGAGGTGGAAACTCATTGAGGGCAGGCGGTGCATGTCTTACTGTTGGAGGTCGCTGAGGAGCGTACTGCTTCGAGCGATGTTTTCGAAGTTCTTTCAAAGTTTGGCAGCCCCTATAGTTGGCGGGATGAGCGCCATTACAGTTGGCGCAGGTTGCAGCTGTTTCTCTTGGTTTTGTGCAAGCACTGCTTTCGTGGCCCAGTCCACATCTTACACATTTTGGTGGGTAGTTGCAGTACGTTTTTGTGTGTCCGTACTGCTGGCATCGAATACATTGAGGAATCATTTTTCTTTTGCGCGGTTCCTCTATTTTTATATGGGTATAGTACAAAAATTCAATGTCAAAGATTTTGTCATTGAATGTTGCTCTTGAGACGTCCACGAAAAACATGGGAAGGGGTGTTTTAAATCGTGAAATGACGTTGACAATACTTGTTGCCTCATATCCATATTTGGCCAGTTCTTCTTTTATGGTGGTTAGTGGTGTGCC
This sequence comes from Piezodorus guildinii, assembly GCA_023052935.1. NCBI lineage: Eukaryota > Metazoa > Arthropoda > Insecta > Hemiptera > Pentatomidae > Piezodorus > Piezodorus guildinii. The sequence continues at coordinate 131,239,625 of CM041297.1, read as the reverse complement.
GTAGTGTAGGTTTTTGATAACAACTCGTGGACTTTTTTCCTCTGGTAGTTGATATGTGTGGAAGTACGCACCTCCCTTTCTTAAACTAGTCACTAACTTTCGGTAAACATCTGAGTTTTCAGGGTATACGGTTACTCCCCTGACAGATGTCTTGAGCCTGAAACTGTTTGCCCCTCCCTCATTATGAAGGAATGTTATGAGTGCAGGGTAATCTCTAACGTCAGATAAATGTATGGGTGGCGGTTTGGTGTTGGTAGGTTGATTAGTTGATGGCTCAGGTTCATCTATTGAGGGTGATAACGGTTCGAACCTGTTCTGAGTATTTGTAGGTGGACTAACCTTCATAATTTTCCTGGGGTCTCTTTCTGCAGTTAATTGTCTTTTTCTTCCTGACACAAGCTCCCAGGAGATATTTTCGTGCTCGATAGCATTATTGGAAATATCTAAGCCACTGGTTGGAGCACTTGAAGTTGAGGCTTCCGTCATTTTTTCAGTGGGAGAACCCACTTCACTAAATAAATTTTACTTCTCTTCTTGTTTGCTTGTTCAGCACACAGTTAGGAAGCAAGTTTGTTTGTAAACACTAAATTTTTTCACTTAAAACATAACAAAAATCGGAGAAAACTAGAGAGCAAACTTATCACAGTTATGATAATATTCATTATGAGAAAATATTGTCAATAGTAGAATATCCGGCTCTAAATCCCGCCTGGTATTCACAGAGAGCGTTATTATTATTTACCCATTCAGTTATTCTCTTCAGCATTAAGCCAGTAAACATCAAATTTTGTATAAGTGGGAATTGTATCAATGCCTTTAAATCCGACGTGGCTAAGATATTGCCTTATCAGTGATTTATTTTTTCTTAATGGTCCTTTTCGAGTGAGGACGATCTTCTATAGGTATGTTACTGATCTATTAGAATACCAAACGATTCTTTTACACCATTACCAAAACACACCCCCATTTCCATGCCAAACTAAGGAGCGAATTTAAATGGCGATATTTTCTTCATCTAAAGTATCTTAATTCTGTAGATTCTATAAAAATAACTATATTATCTTGTTACCATTGATAATTTACAGCTAAATATGCACGTTGAGCGAATTTGATTAACAACTAAAGGAGAAAACTGGACAAATATTTTTAATGCATTTTTTGTGTTTTGGAACACAAGAATAGTAATATAGATGCATAATATACCGTTGGATAGCTAAAGATTTGAGAAAAAATATGTGATACACGGAATTGTAAGGGTAATGGAGAGTGATGAAAAGCCGATGAAACTAACTATTCCTGGTTCCCAAGAACTGATATGAATTTCCAATGTTGACCGTGCTGCAACCTGGCGGCTTGTCAAAGAAGCAGAGCGCCCCAATTTTGTTTTGTTTTTTCATAAGAACAGTAATATAGATACACCGTTGGAAAGAGAAAGACTTTCCGTCTTTACCGTCTCTAATCTACAACTAACTGATTATTTTAGATAATAATATAATTGAGTTTTTAATAAAACACATGGTTCTAAATTAATTCAATTTAATTAATTCTTTAATGGTTTCACTTATATTTATCTCTAACTGTATTTGGAAATTCTTTAATCGATTTTAAAAGCGGAGGTAAGTGAGGTAAGCGTGTGTTGCCCGCACCAGATTTTTTCATTTTGTATAAAATTTAATTTAAAAGGCACTAAAATATTTTTAAAAAATTTGTATTTATTTAATTAAGAGAAACGATTTTTTTTTATTGATTTTTTTATTCGCTTTCGGGTTCTATGCATCTTGAACATAATATAAACCGATTTTTGGTTGGAATTAAATATATTATTATTTGTGACTTGATTATACAAATCAATTTTTTTTTTTAATTATTATTATTATTGCACTCAACTGATTTTAAAACAATGAGATCACCTGTAGCAGGGTGGCTAGCATAACAGCCTTATATGCTAAAGATCATGGGTCCACACCCGCAGGAAGTCCTAGGATTTTTTAATGGGAGTAAAAAATCCTTAGTTATGACGTCCTTCGGAGAGGACTTAAAAAGGTGGTCCCCTGTACGATGTCGGGCACTTGGTAAAGATCCCTACTCTAATAAAACCTGGAGAGGCAAAATTTTGGACTCCCACTGCTAAGATATACTGTAGGATTATGTGACAACCGATTTTTGGTGGAATTAAATCTATTACAATTTGTGACTTAAATATACAGATCTTTTTTTTTATTGCAGGTTACTGATTCTAAAACTCTATACATATTTTTCTTTATCTTCGAAAATAGTGAGTTATGGGCGTATTTATGGATAAAATTTCAATTTGTTTTTCTTTTCTTTTTTTTAATAATTCGCGATTCTTTGGTTAAAAAACACTAATAAATATTTTCTCTATCTTTAAAAATAACTGAGTTCAGGGCGTACATATGGGCAAGATTTAAATTTTTTGTTTGTTTATTGTTTATTTATTTAACGTCACTTTATGCTACTATGGCTAATCGGACGATGCTACAGTGGGAGTCCTAAATTTTGCCTATCCAGGTTTTATTAGGGTAGGGATCTTTAACGAGTACCTGACATCGCACAGGCTCGGGACCACCTTTTAACCTCCCCTCCGAAGGACGGCGTAACTAAGGATTTTTTACTCCCATTAAAAAATCCTAGGACCACCTGCGGGTTTGAACCCGTGACCCGTAGCATGGGAGGCTGTTACACTAGCCACCCAGCTACAAGTGATCCCTAATTTTTTTTTCTTTATGTTTTTCTTATTTAACGTAAGCCCTCAAATTTTGTAGGGGGTTAATATTTTTTTTTTCTTTTTTGGTCGATTACAAAGATTCATTATTGAAAATAATAAACCAAAATTAAAAATATAAAATAAAAGTGATTATATACACAAACGTCATATGCGCCGTTGTGAGGCTTAAAGCAAGAACCCGATTGGTCACAAATAAAAGCAACCTACGCTTTTTGATTTGTCTTTTTCGGCAAACGCAACATATTAAAAATTTTAGGTTAAGGAAATCTATTGGTGCTAAAAGTATTATTCACCAGCCATATGTAATCCACATGGTCAAAACGATTATCTAATGTATCTCTAGTATTTAAAAAATAAATATAGGAAACATTACTAATCTTATAGTACATTTTTAAAAAATGAGCATAGATTATTACAAGCAAAGATACATCCCCAATAGTTACCCATTATACTCACCTGAGAATTTTACATTCGTAACATCTAACGATGTACATATTATTGCCTTATATTTTAATAGAACTCAGTTTATTTTTAAATCCAATTACGTGTTATATTTAATTTTTCAGATCACCAGCGACCTTACCCAAAGAATTGAAAAAGCAGAAAGAGCTTTATATCAAAAAGTATTGGATTCGGAACGCTATTTGGCGGCTTGCTCCAATTATTCAATTTATGTAGGATCTTGTGGAATGGCTTTGCTATATCTTTATAAATACATGAAGCACAACGATAGTGATGCATTAGCGGTACAATATATAATCAATTATCCTATTCGATAATGTTTTAAAATATTCTGTTAGTTTATGTAAATATGGGTAAAGGTAACAAATTTATAAGGCCAGATTAATTCATTTTATTGTAATAAATTTCTGATTCTATATTCAGTAACTAATTCAATGTAAAAGTTGTGAAGCTAATTTCTGTATACTTATAGTACAAAGTAAACTTAACACAACTTCACTATTTAAGTCTGCTCCCACAAACCTTATCATGCTTGCTGCGCGTGCACTTTCAATTACGCAGTTCATGTTTAGGACAGAGAAGTATTGCCCACGCGCAACTGAACGATAAGTTGGTGCAACAGATCTATTGATATAACGTCTATAAAAAAAACGAGGTTTTAATAATTGAACAGTTGGTTGCATGTGTTGTATAATGGTTCAGAAGTACCCAACGGTTTGATGTTGGAAAAGAACTAATATGTTCTTATTAACGGTGTTATATTTCAAATACTGGCTGTATGGAGAGCTCCAATGCCAAGAAGAAGAAGAGAAAAAAACAAAGCAAAAAAAAACTTCAAATATGTTAATAAACAGTATTAATTCACATATTAGGGGAACCCGTGGCTGAGTGGCTAGCTCGCTAGTCTCTCATGCTACAGGTTCTGAGTTCGAATCCCAGTCCAGACGTGGCTTTTATAAGGATGTAAAAAAAATGGGGATTCACTCACAATCTCTTCCCCGGGTATGTGAGACCCGTCAGCCAAAGGGTGGCCACTCACAAAATTAGTCGTTGGGAGTGATGACCCTACACTAAAAATTGCATCGTGAAACGTGAGTGCAAACTCGCAGGAGTTTACACCGCGAGGCCCAGGGCCTACACGGCCTGTCGCGCCACTGGAAGAATTCACATATTGGTACTTGCCTTGTATTAGCTCTACTTCATGTTATCATCAGTTGTGTGCAAGAAAATACATTCGTAAATTAAAATACTAACCTTCCTTTGATTAATTAGTTTACTCCTTAATATATATTTATTAAGTATATATATTTATCATACTTATATATTTATCATACATTATACTTAATATATTTATCAGTAAATTAAAATTAAGTACAAAAGTTTTTACAAAATTACTTATCCAACAAAAGTCGTTTTGTCTCTCTAATCTAAGAAATTAATAACGATATTCACACTTCATCATTCCAATATCACAAGCGTGGAAGACTCTTTAAAAACAATATTAGTCATAAAAGATCAGAGTATGGTGCAAACCATTTGAAATTAAAGAACCTTTGGATACTGATTTTTTCAAAAAATAATGTCCGAAATTCGCCACATACCCACTAAGTTATCAGGACTATTCATAACCTCATATTCGGTTATTGGAGAATAGCTTTGTTCTAAGGTGTGCATGTTCGAAATTTAACTGATCACGAATCTGTGTAGGATTGTTAATAAAGGTTACTCTCCCGCAGTTTTTCTAACACATTTTGACAGTTTTCAGTTTAATAAACTAACCATCAGAGCTTTTATTCATCTCTAGTCTATTTTGCCTGTTTAATCAAGTAAAATATATTGAACAATGTGTTTTATGTCTGGAAACGGTGTCTTTATGGTTTTAGCAGATAGTTCTAATAGCCAACCAGCTAAAGGGCATGTTACACGAATTCAGTTTAAGTGGTGATAATACTTTTAGAAGTAATGGTAGTGGACTGCAGCATTCCGTTTGTACATCTATGATAGTATTCTTGTCAGTACGCAATACACAATAATACATAGATATCCTGATAGGGCAACTATCAGCTCTGAGACTATCGTCATGAAGCCTGTCTTACCGTGGTACTCACAATATTTTATCTAGCATGTTAGGTCGCGTTGTTCAAGTTTCTACAACATTCAATGAAAAAATCCTTAATTCAACAATTTGTTTTATGTGTTACTCTGTTAATCGGCAGCCATATGGTATCTGGTTTTGGTTAGGTGTCCCTGAGGTTTTGATTTGTTAAAAAATAACTAATAGTTCTCACTAATTTCAGGCCTGATGAATAAAATGAATGTATGAAAATTGAACAAAGCGTAAGTTTCACTTAAATACGTTTAACAGCAATCAATTGAATCAAAGAGCATAAACACCAGATTACTAAAATTCAAACAAAGTTGAGCCATATAATAACAAACATCGTCATATAATATATCAACATACGATAGTACTTAAACTAGGTCGCTCATTATCTCAAATTCAGCATCATAATCATTTAGCATGTTGTTGTTGTTTTTTTTTTCAATTCATTTATTAATTCACACCTGTTAGCATTAGTGTGACAACCAGCAAATGAGATAAAAAATAAAAAAAATTAACAAAATAATAACATATCAGGCATGGAGAAGTACAGTACCCAGCAGCACCTCTTCTCGTGTGGTGGTTCCAATTGCTGGAGTGGTGTTCCCGGTTGTCGAGTCGGAGCTCTCAGCTCCTGAACTTGCAACTTTATATGTGTGACATTATTCTGAACTGATGGCTGGATTGGTGTATTTCCGCAAATTTTGAGGATGTCGTTCAGAACGGTATGCTCGTTGAATCCTCACGCTCTTCAGAACTTGGCACCCACGATAGTTGGCTGTCGATAGATGTCCTCCTTGGTAGTTGGCCCAGGTCGCTGGTGTTTCTCTTGCTTTCGTACAAGTTGTGCTGTTGTGGTTAAGACCATATTTAAATATAGCCATATTTTTTTATATCTTTTTTAATTTCAGAAATTGGGGTAGTGTGGTGCAAGTTTCTAACGACTATCCTGTAGTTTCTGTCTTCTGGAAGTTGATGTGTGTGAAAATCAGCTTGTGTATGCTTAAGGCTGGCTACTAGTTTCCGATATACATCTGATGTGGAGGGGTGAACAGTTACCCCTTTCAGTGTAGTTTTGAGGTAAAAAGAATTTAAGAACGATTTGTTTTCTAAAAATGTGACCAAAGTTTTGTAATCTTGGATTCCATTGAGGTGAAGAGGTGGTTTGTCATTAGATAGTTTAGGATTGTCGGTAGGCTGATCTACTTCAATTAAATTGTCTAATGGAGCGAAAGTGTTACTTACAGGTTGGGCATATCATTTCCTTCAACTGTTCTTTTTTCCCTACGTGGATCTCTGGATTCAGTTGGCAAGTTTCGTTTTATCCCAGTTACTAAAGCCCAGGCATCACGTAGTGTTTCATCGGAACTCAAGCCTATTACACTTTCCTCGCTTCCCCCAACACTGCGTTGAGGTGGAGTGCATCTCAGGTGTAGGTCTCACCTTTAACTACTATCACTGAGGCAACTCAAGTCTTCAATTTTCCATTACGGAAATTAAATTGAGTCAGAAAAATTGACTGAATTCGAGTAATTAGCATGCTAAAATAAAATTGTGAGTACTAATAATGTTGGGTGATTTTCGATGTAGGACAAGAAACCCAAATTTAGTTTTGTTTTTTTCTGGATCACTTTATTCGAGAACAAACTAATAATTTAAGCCTAGAAGCCTTTTTTTTAGTCTTTGGAATGGTCATTTAGAAAATGATAATATCAATTAATCTGTTGTATGTGCTACTAAATTCATTCCTTTTCTTCTTAATGCGTTTTAAAGATGTTCCTATTTAAAAAGACTATAATATTTTTAGAGAGGGAAAAGAATAGTGCTTGACGCTAATGAAAAACTTACAAATAGAGGGATTAGTTTCCTCCAAGGAGATGCTGGACCCTTAGCTTTAGGGTTTCTGTATAGTGCTTATTCCTCTGGAAGTAGCTCTCCAACTGATTCATCACGCAAGTATGACATTTTTATTATTAATAATTATCTATATGTTGCTTTATTCGATTCTATTAATGATAAAAACTTTCAATCTATATGTAGGTTATGTGCGCTAGCTGATAATGATGTTGACTCGTGCGAACTTTTAAACGGAAGGGCAGGATATCTTTATGCTTTGCTATTTGTTCAGAAGCACTACAGCAATATAATATCAGATGAGTTGTTGAGGAAGGTAAGCGATAATTTTTCATGGCATTATTCAATCCTCTCTTATCTAATTCCAAATATACATTGCTAAGATACAGTAAAATGGGGTGAATATGAACACTGTGGTACCTTGAGCAATGTAACAAATTTATTTTTATCTCAATTAATTGAACAATACGTAAAATCTTAAGACCACATCCCCTCTATTACATATTTACTGGGTGTGTGTTTTCAATTGTAGTTTTTGGAATTATATATATATATATATATATATATATATATAATATATATATATATATATATATATATATACTGTTCCCATTCGCACTACAATAGGGATGAATAGGAACGCCATTGAAAATGTTATTATGTTTCCATTTACAACATGTGGGGAGAATGAGAACAGTTTAAAATGCTTATTAAATTACTTTTTACTTTCACTTACTATATATATAGTAAATTACTTTCACTTACTATATATAGTAAGGGGAAGTATTGCGATCGTGAAAATTTTCGAATCCCAGTTTTCAACGGAAATAAACGTTTTAGGGTCCCCTGAGTCCAAATAACCAAGTCCCGCAAAAATGTCTGTGTGTGTGTTTGTGGTAACTCGGTAAACCGTAAGTCCTATGAAACTGAAATTTCATATTTAAGACAACTATACGCCCAAAACGTTACAAAACCTTATCCATCAAAATGAGCTTACCAGAAGATGCACTTTATACCATGCATTTTGCACCTTTTTTCGATTTTCTCGAAAACGGTTTCGACGATTTTGATTCAACTCGCTAACGATGTAAAATTTAATAGGCTTTAATATCATGTAGGTTTTATTGTGATTAAAATGGTCTGACAGGGCTTAAATGCAGATATTTTAAATTTTCCTCCTCTAAAGTACCTTTAATTTTGTAGATTCAATAAAAATAACTATATTATCTTGTTAACGCTGGTGAAAACAGGTAAATATATAAATTGAATAAATTCGATACCCAACGAAAAGAGAAAACAGAAAAATAATTTTTTTAATGCAATTTTTCGTTTTTGAACATATGAGCAGTAATATACATGTGTGATATACCGTTGGAAAGCTAAAGATTTTAGAAAAAATATTATCTCATACACAAGCTTTTAAAAGTTAATAGAGAGTGATGAAATGAACATAAAACTAACTGATTATTTTAGATAATAATAAAATAGATTTTTTAATAAAACACATGATTCTATATAAATTCAATTTAATTAATTCCTTAATAGTTTCACGTATTTTTATCTCTGTTTTTGAAAATTCTTTCATTGATTTTAAAAATGGAGGTAAGTGAAAGTCATGTGTTGCCCGCACCAGATTTTTTTTATTTGAAATCTTATGTAAAAAATAAAAATGAGGTCACTTATATTCTAAAAAAGGTCACTTCATTTTCTTATGTTCTAAAAAAATTCTGAAACATCACGTTTCTCTAGGTAGAAAAAAAAATGTCAGTGAATGGCGTATGCACCTAGATCATTGATAAATGAAACAGACCCCAAATATCTGACAGATTTAGAAATCAAAACAACCATATAATCCTATTATTTACAGGGTGGCCAACCAATAACACCAAAATTAATTCCTTTACGGTAAAGTAAGTGGCTTTTATGCAACTTTGAAATAATATTGAAGTTTTGTTCTCGAATTCAATGGATTCAATACTCTATTCATCCTATTTTACGTTATTTAATTACAATCTAAATAATATCTGATTAATCTTCATTCGTTTATCATTTTAGCAAATAAGTATTATAATCCAAGCTGGAGTGAAAAAAGCCCAAATAACACCTTGTGAAGCGCCCTTAGTCTTCGAGTGGTATGGGGATAATTACCTTGGAGCAGCACATGGTGTCGCAGGGATTCTTCATATTTTACTTCGTGTGAGAAATCTTCTCTTTTAAGTATTAAAAAGTTAATTTTTAGTTAAATTAATCACAAAAATTAAGTGCCAGTATTCAAAATATATTATTGTTTTATTACAAACATAAATAGAATTGATGAACTAATAATTAAGAGTGGTATTTATTTCAATTGAAATAAAGAAGGCATATGTAGTTTGTTTTTGAGGAGAAAGGTTTAATGTAATTGCTAACTTCAATCAAGCCAAACAGCCTCGCTCACGATTATAGTTATTATTAACAATTTAGAATGTATTGTAGTACTTCAAATGAGACTAAAACCTATAAATTTTTCTGTTCCTCGTTGGACATTTGGAAAGACAATTTTTCTTGTTCTTCTCCGCTCTTTGGATCTTCTACTGATTATCTGAACTTTAATTGTTACCGCTACTCTTTCAATTCATGATTTATTTTATAGTGACTATAGCTTGTACCTGAAGTTGACAACTAAAAATCATCTCATTTCTAATAATTGGAAGGCTAAAATTTAGACAAATATCATGAACAATCTTCTTCTTCTTCATCTTTCCTTCTACCGCATAGCAGTTTGAGGAGGTCGCCTGTAGAGGCTGATCCAGGCATTCTATTCTGCGTCATTTCTCTCGCTTACCAATAAGGTTCAATATTCGCGTCCTCCAGGAAGCACTTACCCCATAAACATGGAAATAAATGTCCGGAAAACGAAAATGATGAAGATAGGAAGAAGAGAGAACCGAATTGGACGAGTCATCAGGCTAGGGGCAGAAAAGATTGAGCACGTGAAGAACTTTAAATATCTAGGCCCAAAATTAGATAATGAGCAGGGCAGGGTGGACGAAGGCATAAAAGAAATATTAAAGTCTCCAGGAAGGTGTTTCCCTAAGAGATAGGCAAAAGAGAGGTCTCCAAGCACACAAATTAGTAATATACTCGTACAAAACAGCTTTCTTACCTATATTGACGTATTCCAGCAAATCCTGGGCCCTCACCACTAAACATAAAAACCAACTCCAGGCTATAAGGATGCGTACTTCAGGATAGTTGAGGGTTAGACGAAGAGAGACAAATTAAGAAATACCACAATAAGATCCAACCTTGATGTCAGATCGGCCGAGGATACTGTTGAAGAAAACCAGCTAAGATGGTACGGCCATGTCTCAAGAATGTCAGAGGATCGCGTGGCAACAATGAAACGAGGCAACAACGAGAAAAAAACAATAAACCAAAACAAAAGTAGTAGAGCCGTTCATGAACTATCTAAAACATAAAATTGGTCGTTAAAATTATTGTGTTTTTCTAATTAAAATTTCACTCCCAATGAGCCTATCTTTGGGATAATATATGTTGGATAAGGAGAAATTCGGAAAAGGATAAGGAAGAAACATGGCGTATACTGGAAGGAATGGAACATCAGAACGCAGTCGACCGGAATTATTTACAATTCTTCTCATTAAGTTCAAACCTGCAGACGGCCCTAGGATTTTTTAATAAGAGTAAAAAATCCTTAGTTATGCCGTCCTTTGGAGGGAACGTTAAAAGATGGTCCCGAGCTTGTGCGATTCAGGAACTCGTTAAAGATCCCTATTCTAATTAATAGGCAAAATTTAGGACTCTCAGTGAAGCAGATTCCGATTAGCAGATTCCTACAGCAGCATAAAGTGATGTTAAATAAATAAACAAAATCTTCTGATTAATAATGAATAAATTAAAACACAAGGAAGGTTCCAACAATGAATGCAACTTAAAACTCCATAACAATACTTAATACATTTACTCAAGGTTTAACTGTATTTCTACGATTTCATTATTCAAGTAGCGTCCACCACTTAAATTATAGTCGTTCAAAAATTTGCTTTAAATCCCAGTCCTTATTTTGCAGTACTACTATCCCTTGCAAGGGTTTAAGTCAAATGTCTTCATCTTAATTAATGGGGGACCATTTAAAGACTTAAAATTGGTTTGTAGAACCATAAGATTTTTTCTCAAATGATTCACTAATTATTATAGTGGCACATTACCTTTACTGAAGGTGGCTAGCGTAACAGCCTTCTATGCCTAAGGTCACGGGTTCAAACCCGCAAGTGGTCCTAGGATTTTTTAATGGGAGTAAAAAATCCTTCGTTATGCCGTCCTTCGGAGTGGCCCAGAGCCTGTGCTATGTCAGGTACTCGTTAAAGGTCCCTATCCTAATTAAACCTGGATAGGCAACATTTAGGATTCCCACTGTAGCATCGTCCGATTAGTGACGTTAAATAAACAAATAACCTTTACTGAATTCGCTTTTGATTATTATTGATCTATCATAAATAGTATATGTGTCGCGCCACTACACTAAAAGATTATTCGAAATGTTAGTACTTGTAGCATTCATAGGATTTTAATCTCTTGAAAATTCTTCTAGTATCTGCAACTCCTCATTTTTTCTCCGTTCCGTTTCGCAAGTCTTGTTTGTTCGAGTGCTCTTTGCTCAGTAGTGACAAGATTTAACAAACATTTAAATTTTATTTTTTTAATTGAAATTTACAACTGTATTAGTAAATACATCAAGTAAATTAATGGAAGAGGAAGCAAGGATTGAAATTAGTGGGTTAAAGTGGGAATGGAGTTTGTCACGAAAGGATTGATACCTTGCACGGGCCAAATCAGCAATTAAGGTCTTTATGGATGAGTTTGTTGGTAACAAAGTATGGAGCATTGAGGATTTCAGATTAAAAGGATTGAATACGGAAAGAATTTAATGGTTTAGCAGAGCCCAAAAGCTTAACTCAGTACGTCCAGATAGGCCTTATGATGGTGATATAGATGAGCCTTTTGTAGTTAAGTGGAAGGTTAGAGCGTCTGTCCAATAAGTGTTGAAGTAAGTGAAAGTGGCGGGCAGTTTCTTGTCGTTTCAGTCTTTTGTGTCAGATGTTAGACGTTTGTCAAGTAGGAGTCCTAGATAGCGAATCCATTCAACCGGGACAAACGGAATATTATTAAAGGATAATGTAGGGCAGGGTGTCATAAGCTTAGGACGAAGGGTAAAGATAATTTGGTGGGGGATTTGTTGGAATTTATTTTGATTCTCCAGTTCTGACGCCACACCTCAAGGTCTCTGATTTAAAATTTAAGCGCAATGTATTTGATTTCTTATGGCAATGAAATGTCTATTTTATCTATAGTGCTGCAATACGGCAATACATGAACGCCATACTAAATAGCTTATTGCTTTCAGTGCTCACGTTTACTGACGCTAAATGAAAAAAACAACCTGATACAGCCTACGATTGAATGGTTACTAACTCAAAGGTTTTCGAGCGGTAATTTTAAGCCATCCACGAGCACGAACCAGGACAATCTAGTTCAGTGGTGCCATGGAGCTCCGGGATTCGTGCATCTTTTTACTCTGGCCAGTGAGGTAACTCAAGGATAAACTGTTAAGTCTAATATTATGCATAAATTCTATTTTTTTAGAACATAACATAGTGCATATTGATAAAATCTCAATTTCTAATAGCGTTTGCATTGATTTTAAACTGGATTAACTTATAAACTGAAATATATTGAAGATTAAATTTTTGGCCTTGAAATGAATATGAAATATGAGATGTTATATATATTCACATAATATACATACATTTATGACTGTCACCCAAACCATCTCTTCCTTAATTTATGTTAATTGGAATATTTTAATACAATTGGCGCAATTAGTCGTAAGATTTGCCAACAATGATGTTTTTTTTGTTTTTTTAATAAAGCGTTGTATCGATAGAATGTGAAGGCAGGAGAGGACTATGCGACAGAGCAAGAAGTGTCATAAATGTTCATAAACCAGCTAATTTTGACACGGGGTCGAGTTTACGTACATCCATATGTTTTTTTTTTTGTTATAGCGTCTCTCACCCCACCAGTATGTAATCATAGTTATTATTAGAAAGGGGAGAAGTGAAGAAAAATAAATATTAACAGAAAAAAACAACATTTATTAACACATTTGCTACGTTCTCGTCGTGAAACGTGATGTTGAAAAGAAAGTAACACTACTCATTTTGAACAATATCTTCTGGCTCAACTAGAATTCCATGGGACGTTGGCAAGCAATGGTTATCAGTCCAAGGAAGTTGTTATAGTATTACATACTATTTAAGGTTTAAATATTACATAATATTGGATAATACATAAATATTATAATACATAAATATTACATAATACTATTACAACCTCCTTGATCAGGTTGAAGTATTTTTCGCTAGGAGGTACAGAAGAGTGGGATAAAATATGAAAAAAAAAAAAATTTCATTGATAAATGTAGATCCTATAGCTAAATGTACAAAGTTACTAAATAAATGTATTTTCTTGCCTTTGAGAAAAACAAAAATTCATGATTTTGATTATTAAATGACAAACCCTCATATAGCTAATATTTTCTTTATTATACAATTATTCTGTAGGTGTATAAGTCACGGAAGTACTTAGAAGTAGCAATTCAATGTGGTGAAATCGTTTGGGAAAGAGGTCTGCTATCGAAAGGATACTCACTTTGCCACGGGGTATCGGGAAACGCTTACGTTTTTCTCGAGTTGTATAAGTACACCAAGGTAAGAGTAGATTAATCAAAATTTTTTCTTTAATCATATATTTAATTGAATTTACTCCGCCTGTTTGTTTTAGAGCATGAAACATCTCCACAGGGCTGCTTGTTTTGCCGAATGGTGCACTCGTTATCCACGAGACGAACACATGAAACCTGATCGTCCATTTTCATTGTTTGAAGGTGCTCCAACCGTTCTTAAGATTGAATTACTTATTGCACTATTTATTACATACATTAAACACAAATTCCTTGAATTTTAGGTTTAGCAGGACTGGTTTACTTCTTAAACGACATCAGAAAACCGAGTTTGTCATGTTTTCCAGCTTATGGATTGTAAATAAGAACAACTTAAAACATTTGTGTTTAAAATAAATTATTTTACGAAAATACTCTTTATTTTGATAAGTTCCATAAATTATTGATTATGTCATTTAATGGAGTTTTAATATATCACTGTCTTGAAATATACTAAAAGATTTATTGTTGTGGTCTCCTTCCTATCGATCGCTCTGAAGATGACCTAAAATTTAGGCTGAAACGTTGAAACCTCAATATCTACATACAGTCAACCATTTGTACATCATTAAAGATTTCCAGTTCCATCAAGTTTTTAATATTAATAGTAATATTTATTCATTTCTCTGCTACTGCTTTGAAAGTACTGTAATGGCACCCGAATTTGTACGAATAATATTAGTTTAAAATGTATTTAATAAATTTTCACTTACTGATCTAAATATAGACATGTAAAAAGAAAATTTAATCACATAACGATATATTATTGTTTTGCCCTACGCAGTAAACACAAAGAAGAAACGTTATAATCATAAAATAAAATGAAAACAGTTTTTAATCAGAGGGATTGTAGCAGAAATACATCCAAGAACTCTTAGACGAAAAATCAAAACATAGGCTGAAATAGTACCTCTTAACTTCCTAATAGATAATCTAAAATTAATTTAAATTTAATAATTTTCATAAGTTAATTTTTTTCATTTTTTTTAATTTGTCTTCATTCTCTCTGTCTACACTCGCAATAAATTGCTACAACATTTTTAAAAATAATTTTCTCTCTCACTGAGTTATTTTACACCTCAATTTACCACCAGGCCAACAATATGTATTTAACTGAGTTTTAATATTTGCCAAATTTACCAATATTTTATTTATCATTTATAAATATTTTTTAAAATGATCTATATAAACACGACTAAGGCGTTATTTAAAACTAAGAATCAATGAAAGATGTTAACTGCTGATGAAAATGGGGAAATGTTGGAAAGGAAATTTCCGGTCTCTAATACTTACTAAGTGGAGCTATTTTCACCCTATTCATTTCATGGCAGCTGATTTTTGGAGGTGTTTTTTTTTTAGCTGATTTATAATCAGAAGTATTCTTTTGAAAATATTTTTTACTTATAATGTGTAGAGGAATCAATGTATTTAAAATTCGCAAAATTTTGAAGTTTGCACATAAATCATACTTAAACTCTAGAAACTAACATCTGTCCAATTTTTGTCCTTAGTTAAAAATATTATTTTCTCTAAAAGAGCAATGAATTTATTGGACAAGACTATATTGAAATTAGTCCGTAGGATTTCATAAGTATGTTACCATCTACATATTAAATAAACTTAATTAATTACTTTAATAACGTTGTTGAATTATATAATATCATTAAGGGGTTAGGCCTTTGAATAAAACTACATATGGTTAATATGTAATTTATGTGGTGATATGAGCTTTTAGGATTTAATTTGAGTTAAGATTATTTTTTTGGATTCTTTGGGAAAATAAAACCAAATATAAAGAATGTGTGTAACAATCGTATAAGGTAAGGCACTTATCACCTTGGGCACTTAAGTAAAAGGTAACTTGATGGTTACTTTGTTTGTAAACATTTTCGATGGGGGCTGGCTAGTTTAAAGTTTAATTTAATCGTGTTGTTAACTCCTTAGTAGTTGGGGTGACACTTGAAATGGATCACAGCCGCTTTTTTAAAAATCCTTATGATGACTTTAACACACAATCAGCATCAAATTTTTTGAGTGGGAAACAGGTAAAACCAGTTACTTTTGTTCTTTTTGGTTTTCCTTGATGATCTTTTATACATTGGTGATTTTATTTTCAGTTTAGAGGTGACTTGATTTCCCGTGTTCAAAAACTAGATGGATTATTGCTAGATAAAATTCAAAAAAACGTCAATAGAACCAGTTTCAATGAAGATTATACTGTTTATGTGGGATATAGTGGCACAACACTTCTTTATCTTCTAAAATATAAAAAAACCAATGACCACAATTTTTTGCAAGTAAGAATATGAAATATATTCACTCTGTTTGAACTATTTACACCAACTATTTTCATATTGTCATCGGTGTTATAGAAAGCCAAAGAATTGACTGACAAAGCAGTTGCGCAGCTTAGACAAGATGAAATAAGCTTCCTTCTTGGCGATGCTGGCCCTTTGGCCTTAGCTGCTGTAGTCTATTCGAAATTAGGAGCTCAAGAGCATAGCAGAAAATTTATTCAAAAGTAAGAATGAAAAATTAAGATTTGATGCACATAGAATAGAATAGAAAAAAAAAAAAATTATTCTGGGACTAGGTTCCCTAAGAATAACAGTTATGTACAATTAAAATATATAATATGTCTGGCCAGTAGACAAAATAAACATGATTAATTATTATTTACAATGGTAAAATAAGGAGAAAAGGAGAGAAAAAATAACAAAGAAATTAAGAAAAAATAAAAATATATATATCTTTTAAATTTTGTCTTCAGAGAAAATAAAAATCTTATTTTAACAAAATTAAATTAAAAGCAAATTAAAATTTGGGGTGGTAAACAGTAAACTTCATTCATTCAATGTAAATTTCTAGATAGAATTGACAAATCACATTTGCTGATTGCCTATTTGGGATGACAGAAGGTATAGGAAAATAATATAATAGTAAGGATACATACCTTACTATTATAATAAAATTGATATATCTATATATGTAAAAGTGTGAGAAATCCTACTTTATGGAGGCCGTGATGATCAATCAAGTTTGAGCAAGGGTCCCTTAGTGCCTTGTAAAGAATGGAGTGGGTTTGATGCTCTCTTGGGTGCTGATATTATATTATAGAAATAAACATGAATCTTGACAGTCCCATCAGTTTAGTAGAGCCCAACACCTCTTAGCTGTCAAGAGATTGTAAAAAGGATGATAACTTAAGGAATAATTCTTATATGACTTCATCATTATATCACTTATCAGTTACTATATGATAGAGTTGTTTATTTATATTCATTTTTATATGTGGAAAATAGAATCATACCATTAATGAATTCTCAATCTCACACATTTACGTGATTTTTGTATTGTTAAACTTTCAACTTGTTCTCTAGTTGGACTTGCCGTTCCCCCTCCTGCCTATCCCCTAATTTTCTCTAGCAAATCAATTTATCTTATTTTATTCTCTCTCAAAACTCAGTACCCACATAATTAAGTAGCATCAAAATTGGTACCAGCAAGCTTCTTTAATATTTTAATTTTGGGCATAATTAAATCTCAGTCTATATTTAAATAATTTAATCAGTTAATATAATCAAATGATTATTTATAGATTGATTGATTTACCTTCTAAAGCCAATTCATCTCCTCCATACGAATTACTATATGGTCGAGTTGGTTATTTATATGCACTGTTATTTGTGGAAAATGAAATCGGGCCTATTATACCAGTTGAAGCCATAAAAGAAGTAAGTTTATTGTGTATCTTTTTAGATATGTAATTAGTTTTTATTTTATTTAATATACTCCAGTGTGTTAAAATATATGGTTTCTCATCTTATGCTCTTTATTATGATTTTAGTGTATCGAAGCAGTTATACAAGGAGGAATGAATAAAGCCCAATCTACAAACTTTCCAGCTCCTTTACAGTACGAGTGGTACAACACAAATTATTTAGGAGCAGCTCACGGAGTGTCTGGTATCTTATATATACTACTTTGTGTAAGGTTTTTATGTATTATCATTTTTTTTTTTTTTATTGTAATTCTAATATATGTGGTTATTTTGTACTTATAAAATTTAAATTTAAGGCCAATCAGTTTCTTACCGAAGTTCAAAGGCAACAAATAATTAAACCTACCATTGACTGGTTGAAAGAAAATCGTTTCCCAAGTGGTAACTTCAAATCAAGTTATGGTAGGGACAGAGATTCATTAGTCCATTGGTGTCATGGATCTCCAGGATTCGTCTATCTTTTTATGTTGGCCCACAAAGTAAGGGAATATTTTTAAATAATTAAACAAATTGTCAATTTTAGACCTACTCTTTAATGAATTGTTTGTCCAAATTGTATACAAAACATCTATTTTTTTTTTACTTGATATTATTATTGATTATTATATTCCATACCTCAACTGACAAGGATCCACGGAAATTAACTTTATAATTTTCTGTTAGGTCTACAATAATCCAGATACAAAGATTTAGCTATACAATGTGGTGATGTTGTATGGCATAGGGGATTATTGAAGAAAGGTTATTCAATTTGCCATGGTGTTGCTGGGAATGCTTACACATTCTTATATCTCTACAGAACTACTAAAGTAAGTTTTTTCCTAATATCTGCATACATGGAAGATGCATGTTTGTAAGGCAAATAATAATAATTAATAAATAATTAATTAAAATGTATAGTGTAGTTTTAAATTAAAATTTCAATCTACTAGGATATTAAGTACCTGTACCAAGCTGCTTGTTTCCTTGATTGGTGTACTACCTACCCAATGAATGAAGGAAGGAAGCCTGATACACTTTATTCCTTATTTGAAGGTTTGTAACTATATTATTTTGTATTAATATTATAAGAATACTAACTGAACCTCGCGGCTTTCATGCGACTATTTCATTTTTTTTTTTTTTTTTTTTTTTAATTGCTGCGAATTAAGAAAGTTGTTTATAATAACTGTGTTAGATGAGGTTATAAAATATAAATATACCTGAGATAGCAGTGAGTTAAACTTTTAACTATGTCTGTGTATGAAAAATAAATTATTATTGTTGATAGTCAAATATTAATTTTATTCAGTTTAATCAACAATAACATACCAGTAGTAAGTAGCCATACCCGTGATTATCTAATTCTGACATTTTTGCTTTAAAACATTATCATTCTATACCATCGTAAGTTATGTAACATAAATGCGCATTTTTCCTCTCGAGGGTGTGTCCTTCCAACTGAAAAAGCAAGCATTTTTTTTAGGATTAAGAACTAAGTTTATATCTTTTACAAAACATAAACATTTTTCAGCCTATTGATCATTTTAAAAAACTAACAACAATGAAACATATGAATTTGATAGTAACCTACACACGAAACATGACTATGAATATACCTAAATGTATTTGTTATAAATATTTAGTATCTTTGCTAATACTAATCAGATTAATATGATTTTGCTTCTAGGTAGTCAGAAATTTGATTGTCATTCAAATGAGTACTTATAGTTTTTGAGGATGCGTGTAGTTTTTGAGTTATTTAAAAACCAATTTTGTTTTACGTTTTGGAAAAAATACTTTTTTAAATCCCTTAGAGAATGAATTTTCCCAAACTTAGCCTTATTGCACATCTAGATGGTAAGACGAACCTCCAGGAGAAATTTTAACGTCACAACCATAGTCGTTTTTGAGAAACTTTAATGACCAGAAAATCGAGTGAAATGGCACTTTCTTTTATAAATATTACAGTAATATATATTAGCCTAAAAAGTTAAATATCCAATAATGCATTTAATATATTCTTCTGTATTACTAACCTCATTTTTAACATCCCAGTAGTTTAATGTTTGGTAATACAATTTTAAACACATTTTCTTCTTCTCCCATCTATTCTCTGCTCACTAATTTATAGATTCTGGATCAGATTTATAGATAATGATTCTGGTCACTTTTAATTAATTTAATTTAATTGATTTAATAATACCTTGATTTAATATTCTTAATGTTTCAGGTATCGCTGGTCTAGATTACTTTCTTACTGATGTTCTGAATCCAGAAGATGCAAATTTTCCTGCATTTGCCCTCCTTTAAAATCTTTGTTTCCTAATTTTACTTTAAATAAATATACCTAATTTATTGTTTACCATTTTTGTTTACTGTAAAGTTCCTCATCATTATTAGCATGAAGTTTCATATTTTATTGTCTATTATATCTATTTCTTCTGCAAGAAACTTTTAAAATTGTTCCTTCTTAAAATAAAAAAAAAAAAAAAAGATTGTCTGGGGTCATGCATCATGTAGACACTGTCTCTCAAATAAGTTTTAAAAATATTGCTTTATCAAAAGACAGCTGGATGTCTGGTTTTGTTTGATGTAACTTAAAGAGCCCTAAATTACTGTTTTCTACACCATAAGATTCTTTATAGCATCATATAATTCTCGATTTATTTATTTCTCTGAAGGTGTTCCTCAGAATCTTTGCTCCCTGACCTTATCATCTATATAAAAAGACCAAATATACATATCCTTTATATTAGTGATGCACTCGAGATGTCTTGAAGTCCCTATATGATATTGTCTTTATTAATCCTTTAAGAAAGAAATGGCACAGAAAATAAATTAAGCCTGAATCCAGCAAAAACCTATGGTTAAAAGCTCTCCCATCATGCCCTTCCTTGCTATCTATTATCTTTTCATAACTGCACTCCTATTCAGTTCCAGAACTAGATAAAAACCCAGAATTTATTTCCAGTCAAAATTTAAATTATAGTAAACATATTTTTCGAATTACCTGAAAATACTTCGATATTCTCAAAATAATCCTGAGATTCAGATATTCATTTTCCAGGAATAGGCCTAGTCGAGTACCTTTCTCATTCCCAGTGCCTTGAATACCAATTCTTTGTGCGTGACTGACTCGGGGCACAATGACATGGTACAAAAAAATTCTATGTCTATCTGTGGGACCGTTTCGAAATAAATTTCAATCATCCTTCGCCGGATTCCAACCAGCGCCTCGTGATTTTGAGGTCGCTCAGATTACTAGCTCTCACGATCTAACTTAAATATTTGCATCTTAATATAATTATTACCTTTACATCGTATACAGTAACGAATCTTATTAATACAAAAATAAGAACTAGAATACAATTAATGCCTTCCAAAAGTGTAGCGTCTTCTAAAGGATATAAAAAATAAAAATAATTTGAGGAAAAACCAAATTCGCCGTGGGTCATTGACCGTTCCCAATTTTTGTAAAAGACTATTGAGATTTTTCATTTGACCATGGCTCGACTATTCAAGGAGATAGAGAAGTAGTGTCATGACTCAGTACACTAGGTTTAAAAAAAAAATTAATAAGTATGAAAAATAATGGTCTTTAGATTAATCAAGTTCCGTGAATAAACTTTCCTAAATCAAACAAAGTTAATATTGAAATGTTTCTCCAATTATCTAAGATTTTCTTATTACAGCTTATTACATTATGTACGAAGGACATAGCTTGTTGGCGTTTTCTTGAGCAAGATATATTACCTCAATGCTCGTAAAATATTTGTGAACTGATTTTAAGTAACACTGCCTTAGATTTTCCTTGATCTTCGTCTTAATTCATAACTGAATACGCTCTTTTAAACTAATACAGTTCAAAGTTATGTTACCCCTTGAATGATGAGACAACGAAACATGATGTACCTCTTTGGTCATGGTTTTATAATCGGTCTTGTGTACTGTTATATGTCAACTTTCAAAGGCTATCACTGAATATTTAATGTTAAAATAAATGAATTATACAAAGAGTTGAAATGATTATATACAACGTACTTCGTATATTTGAATCTATTGGCAGTGGGATTTTATGTTCATAAATAGTATTGATTTAAGGGTGAAACATCCTTAAATGGGATTTTTCTTTTTAATTACCATATAACTCAACATTTGTTGTTTCAATAGCTGTATTGTATATGCTTTATAGAAAACATTAGTCTATGAGAAATTAATATTAAAGGAATTATTCCTTGCTACTGAACAAATAAAAATGTTTTCTATTAGTAATATCAATACTATTAGCCTTGGGATTTTCCAAAAAACTTTTATCTTTTGGGAACATTTCCAAATTCTACAGTTCACAAACTTCTCCTAAAATATGTATTGTAGGAAGTGGCCCGGCAGGTTTTTATGCAGCTCAACATTTATTAAAAGTGAGATTTTGATCTTATTAACTTATTAAATACCTTAGCCACATTGTTAACTTGTATGTTTTTAAGGCATTACCCAATGCTGTCATCGATATGTACGAAAAACTTCCTGTACCATTCGGACTAGTACGATATGGAGTTGCACCAGATCATCCTGAAGTGAAAAATGTATAAATTCTTTTACCAAAACTGCCTCCCATAGTAATTTCCGATTTATTGGAAACGTAAATTTAGGAGTAGATGTACTTTTCAGGGATTTGCAAGATGCTTACCATGGAATCGTTCTTGTAAGTATGAAAGTGAACCAGCTTTGACGAAAATAATTATTATACTCACATAATTATTTATAATATTTTTTTAATGAATGTGTAACTTATTTGCCAGTGTTGACTTTGAAAATCTAGATAATACATTTTTGTTAAGAATATTTAGCCTCATAATTAAATACCTTCATCTGTACTGTCATTTTTACTAGCTTTCAGTTTATAGAAAATAAGAATGACTTATAATTTAGTAATAGTGTTACTTAAAAGTCTTCAATGTTTTCTTTTTTTTTGTCCTGTTATTTAAGGCCTATGGTTGTAGTGAAGAGAAGAAACTTGGAATCAAAGGGGAAGATAAAATTATATCCGCAAGGCGATTTGTGGGATGGTACAATGGATTGCCTGATGACAAAGATTTGAAAATAAATTTAGATTCTGAAGAACTGCTTATAATTGGCCAAGGAAATGTAGCTATAGACGTTGCCAGGATTATTCTGACACCTGTTGATATTTTGAAGGTAGGAGATCTGTTCATACTTTAAAAGTTTTATTTTGGAATGGGATCTTTAAATGTTTTATTTTGTAACTTTCTTTAAGGTAGAAAACAGATATAACCGCATATGCTTTAGAATCGCTCAGCAAAAGCAAAATCAAGAAAGTAAGTCTTGTCGGGAGAAGAGGTCCTCTTCAGGTGGCATTTACAATAAAGGAATTTAGAGAAATGACTAAACTTCCTGGTGTTAGTACTGTGATTAAGCAATCTGATTTAGCAGGACTCGAAGACGTCCTCCCAAGTATGTTGGAACATCGTCCTATTTATTTATTTTTTATTTACTGCAGGTTTTAATATTTGTAAATTATAAGGAAACCCTCTTTTTCTTAATTGTGTTTTTATGGCTTTTGGTATATTGATTTATTCAAATTATGATGGTTTTATTAAATATAGATAGATATAAGTATGATCCAGCCAATACTGTATAGCTGTTCACATTGGAAATAATTACTCCGCAGGCCGCATATAGAATTATGTATATCTCTATATTATTTTTAGATATACTCTAGACATTTTTGAAGTGAATAATTGAAACATAATGAGTTATTATAATTCGTTTTACTATTATTCTTACAAGTAAACACAGATTACACATTAATAATGATTCTAAACGCATATTTTAAAGAAGTATATAGCTCGAAAAATGAAATCATTAAGAAATATTTATTTACTGGTGAGATGTTAGTTTCTCCTCTGTGTTTTAATTCGCTTTTACGAATCAATTTAAATTGTAGTATTTGCATATGGTAATTGTTGTTACAAGTTATGTTTGAGGATGTTTTTATTTAGTTGATTTCATTTTCGAAAAAAAATTATACAATGCACTGGTGTAAGCTAACAATTTTTTTTTTTAGCCAGATTTCTCAAACCAGAAAACTTCTCTTTTGTGACATAAGTGTTGCAAAGATATATTTCTGATTCTGATGTTTTGAAAATGTGTTTAAATTCAATATTGCACTGCAAGTCAACCATTTCCTCCATTTTGGGATATTCTGGGATATATAAATAAAACAGGTAATAAACAAAAAAAAAAAAACCTGTTCCTCTACAAGCCATGAAGGGTCTTGGGCTCAGTACATATGATTCATACTGTTTCTAGGCCAACAACCATGCAATGAGGCGATTATCATCTGAGATCACACTCAGCCAACAGGTTATTCCCCATTTTTGGGTACCCACTTTATAGAGCAGACTGGATCTGCCCCAGGAGGGTCTCCACATCCTAGGGTCATCCCCTGGCTTAATTATATTGGCTAAGAATATTAGGTTTAAAAAAGAAGTTAATTTTTTCCCAATAACCTTGACAGTTAAATTTTGTTTATATGGATGCACAAATAATGTTTCAATACATTAGTTTTAAATAATGCTCTATTATTTTATTTAATACATTCCACAACTTTGGCAATTGTAAAGTCAATTTATTTTATAAAAGTTTTATGAGTCTTATGGGCCATGAATATGTTCAATGTTGCTCTGCCAATAGGCCACCAATCTCTATAGCATAGATTATCAATATATATTTATTTCTTTGCAATATCTCTATATTTTTTTCATCCATTACCAACCTTTAATTTATATGATATTCATATAAAGGTTATATTATTTTTAGATATTTCAATATATTAGAAGAATGTAATTATTTTTTAAATCCAGACTATCTTGATTTTAGATTTACCTCGGCCTCGGAAACGTTTAACTGAACTTTTGCTTAAAACAGCTCAGTGTGAACAAACTAGTGAAGGAAAAATCTTCTGTCCTTCCTTTTTCTTAAAGCCAAATGAAGTGGTTTTTGATAATAACATCAAAGGAGTTAAATTCAACTTAAATGTGATAAAAGATAATTTGAAGGTGAATTTTTAGTATATGTAATAAATAAGATGTCTTTTCTTTGTGCTTTTTATATTTACATATATTATTTTATTTTATAGGGAATCGTTGAAACCACAAATATCTTTGAAGAAATACCATGTGACCTATGTATTAGCAGTGTGGGTTATAAGGGTGTGAAGATTGATTCTGATATCCCTTTTAATAATGAAACAGGAACAGTGAACACACAGTTAGGTAAAATTGCATTAAAAACTATTAAAAAGATCTTTTTATTTTATCATTATGATAGTTTTATATTACTTGTTCCCTGGAAGATATAAATAAGAAATCTCTAGGTAAATAAGAAATCTCTAGAGTTACTCTCACGACAGTAGAAATGAAATGCATTTCTTGATAGTGAAAATACTCATGTGTGTGTTAAGTAGTTTTATTTTATTGATGCGAATTGGAAGAGGTGAATTATATAGTAAAAATCTTTTCGATTTCAATATTCAGAAGATATGGGCATTGGTATGGCATAGAAAATATTTTTAAAAATATATGATTTATTTATTTATTTTTTTTTTTTTAAGCCGGCATAGGGTTTCACCGCTACCAGACGGTCCATAGAATCATACGGTGGTAGATTTAAAACATGAGTTTTGTTGCAAATGCAAATATCGAAAGGTTGTTAGGATTAACAAGTTTGTTGTTTATAGGATGTTCTAAGCGGACTTCACCTAATAGAGTGAACCTTAACTTAGCTAGCCTGTCACAGTGGCAGACTATATGGAACGATGTTTCGTCCTCCATACCACATAGTCTGCATAAAGGGGTGTTAGAAATACCAAGTTTAAACATGTGGTAATTAAGTTAAATATGTGATTAATAAAATTCTTCCAAAAATTAATTTTACAACAATTTTATTTTGAGTTTACATTTTGGGGCTTTCCCATTTTTTTGTTGTTTTTTTTTTATGACCTCACCCCCCAACCATCTTCCTCATCTAATATTATTATTGCTCAACTAAACTCCATCATTAAAAATAAATAACTATTATTTCTTGAAAATTAACACTGTTTAAAAACCTTTAATATTAGAACAATTTAGCATTGTTACATAAAGGACTTTTACCTGTCAACAAACAATGTTTTTTTTATATGTTTCATATTGGTATCATTACACAATAGTTTATTATTTACAAATAACTAGATCAGAGCTTAACTGTTTACGTACCTGTTTAAGGTCAGTCAACTATTGTGGAAAGCATTAAATAATTCAAAGGAAAATGTTTTTTCCCCATTTTTCGGTATTCACTTTATGGAGGCTGGGTGTGCCCTAGCAGGGACTATATACCCCAGGATCGCCTCACGGCTGAAATAACAGAATAATCAACATTCTGTCACAACCGAGATTCGAACACAGTACCAGAGCACAGTAGACTAGCGCTCTATCCACTAGACCATGCCACTCCCAATTTTCATGTAATAATAATTTTTTATTTATTTTGATATTATAGTGAGTCCTGAAGATGAGAAAAGCCCTCAAGCAGAGACTCAGATTAAAATTGTCGTAAAATAATTTTTTGAAAGAATTAAGAACCATTTTATTAATCATGAATGTGTTTCTTCCGGAAAAATTAATATTATTATTAAAAAATCTAATAAATATCATAATGAAAAAGCTCTTTCTGTTATATTTATCCCTGAAGTGGCTCAATATTTATAATGGAATATTTTGTTCTGCTTCCATTTCTTTGTGCTTGAAATCAATCCTGAGTCGATTTTTTATATTATGAAACACTTGTTGTTTTTTATTTAGAAGATATTTCAATGGGGTTTCGGAATACGAAAATGTCAGTCATGTAGCTGATAATAGAACTAAGAAAACAAAATTTCTGTTACCAAGTTATTATTTTAGGTGTTTACGGCAGTGGTTGGATATCAACTGGTCCTGTTGGTGTTATACTATCGACAATGAACAATGCTTTTCAACAAGCTAATATATTGGCTAGTGATATTCAGACTAAGAAAATAAATACTGAAGTAAAAAAACAAGGATATGAATCAATTCAGAAAATCTTAGTTAAAAAAGGTAAAACTTTTTTTTTTAAACGTCAATTAATTACCTATTATGCAGTACTGTTCACTAAATATAATTATAAGGAGACGATCCATTTTACACTAAACAATCCTTTTATTTCTTTTTTTCTCTCTCCTACATTTCAGCTTATGCCATTTTGAAGGATCCTGCTTTAATCAGTCCTGTTGCATATATAAAAATAATATTGTCACATTATAAGAAATATATATTTTAGCTTGTCAGCTTGTTATTATTTACTCTAGAGTGCAGTAGTATACATTTTTATATATGCAACATACAGGACTGATTAAAGTAGGATCCTTGAAAACGGCAAAGGCCGAAACGTAGGAGAGAGAAAAAAAGAAATAAAAGGATTGTTGAGTGCAAAATGGATCATCTTTTTATTTAAAAAAGAAGCTAGAAATAAATTGATTCACTCAAACAGATTACAATTATAATAAAAATTTATAATTATAAGATTAGATATAGCTTGAAAAATGCTTTAAGTTAATATGGAGTTTGAAATACCTATATTTTAGTTATCTGTAAACGAGTTTTTAATAAATCATGAACTTGGTTAGGAAATAGGAAAAAGTTTTTAAAAAAATTCAATTTTAGATTGAAATAAAGATTTGTTTCTTTCACTGTCATAAATTATTATACTCATTCCTTTAAATGTTTCACAGTCTGCATTATATTCAGGACAGTCCATATTTAAGTAAATCAACATAATATTTCATAGATAAAATTGGAGGCTGATGTCACTTCACCACTATTTTATTGAAAATAATATATTCGCACTACGTTTCGGCTAACAATGCCATCTTCTGGTGCAGTGGAACAACTTAGATCTAAAAGTACAAAATATTGTCAAGTTACAAATAATCTTCCATACAATTTGTCATGAAACCATACAACTATGTTAGATTGTATGATAAAA
Source organism: Piezodorus guildinii (assembly GCA_023052935.1). Classification (NCBI taxonomy): domain Eukaryota; kingdom Metazoa; phylum Arthropoda; class Insecta; order Hemiptera; family Pentatomidae; genus Piezodorus; species Piezodorus guildinii. Next base: position 131,211,853 of record CM041297.1, on the reverse strand, counting down.
GAATAAATAAAATATATATATACACATCATACATACATGCATTCATACATACATGCACTCTATATATATATACATATACCCATATACAACACACATACACACACACACACACACCATGTTTATATATACAGTCAAAATAAATTAATAATTTATGAGATTAACGTTAACAATCTTAAAACTTTTATCATAACAATTTAAAACTATAACTGAACATGACAAAACCTGAACCATGAAACACATTCCAATATAAAAACTATATATAAATAGACTCAGTTGATGTACCATGTTCATCATTGCACAAATCCAATAAAATGATTAAACTTTAATTAATAATTATGAAACCAATAACTGATAAATACAAAAATGTACCCTTACTTAGTGTGGGTAGCTGCTTCCTAGTCAAAACCACATGACCAAATCAGGTGTCCATGAAGGGGAGGGGGAGGAGAAGGGTACTACTATAAAAATGGCTAATCATTTAAAAATTGAATCAAATTTAAAAGAGAAAGAAAAAAAAAATGAAAGGTATGTTTTATGCAACTACTATTATTATATATTTAGTTTATGGATGATGTTGGTATATGCATTACATAATGTTTGGGTGTCTTGTTGAAAATTACATACCTGTTTGATGTTTTTAGTGATGTGAATAGCCTCTAATATTCTTCTTTTTTTATTATTGTTCTCTATTTCTAAAATTTCTGGGTTGTTGAAGTCAAATTGGTGCTTATATTCTGTACTATGGGTTGATAAGCCAGTGGCTTTATTATATTTTTTGATGGTGGATTTGCAGTTACTGATATGTTGAGTGATTCTGCTGTTTAGATTTTGTTTCGTTTGTCCAATGTAGATTAAATTTTTATTGTCGATTCTGTTGCAGTCGGAACACTTTATTTTATAGATGACGTTAGTTTTTTTGAGTTTGTCTATTTTGTCTTTTTTATTTGTGTAAATACGAGCTAATTTATTGATCGGTTTTTTTGCAAATTTAATATCTGTTATGTCATATTTTTTAAAAGTTTGTATCAGTTGGTCAGTTAAATTATGTATATTTGTTATTGAATAATATTTAGGTCTATTGGTGTTATTACAGTCTGTGTCCCTATCTAAATTATTAGCTGGATTATTACTATTGTTGGTCTTCAAAACGGTCGGTGGAAAATAATGTGTGATGAGTTTTCTATTGTTATTTTGTAATTGAATTATAGGTTTGTTAACTATATTGTTACTGTAATTATTATGTGTATTAATACTATTATTAAGGTCAGAGAAATCTATTGCTTTATGGTTTAAACCCTTGTGCCATAATTTATGTATTAGTTTTATTGGATAAAAATTTTCTAATAGCATGTTATAAATTCTGTCTTTTGTTGTCTCTAAATAATTCAAACTTGTTATGATGAACATGGTACATCAACTGAGTCTATTTATATATAGTTTTTATATTGGAATGTTTTTCATGGTTCAGGTTTTGTCATGTTCAGTTATAGTTTTAAATTGTTATGATAAAAGTTTTAAGATTGTTAACGTTAATCTCATAAATTATTAATTTATTTTGACTGTATATATAAACATGGTGTGTGTGTGTGTGTGTATGTGTGTTGTATATGGGTATATGTATATATATATAGAGTGCATGTATGTATGAATGCATGTATGTATGATGTGTATATATATATTTTATTTATTCTTTTATCATACAATCTAACATAGTTGTATGGTTTCATGACAAATTGTATGGAAGATTATTTGTAACTTGACAATATTTTGTACTTTTAGATCTAAGTTGTTCCACTGCACCAGAAGATGGCATTGTTAGCCGAAACGTAGTGCGAATATATTATTTTCAATAAAATAGTGGTGAAGTGACATCAGCCTCCAATTTTATCTATAAAACATTTGACCTTCACCTAAAAGAATCTACACCTTAGATATAATGACCAGTAACAGGCTGACTGGTAGAAGCGAAGAATTGTGGAACAATTTTAAGAAGTTCATCAATGATTTAAGTGAAGTACAAAGTAGAGACATTAGCAGTATTATGAATATTTCTGACAAAATTGTTAGAGGCAGGATAAAGTTGAGGTACTTATGTTCATTTAAGAATTTTAAGGATACAATACCTATTCACATCATCAAAGCCATTATGCCCATTGAAAATTTATTCAACACCAAATTCTTAAACTCTTGCAGATTTAAAGATAGAAACAAAATAATTTCAATAGCCAAGTTCATATTAACAATGGAAATTAAACAGACTCATTGGTACATACACCTGTTGAATAATAATATGGAAAATATTTTCAAAAAAATCAATAATAAAGAGATAGTATTGCTCATCAAGAGTAGAATAGATGATGTTGTAGTTAAAATGTTAGAATTCAACATGGATAAAATTAACACTAAAACTAACAGGAAATATAAACCTAAACTCAACAAACCTTATTATTTTAAAAATAAACCACAGACACTCTCTTTTAATTCAAGCAACTTAATTGACACACACATTGATCACAGCACTCACAATGAGAATACCTTGCTAGATAAATATAATAGATTACATGAAAGTAACAGGTTAGACATATTAACCAGCACAACAATTCCTAATAACATTAAGAATATACTTTCACTAGGATGCAATTTTAATACCATACCATCCAACATAAACAAAGAAATAATAAATATAATAGCTGATACAGAAGTTATTATTAATGACATATTAATATCTGACAACCACAAGGCATGTATTAGAAATGAGGTGAACAATAATATAAGTAATTACATAGATAATAACCGTAAGATGAAAAACATTGATAAATATAATAATAAATCATTACATTTCCTGAAAGAAAAATTACATCAACAAATTAATAAAGACTTAATAGCTACAAAATTGTTTTTTTAAAAACAATAAGAATTTGATTGTACTTAAAACAGATAAAACTAAAAAAACAGTAATCATGGAGGAGGAAGATTATGATATTAAGCTCAAACTATTACTTGAAGATAAAAACACATATAGGAAGGTTAGACATGATCCAGCCAAATCCACATACAAAATAGTTGAGAATTATGTTAATAAATTAATTAAGGAAGGCTTTATTAAGAAAGAGAATAAAATAAAACTTATTAACCCGAACTATATCAATCCTAGAATTCATGGTTTAGTTAAGACTCATAAAGCTGGTCATCCACTTAGACCCATAGTTGACAATACAGGTTCCATCACAGAGAGATTGTCTAAATATTTAAATCCAACACTCAACTATTTAAATAGTTTGAATAGATATGACGTTAAGAATTCCTTAGAAGCTAAGAATATCATTGAAAAAGTGCATTTTGTTCATGATAATTTAACATTAGTCAGTTATGATGTGGAAAATTTATTTTCTAATGTAAAAATACAAGATATTATTAAAATCATAGACTTAAATTGGGAACACATTGAACCTCACACAGTTATAAAGAATAAAAAAACTTATATTGAAGGCATTAAAATTTGTTGCGAAAATTGTTATTTTTCATATAAAGGAGAATATTACAGAATGATAAAGGGTATTCCTATGGGCGGTTCCATGAGCGTTAATCTAGCAGGAATTATCATGAATAAAACTTTAGATAATGCAATAGCACAATATAATAAACCCCTACCCATCATCGTCAAATATATTGATGACATTTTGACGTTAATTGATCATGATGACATAAAGGTTTTTTTAGATATCCTCAATTCGATAACCAACCTTAAATTCACATACGAAGCAGAAATAGATCACCACTTAAGATTCTTAGATATTGATGTACATAGTAATAACAACAGAATAACCACAGAATGGACTAAGAAGGAAATCACCAGTAATAGAATTTTAAATTTTTACAGTAACCACAGCAAACATCAAATAGTTAATACTGCATACAATTTAATATACCGTGCAATCACCTTAACAAGTTTGAATTATTTAGAGACAACAAAAGACAGAATTTATAACATGCTATTAGAAAATTTTTATCCAATAAAACTAATACATAAATTATGGCACAAGGGTTTAAACCATAAAGCAATAGATTTCTCTGACCTTAATAATAGTATTAATACACATAATAATTACAGTAACAATATAGTTAACAAACCTATAATTCAATTACAAAATAACAATAGAAAACTCATCACACATTATTTTCCACCGACCGTTTTGAAGACCAACAATAGTAATAATCCAGCTAATAATTTAGATAGGGACACAGACTGTAATAACACCAATAGACCTAAATATTATTCAATAACAAATATACATAATTTAACTGACCAACTGATACAAACTTTTAAAAAATATGACATAACAGATATTAAATTTGCAAAAAAACCGATCAATAAATTAGCTCATATTTACACAAATAAAAAAGACAAAATAGACAAACTCAAAAAAACTAACGTCATCTATAAAATAAAGTGTTCCGACTGCAACAGAATCGACAATAAAAATTTAATCTACATTGGACAAACGAAACAAAATCTAAACAGCAGAATCACTCAACATATCAGTAACTGCAAATCCACCATCAAAAAATATAATAAAGCCACTGGCTTATCAACCCATAGTACAGAATATAAGCACCAATTTGACTTCAACAACCCAGAAATTTTAGAAATAGAGAACAATAATAAAAAAAGAAGAATATTAGAGGCTATTCACATCACTAAAAACATCAAACAGGTATGTAATTTTCAACAAGACACCCAAACATTATGTAATGCATATACCAACATCATCCATAAACTAAATATATAATAATAGTAGTTGCATAAAACATACCTTTCATTTTTTTTTTCTTTCTCTTTTAAATTTGATTCAATTTTTAAATGATTAGCCATTTTTATAGTAGTACCCTTCTCCTCCCCCTCCCCTTCATGGACACCTGATTTGGTCATGTGGTTTTGACTAGGAAGCAGCTACCCACACTAAGTAAGGGTACATTTTTGTATTTATCAGTTATTGGTTTCATAATTATTAATTAAAGTTTAATCATTTTATTGGATTTGTGCAATGATGAACATGGTACATCAACTGAGTCTATTTATATATAGTTTTTATATTGGAATGTGTTTCATGGTTCAGGTTTTGTCATGTTCAGTTATAGTTTTAAATTGTTATGATAAAAGTTTTAAGATTGTTAACGTTAATCTCATAAATTATTAATTTATTTTGACTGTATATATAAACATGGTGTGTGTGTGTGTGTGTATGTGTGTTGTATATGGGTATATGTATATATATATAGAGTGCATGTATGTATGAATGCATGTATGTATGATGTGTATATATATATTTTATTTATTCTTTTATCATACAATCTAACATAGTTGTATGGTTTCATGACAAATTGTATGGAAGATTATTTGTAACTTGACAATATTTTGTACTTTTAGATCTAAGTTGTTCCACTGCACCAGAAGATGGCATTGTTAGCCGAAACGTAGTGCGAATATATTATTTTCAATAAAATAGTGGTGAAGTGACATCAGCCTCCAATTTTATCTATAAAACATTTGACCTTCACCTAAAAGAATCTACACCTTAGACATAATATTTCATTATTTTATTAAATTCTAAAATATAAAATATTTGCCTGTTACACTCATTATGTTTCATTGTCACAAACTAACCAATATTATTATTAACATGTTAATAATATTGGTTTAGGGATAAGACAAAATATATTATTAGTATGAAGTGAGAATGGTTGACTGTGTGTATATATGGGATATATATGGGAGAAGTCAGTTCAGGGTGCAGTCAATAGAACACACAATTAAGTATTTGTTGTATCATAATTAAATGATTGTTGTATCTCAATTAAGTGATTGTTGTGACGCCCGCTCAGCTCACTCAATTGCCCTGAAGAAGGCCTTTAATTTAGACCGAAACTTTGGCAAAATTAAGTTTATACCTAATTGTGTGTTCTATTGAACCCTGAACCAACTTCTCCCATATATTATAGTAGTGCAAATAGTGACGATCATGTTGATATTGATATACCAGGATGTACATTTGAACACATAGAGAAATTTAAATATTTAGGTTCTATGATAATTAGAAAAAAAATAAATCCAGGAGAAAATAAAGTCGTGATTAAATACGGAAAAGGAATGTTATTATTCAGTTGCAAAATTACTTAACTCGTAGCTTCTGTCAAGAAACTTAAAAGTTTAGAATTTATAAAACTATTACCTTCACGATGGTTCCATATGGATACTAAGCATGGTTGCTTACTTTGAAGGATGAACAACGCCTTAAGATTTATAAGAATAAGGCATTATGGAAAATATTTGGTCCAAAGAAACATGAGACCACTGGGGAATTTAAAAGGTTACATAACCAAAAATTACAGAGCTTATACCCGGTCAGGATAATTTATAGCATCTTGGATACTCAAATGGGTGTGTAAAGTTGTTAGGCTCAGTGTAGAATGAATTCCAAAAAAGTTAATATGCGATGAACCAACTGGTAGGCTTCCGAGAGGTATCCATCAGTGGGAGGATTGTTTTTAAGTTTGATCTGAGGGGCTTGGGCGGTGATCTTTGAACTAATCTATGTAGGCAACAGTTGGTAGTATCACCATAGAACCTTCGGACTCGCTAAACCTATTATAGTTAATAATATGGGTTTATGACAATGGAAGATAATAAGTGTAATATATTTTGTATTTTAGAATTTGGCGAAATAATTGGAAAAGTTAAATATGGAAATCCTAGGGTAGACTCTAGGGTCTATATATATATAGGGTAGACCCTGAAGAACCAGAAGGAATTAGTATAAAAATTAAATGATAAATTATGACAATGGAAAAAAAAGTCTTTATTTCCTTAATAAAATTAAATACCTTCAAGGTTTAGATAAGTAGTAGGCTAAAAAATAAAATATATTTCAGTCTTATAAGTGTATTTAAAAGAAATAATATCATAGAAGTAGTTAAATCACATTTATAAATATTTAAAATTATGTACTAACATCTTATATTTCTAATTAACAACAATAAATAGAATGAGATCCTTACTTTATAATAAATCTTTGGTATACGATTGTACTTTGTTATGTACACAGGTGTTCAAGTGGTGAGTTTTGAAGGATGGAGGAAAATAGACAAAGTGGAAATAGAAAAAGGAGAAAAAGTTGGAAAGCCACGAGAAAAAATCGTGGATATAGAAGAAATGTTAAAAATTGGAGGAGAATCTTTCTAGAAAGAAAATCATTTACAAAGGTATTACTTACATTCATAATCGGGTTAAATAGTGATGAGGAATTCAGATAAGACCCAGAAATCTGGAAATATTTTGTATTTAAATTATTTTTCTGATGTTAGGTGAGCTCTTTTTAATAAAATATTTTATTTTTAATCTCTGATACTCTTTAATAAACCTAGTCCAGTCTCTTATGTATAATTAATCCTTCAATTAATGTCCTATAATGTCTGTTTTCAAATATTTTGGTTTTACGTAACATGTGTATGTTTTTCTTTATTATTTTCTTCTTTTTTTTTATCACACAAGATAAAATGTGACAAATTTAAAAAGTATAAAGCTTTTGGCATGCCTCGCATTTCGCAAAACTATCAGTAGCTAGCGAATAACACCAAATGAAGAGCTATAATAAAGAAACAACTGAAAGAAAGAATTTCTTAGAATGGAATCATGTGTTTTAATTTTTCATTATGAAAATTTGTAGTATTCCCGAATTATATACGTATAACAGAGCAGCATATAAACGTGTAGATTCATGAAAATAATAATGATATAAAAAATAAGAATATGAAAATAATGTTTATGACAAAATTAACATATGAATAGAGAATGTTATTAATTATGTTAAGGAACAAGTCAAAGGGACTACATTAAAAAGTGTGTAACTTAATTTATCAATACTCTTAATAAAAACAACATGTCTAAGTGAAAAAAATATGAATTTGTAAAAAAAGAGTACTTAAATGTTGTTTTTCGTTTTCCTAACAAGAATATGTACAATTTTAATAGAAAACAAATATAGTACTTGTTGATAGAACAAAAATAGAACGTCTTGAGGCAAATATATCTGCTAATTTAACCAAAATTTTATAGAATATTAATAAAAATTACTTTTTAAACTGAAACTTAAAATTCTAAAATGATATATTATCAAATGCTACAACCATCAATTTACTTTTCTGATCTTACTAGGAGAGGATTCCAAATGTGTCACACAGATTTTGATGAAACTTTTTTGGTGGAACTTGACATTAAACCATTAACATCTGCAAAATATTAGAGGCCAACGTTTCCCAGGAGTTGTGTAAACAGATCGGAAAGTTGTGTGCAAAAAAACTCATTTTATTTAATGATTTTATTTTATTTTATTCTGGTTCTAGTAAAGGTAGAAAAATAATTTTGGTATCAAAATTACCCTATTTAAAAATAAGGCTTCTTAAGAACTGTGCTTTAAGATTAATTTTGCTTAAGATTAAGATTCCTCATTCCTAAAAAAAGTTAATTACAATTTTTTAAAAATATTTAATTTAATTTTATAATTTATATTTTTATAACCAAGCATAAAACTTTAATATTTTAATGGCTTATTTTTTTTCATTATTTGGTTTTGAAATAATTATTATTCTACCTTCACTAGAACCAGAGATATTAAATAAAATGTTTTTCTCGCACAAACTTTCTGATTGTCTGACTTGTAGGGAGTGTTAGCCCCTAATATTTTGCAGATGGTAATCATTTAATGTCTAGTTTCGCTAGAAAAAATTGCATCCATATGAGTGAGACACATTTGACATACTCTCCTCGTTAGTCAACTTCATACGTAAACTGTATAAATATTTTAATAAGATCCAATTTCTTATTAAGTTATGTCCGGAAAATGCTACATCATTGGCACTTGATTTTTTATAAGAAATATGATATAAAAAGTTCCAAAAAGTATATCCTCACATCACTCATATAAAAGTTTCTTTTTATAAAAATCTACCTGTTATTAATTTGAACTAATTGTTTAAATATACATTTGGATGAATACTTAATCAAATATAATGTATTCATAATTATAAAATTGAAGTACTTCAGGAAATGACAGAAACTCAAAGAGATATATAAATGAATTATAAATTATTTTTTACACCCATTAAAACAACAGCTGTGTAAAACGTAAAGAACAGTGGGAGGTAAAAGAAGATATTAGATATAACTAGTATTTCAATCAGTGCTATAAATCAGGCAGAAATATATTTTTTTAAATATAGAAATAGTCCAGTCATATTTATAGGATCCATGATAGGTTACTACTTTGATTTAAACAGAATTAAAAACCAAAACCTAAAAAATATAAATTTCTTTTCAACTTTTATGTCCGTCTACTGTTTATATACTAAAATTTGATTTGTTTTTTCCTTCTTACTGTTATTCAGTCCTTTTTTTTTTCTTTGTTTTTAATGAAATTTTCTTTTTTTAAATTTGAGAAGGAGTAGGAATAAGTGTGCCTTGAGGTGATTATGGGAGATCATTTTTAATTTTTTTTTTTTTACCTTATCTAAATACTAACTTTAACATCTTTTCTTCTTGATTTCTCCATTTGGTGTAGGAATAAATAAATTGCATAAGAACACCACATTGCAAGCTGAATGCGAGCTTAAGCACCAAGCCCAACCAATGAAAAGCCTTTAAAAGAAGAAACATATTTAATCTTAAAACTGTGGATAATATTCTCAAACATTAATTATTTAAAAATACCTTGAAGTATTATAGGCTGATTAATACATTTTAATCTTCTTCATAAGAATTCATTAAAGTCTCAGCCACATCCAAATCAGTGTAGTTATCAATTTCAAGGCTTAAATTTGCTGGTATTTCAACAACTCCCAACCTAGAAAACCAATTTTCTTCCCAGTAAAGATGGTAGAACTTTGGTTTTATATAACTATTTTTAAAATAATGAGTTACTATTAAATATTTAGTTACTCATAAACAAAACATATTATAAAAGTTAACAACTTGAACCTGATATGCTTAAAACTTATTCACATGCATACAATGAAACTTAAAAAAAAGCTTTAAATTGTTTATGAGAGCTATTTAACTGATTTGATACTCGGTTGAATCCCTTTAAAGTCAACTTTCAAAGAAAAATTAGTGAAACAAACATCTAAATTACAGTAACTGACATTAAAACTATGACAGCCTTACTTATATGCTCAAGGTCATGGATTCAAACCAGCAGGTAACCCTAGCATTATTTATGGAAGTAAAAAATCCTTGGTTATGCAGTCCTTCAGAGGGAATGTAAAATGGTGGTCCCGAGCCTCAACAAAGACAGCTACTCGTTAAAGATCCCTATCCTAATTAAACCTGGATATGCAAAATTCAGGACTTCCACTGTAGCATCGTCTGAGTAGCCACAGCAGCATAAAGTGACGTTAAATGAATAAAGAAACAAAATTGATAATTTTGAAAGACCCCATTTTTAGAAAAAGCAAAAAGGTTTAAAGAATATACATTTTTAATTGAAAAATCTTTGACAATAGATAAATTGTTTAAATAAACGAGCATTGAATTGGCACTTCAGCCATTTATATTTTTCCTAGAAAGTCATTTTATCTTAAACGTTAATAAAGATCATGACTCAAAAACATGAAAATTCTTGGTTCATTGGTGTATTAATCGATATCTTGTAAGTTTAACCAAGTACGAGCAAAAAAAAAATTCTGTTTTTCTTCTTACTTTCCTCCTTGTAAAATCATAGATTTTTTCACCAAAGAGGCATCGGTAAAATAAAACATCCCATTTTCAATCAGCTCTCCATCCCAATCTTGCCTCCTTGGTCTGTGATAAAGATCAAAATTTTCTGGCTGAAGTTGTCCAGCTGCAAAAGATGAATTGATAAGGTGTAACACCATTGAAATGTTGCAACCTCTGTTTTAAGACTATTAAATAATATTCCTAAAATATATATAAATCACTATAATATTGTTATAAACATAAATAAAACATTATTATAATAATAATTGATAATTTTATTTAAATAATTATGAATTACAGTAATGGTCTTACACGAATTATAACCCCATCTCAATCTATGCTGCCTCGTCACAGAAAATACAGAATCTACATTATTATTCAGCATTTTATAAGCCTCTTCTAGAAATTCTACTTTTAAAAATGGAGAAGTACACTGAATAAGTCCAATTTTTGTAACTTCTAAACAATTAAAAATACAATATATTAGGCATATAATCAAATAAAGACATTTAATAAATATTTTAGAACAGATAGAAAAATTAAGTCTAAATTAATAAAATGTGGCATACCTGTCAATGATTTTTTTCTGCCTTGGAGTTATTTAAATATTAATACTAATAATAATGTAAGAATGGTTGAGTGAGTAAATATTGAGGAGAAATTAATTTGGGGTGCAGTCATCAAAACTCTTTAATTAAATAAAACTTAATTTATGCCAGTGTTTCGGCCTAAATAATAGGCCATCTTCAGGGCGATTGAAGAAGGGAGATCAGAAGGATCATTGTTAGCCAACTAACTTCTACTCAATAAATAAAGATGTTTTAAAAGATAAAAAAATATTAATAATATTGTTCTTGTTGTCCCTTTCAAATTATATTTATAAAAACACGTAAATCATATATCAGTTTTAATATTTTTAGAGGCATTTTGGATGAAGCACTCATTGAGATATCATTTATAAGAATTTCTTCCAAAAATAATTTTGTTTTTATTTTGGAGTGTGCAACACAAAACTTGCACTTACCTCTCTTGTTGAAATAAAGATTTAAATAAACATAAGCTTGATAAAAGAAAAATATTTTTTTTGTTTGAAGTATTTATTTTAAATTAAATAATATTACTATAAAAAAATTTTATTGCCAGCAAAAACTTATGTTTATGCTCATCCTTTACTCTGCATTGCCTTGTACAGCTTTGCATCTTACCAAACTTTTTTTTTCTTAAATCTTAAGCTTTTCAATGATATTATGTATCTATATTACTATTCTTCATAGAAATAAAAAAATAATGTAGGTAAATATGTCTGCTATTTTTTCGTTCAGTTGATTATAAAATTCTATGATATTTCATATTACATCATTTTGTCTCGATGCTAACAAGCTGAAATGATTAATCATTTTTAATTAACAAAATTAAAGGTATTTTATGGAATGAATTTTGAAAATTTGGTATTTAAACCATGGCACAATATTTCAATTTTAATAAAATCTGCATGTAATTAAAGCTCATTAAATTTTACATTAATATAGCTAGTTTAATCAAAATCATTCAAGTCATTTTTGAGAAAATTGCAAAAATGCATAGAATAAAATTGCAATTCTGGTTAGTTGGTTTGTGAAAAACTTCCTGGAATATCCTAGACATATTTAATTTTTTTTTTTTGGTATGTGCAACAGGCCTAAGAGACCCTTGGCCAAGATGTATGGTTTCCGAAGATTTCACACCACGATTCTCGATGATGCTTTATAGGGTAGGGTCATCACTCCCTAAGCCTATATTTGTGAGTAGCCAGCAGTCAATCCCCATCTAATTACATGCTATAAAAAGCCCTCCTAGGACTGGGACTCGGACTCACAACCTTTGACTAAACACCAGCACGCAAGCCACACATCCAAGGGATCCCCAGGCATACAGCTTTCTTGATTATGAAATTTCTGTTTCATAAAATTTTCGTGTTCGCACACTCAGACCTTTTTCCTGGACATGGTATTTGGGATCAGAAGATACAAAAATATGGGGATCACTTGTAGCTGGGTGGCTAGCGTAACAGCCTCCTATGCCAAAGGTCACGGGTTCAAACCCCCAGGTGGTCCTAGGATTTTTTAATGGGAGTAAAAAATCCTTAGTTATTAAAAGGTGGACCAGAGCCTGTGCGATGTGAGGTACTCGTTAAAGATCCCTATAAAACCTGGAATTTAGGACCCCCACTGTAGCATCGTCCGATTAGCCATAGTAGCATAAAGTGACGTTAAATAAATAAACAAACCATACAAAAATATGTATTTCTAGTGAAAACTTTAATTCAAAAAGTTTCACAATTACATTTCCCTCACTATATATTTCTTAAATAGGTAATTAAAAGTGAAAATAACAGCAATACTCAGAAGCTCTGAACATTTTTACAAATGCTAGTGAAAGATGAAAATTTGACAAAAAAGTGAAAAATTTCTTTCTGTCCAACTGTAATTATATTCTTGGAAATGTGTTCGATTTTGAAATAAATCTAGCCTATCAGGAAATTCCTTTACTTAATTTTTTTTTTTTTAAATATTCTATTTATTTTAATCATCGATGATAATGTCAATATTGTACCTTCATGTTGTTCAAGAAATTCTTTAACAGCCAGGACTGAGGATGCAGTATCAGTAGCTGTGTATGATGCTCTCCAATGGACTAAAGCTTTACCCTTTTTGGCTTCGTTTGCAATCACAATGTCATCAGTGGACACCCAAATTGTATCAAATTCTAAAATTTTCACAAAAAAGAAGAAATAAATCAAGACTCTGAATTATACATAAAAGAGTTACATCGAGCGATGGTCATGAAAACTCACTTCCAAATTCTGACATAGTGCGCAAGGCCCTAGCCAGTAATGTTATATTTTTAATCTTTGCTACATTTTTATGGGGTATGCCTTTACTGCCACCTCTTGCAAGTACCAATCCCGCAAAGTGAGGAAAATCAGCACTTGAACTAAAAGTTAAACATTATTAAATTTTCAGATAAATCAGATTTAAATATTTTTTATACAGAAGCAGTACCTATTGTGCTCCTGAATTAGAGGTTCTTGTTTTATATCAAATACATGAGCAAAGTATATTGAAAATATTGTAAAAATAAAGAAACCAAAAATCAACCATATTAGAAATCTACCACTAGTGTTCCTCATTGTAGGATCCTAGAAATATGGTTACATCAGTCTTAAAATCTAGAATAACTAATAATTATTTTATTGATTATTTGTAACCTTGCCAGAGGTAACCTTTTCTAGGCTAAGAAGTCCGAGAGTTGAAGTGTATGAAGTTGCCCATACCTATTATTATGATTACCCTTGTCTCATTATTTATTCCAATTGAATAAATTGAATGGTTGATATAATACTGTGTTTCATATAACTATAAATTTTCCCTTAATACATCTCATTATTCAAAACAACTTTGCTGAAATGTAAGTTGACATTTGACATTTGATTCATAAAAAAAATTCTAGAAGAGAATAAGGAAGAGAAAAAATTAATCAGCTAATAGGAAATCCATTTTCAGATTTAATATGGATACAAACATATTTAACATAAGATCACTATCTTCAAGATATCTTAAAAATATCATTACGAAAAATTGTTATTAGAACAGAGGAACCTGAAATGAAATAGTAAAATTCAGTTTTGAAAGTTTTTACAATAGAAATGGGTGGTTAATAGTTAGAGATTTGGAATAACTGTTCTGCGGATGCTTTGATGCCCAAATAGTCGTGATAGAAAGAACTTGGATCGCATTTTCATTGGATAGTCGTATGCACGAAAAGTTCAAATTCTGGTTTGTAAGGAAGATCGGCGTGTAAGTCATCAGCGAGAACGGCCCCAACATTATAGAACATTTATCAAAAAAATCCATTGGCTTTCGAAAATTAAAATAACATCTCATCATTCCGTGGCTCTTTGAAAATATATGCAAAATAAGGTGGCTTATTTTCTCCATAGATTAATTGAAAGCGCCCTTGAATTATATTCCTTCTCTATTCACTTCCAAAATGATGACCATAGCACAAGCTCCTCATTCATAGTTTAGTTGTTATGAAGTACGAAGAAAGTATAATGAAACATTTTTTAATGTAACAAATAAATGTATTAACCGCTGTTGAAAATAAAAAATCGTCTGTATTTTAGTCATTTTGTATGACCAGATGGAAAATAACAGGAGGTAAGTACCAGAGCCAAGAGAAAAATGCTGTCCTAGAGATTCTTCAGAGATTGGTTTTCATAAATGTCACATTTGCAGGTGTATGGGGATCGCGGTACAATAGCTGAAAGATTTTCATCTTACCAGAACGCAACAAGTGGTCAGAGAATGTGGAGAGAATGATAGCAGATCATTTGTCCGTTGAAGGGACAAAGATAGTTGAAGGACGTCGAGACTGATATAATACTGATTGTTTAGAAGGCCTCGGTCCAAGGCGAATCATTAGACCAAAGAGAAAGTGAGGTAGCAAAATCATGATAGTATTTTTAAACATGTTTTATTATCTATGTTTTATAAAACATACTTTTGACCGGTTCAGCGCTCTGACATTCAGGGTGAGGAGATTAATTATTATTTTCCGTATTTAGAATGCCGTCAAAGTGTTGTTTAAATTTTTTTAATATCTCAGTCGGATCGGCAATTATATTGTTATTTGCATCTTTAACCCCATTTAATAGGAGTTCAAATCTTTTACGCGATTTGTTTATCCTTGAATGTTTAAAGGAATCAAGAAAGCCAAATGTGTGTTTCTACTATATCTGCACAACAATATTAGGAAAACAGGTGATCAAGAAAGAAACAAAAATAGCATTGTTTAAAACAGTATTTTTGCCTGTCCTTTTGTATGGTACAGAGAGTTGGACAATTCTAGACAAGCAAGCAATCAAAGTGACGGCTACAGATAGAGATACCTCATGAGAGCTCTTGGGAAAACGCCCAGAGACCGATAGAGGAATGATAGAATAAGAAAGGAATTAAGGGTAAGGCCTGTAAAAAATGTTATATTGTTTTGGTATTATGTATCAGATGGGTGATGATCGAAAAGCTAAATGGTTCCTGGAAGCTAAACCAGAGGATAGGTGACCTAAAGGCTGCAACATGCTGGGTATGAGAAGGAAGACGAGTGATAGGGTTCAGTGGACGAGGTGGGCCAAGGCTGTTCCTACACGCTGATGGCACTGAGGAGGTGGAAAAAGGAGAATAAGAGATAACTGACGGTCATTAGTTTTTTTTTTTTTTTTTTTTTTTTTTTTTTTTTTTTTTTTTTTATTATTAAGTCATTTTTTTTTATTAGGTCATTAGTGTAACCGTTCCTAGGGGAATATAGCATGGTACGACAATGAGTGTTGATGTTTTTAATAAGAAGAAGGGTTTTTCTATAAAAAGTGAAAAGATGGTGTGGAGTGGTCGTCACTGGATTTCTTTATAATGTTTATGTTTCAAACTCCTGACGTTCTATATATTTACAATTCATTGTTCAATTGTTAGATTAAGAGAATTGTCAGTTACCGTCTTTACATTTTGGTGGTAGTTTTTTATATTGTCTTTTTGGTTCTATCTCTTTGTTTAACTGA
This sequence comes from Piezodorus guildinii, assembly GCA_023052935.1. Taxonomy (NCBI): domain Eukaryota; kingdom Metazoa; phylum Arthropoda; class Insecta; order Hemiptera; family Pentatomidae; genus Piezodorus; species Piezodorus guildinii. The sequence continues at coordinate 131,195,492 of CM041297.1, read as the reverse complement.
CGTTTACATGCTTGTTATCCATGCATTTGCATCATAGTAATAAAAATTATTGTAATTTATAGTTGTACATAATGTCATTTGAAGGTTTGAATTTATTCAATTAATACGTCATTTGATGCAAATATTCTAACTTTTTCAGCGATATTTTCTTAATAATTTATCAAATTATCCTAAACAAAATTAATTGTTGGGAGTTTTGCCTGTAGGTAATAAAAAGTTCTCCATAAAAAGTTCAAAAGTGCATTGGTGAAGTCACATTACTATAACAATAAACTAGAAACTTTCGGGTTCTTTTCTCTACCACCAGATTGTTTTATTATCTGCCAAACACCAACAGTTGTAAGTAATTATTTAATTTACTGTAATACAATGAAGTGTTTTACAAAATTGTCAATGGAAAAACTAACCTTGGATGCTTTTTACTTACAATGCTTTAATAAAGGTAAGAAAAAACAATACTCAAACCATGGGAAAATGTTTTAAATTAATAAATTGATGATAATTTTTAATGTGGTGCAGATAATCTGACAATGGGATGTTGGGGAGAACGTTCTGAAACTTTTCTAGATTTATGTAATGTGATTTAGTTCAATAAATTTATTATCGAAAGTTATCACCGTTAAAGTTTGGAGATTTTTTTGTATTTGTACATCTCCCCATTTATGTAAAATAAAGTTGTTGAATCCAATTATAAAAGTTGTTTTGTTTTTTTAAATATATTTGACATTTAATTTATTTATTCATTACATTTTTAGACATTATTATCTTGTTATCAATACACCATTTGTTGTTATTTGTTTCTATTAATATTTGTATGTATTATTTTATGTTAAATAAACTTTAGTTTTATTATATCCACCCCTGATCATGTTTGATATTTGAGATTCTCATTAAGTAAACAAAATTTAAGGTTAATGTTGACTATGAAAAAATCACATTTTATAAATAAATAAATAAATAATAAATATATATATATATATATATATATATATATATATATATATATATATATATATATATATATATATTACAGGTATTAATTTTGATATGATGTTAGTCTAATGTAATTTATATTAATTATTTTGATTAAGTGGCAGATTTATAACATCTTAGTTGAAACTTAATCTGATCGTTTGTGGTTATAGGTAATCATAATGATGAAATTATTATAAAACAAGAGCCGGTTGAAGGTGAAGTACTATTTATCATAAACCAAAAATAAATTAAAATAACAATAATTATTTTTTGATTAATGAATGTATTCTAGATGATGAACAAGAATGTTTTGATTATGGTCAAAATGCATGTGATGGTAAGTATTAAACTTTGTTGAGATAAATTTCAAAGAAACTGTTTTAATATGATTTCTAATATATTAGTAGTTTTGGTTTCCTCCTTGGGTGGATCAGGTGCAGAAGGTGTAAAAAAAAGGAGGAGATTTAGGTGCGATCTGTGTAGAAGAGGATGAAGTGGATTGTGGCAACTCGGCAGGTATTAATTTTGATATTATGTTCCGGATCCAGGAGAGGTTGGAATTTGAACAGACTCGTTGTGGAAAAATCTGACAGGATTCTGCATTTCTTGCTTAAGGGTTACCTTTGAAGTATGGTTACTACTTACAAATATAACATTTATAAAAATATACATCAGCAAAGCCTACAAGTTTTTTGGAATAAAGAAGTTAAGAAAATGAAGAAAACAAAGATCATATTCAGTAGCCCAATGAAAGTTCTCAACAGTTCTTTCTTAGATTTGCTGAGCAAACCATCAAGACAACAGGTGTGTTTATATAAAGCCATATTTGGTCAATGCCACATCATTTGCTTGCTATTATTAACACAAGAAGGAGTTATTGTAAATGTATTTCAATAAAAATTATGTTTTGTTTTCTTTTTAATTTTCATTTTTAATTATACATAATTATTATTTATTTATTCCGTAAAATTTTGGATATAATGATTATTAGCTTAGAACAATAGAAATAATTATAAAAGGGCCAATATCTGCCCTCAGATCACAAGTTAAAATTTTCTGAATAAAAAATTAATTGCAATGTTCATGTTTCTAGATAGTAATGAGCATGTAGACATTAGTGCTTTGAAAGAAGAAGTCAAGATTGAACCTGGAAGCGAGCCATTGAGTAAGTATACTTTAAGTTAATTTTTTTGGATTGTTTGATTTAACCCCAAAAATGGAAGGATATACCAGGTTGTTAAACATAAATTATAATATAAATTTTAAACTATTTGTTATCATCGGTGATATATTTCTTCTCAAAATCTTTAGTTGCTGTTTTTAACCCTAATCTTGATAAAATTGAGATTCAACTATCTATAATTAATTGTTATATCTGTTTTTCTTAATGGTTTTATTTGTGAAAGAATTGTATGAACTGCAAACTACCTAGCATTATTGCATCTGAAGATGATTTCATTTGTTATAAAATCCTTACAATGGTGTTTTAGGAAGCAATCTTTTGTTTATTTGCAATATAATCATTAATTGTACAATCATTATATAGATGTGTGACATTTATTCTCTTCAGTTTTTCTAAAACTTTTTTTTTTTTTACAGCTGATAATGTATACACAGTGGCACCCCAAATTGTTGATGAGTTAAAAAGAGAAAATTCTGGAGAGAATTCTTCACCTCGTAAGTATTAATAATTTTTAAGGCCTTCGAGTAATTATTTAATTTGTGCCACAGCATCAACTACTTAGGTATTCTAATTGGTTTATTCTATTTGGTTAGTTTATTCCTTTATTTTACAAACATTCCTTGCTGAATGTTTTTATCTACTTTTTTAAGATTTTTGGTAACAAAATAATTAGATATGCTTTAATTGTTAAGTTATTTAATTTAAGGAGAAACAGTGCATATATTTTATAGGTTAAATATAGCTGAAAAACTGAACATTACATTAAAAAAGTTTATTGATTAAATTAATAAATATGTTTTGAAAAATTCATGAAAAAAATTAGTTTTTGAAAAGTATTTTTTTACTCCTCCCCTACAGACAACACTCTTTAATGGACAAATATATCAGAACTGTGGCTGTCCATCCATCGAGTTTTCATTGTATTAAAGAATACTAATGTTAAAATTTATTGTTATATTAGAGTAATAATAATTGAGCATTGGCGTGGTCTAAGGGATAGAGCACTAGTCTGCTGTTCTCTGGGTCCTGAGTTCGAATCTCGGCTGAATATTATTTATTTATATGTTAATTCGGCTAGGGGCCACCCTAGAGTATGGAGACCCTCCTAGGACAGACCCATCCTCTATAAAGTGGATACCCAAAAAATTGGAGAAAAAATCTGGCAGATGATCGTGATCAAGGCCTATTCACCCCATTGCACTTCCGTTGGCCTAGAAACAGTATGTACTGAGCCCAAGACCCTTCATGGGTTGTAGTGGTACAGGTTTTTTTTTTTTTGCAACTGTATTAAACAAATTCAATAAGTAAATGTGAATAAGAATACAAGTAACTACCCATTGGTAGACCTTCATTAATTATTTTAAGGGAGTAGTCCCGAGGCCATCTTCTTTTCAATAGCCTTGGAAGATTATCAAGAATTTGTAAGGTAGATAAGTTACGGACAAGTGAATTTGTGTGGGTAGGGAGTTTCGAATGAGAAGAGTAACATCCATTACGGGCTAGATCTACAACAAATAGATTTTTGAGTTCATCATGGATAATTTAATTTGTGACAAAATAAGGGGCATTCAGGATTTTGGATTTCAATGATTGGATGTGGAAAGAATTAGATGGTTTAGTAGAGCCCCAAAGCTCGATTCCATATCTTCAAATAGATCTGATGATAATGAGGTAAATGAGTTTTTTTTAATATACTGGAAGATTGAAAGGTTTAAATTTTGAAAATACTTTATGATCATAGATTCGTTCGTGGGCTGTAAATCAAATGGATCCTATTTAACTGTTTTTTGAATTATCAAACCACAATTTTCCTTGCAACAATACTGGTTGTAAGGAATCGTAGTTTCATAGAAGTGTCTTACTAGTATAAGTATAATTTATGTCTTTGCAATTAAACAAACATACTAAAGAATGATCCATCTTCTTCATCAACGTAGACCTCTGTGTTCTGCGAGAACTTCTTTGCCACAAAGGTAGTAGCATCTCATTTTTGGGGCACCAAGGTTAAAGTGCTCAAATCTCATAGTAACCTTCTCCATCTTGAGTTACATAATAACATATGCATCTATGTCGTTTAATTATTAACAAATCATTTGTGTAATTATTAATTCGAGTAATTTATATTTTGTTTGTTTTCAGTCCCTGCTGTTTGTGAAGTATGGTTTGATTCTAAGCAAGAAGATGATGAGTTTTATTATGAAAATTGCCAAGGTACCTAAACCAAAATGTTTAATCTTAAGCTTCCGAGTTGGTGTACAAATTTAAATTTTTTTTTCCTTTGACAGTGCAGCCAAAATAAAGCTATGTTTAATATTTTGATGTAATATTTAGAATTAATAGAAGTGTTCTTTTCTGAAGTTCGTAGAGATATAGGTTAGGCTACTGGACACAAGATGGTTGTGTAGGCATTATTGGTTCTGTCAGTTTCTGGCGTTTTTAGATTGAATGAATTTATTTATTCTTTAAATTTCTAAAACGCTTTTTCTTTTTATTTTAGTATAAAATTGTTAACATAATTAAAAAACTTCCATTTCAAGCCAAACAGATGACTTTAAACAAATAGTTAGTTTTGACAGAGATCAATTAGCCAATTTTTGTAATAGTAAAAGGGGTGAAATGACTGAGGTGTATTGGCACCACTGTATATTAACCACAATCTAAAATGGTGCTTGTGGAATGTTGATTTTTTTATATTTTATAATGCTTTGAAGAATTTTATTGTGATGTAAAAAAATGTATGTACGTTATTTTAAAGCTGAGCTTGGAGATGATTCGAGTGATGAAAATGATCTTCAAGGAGATACAGTGCCCCACGGATCGTATGATATAATGCCACATTTTCTAAGTGGAGGTATTTTAAAAACATATATATTTATATCTTTAGTAATACTAAGACATTTATTTATTAAAATAGGTTAGTGGAATAAAAACTAATATAATGTGATAAGGAAAAAATAGGTTTAAATAAAATAATTAGAAGAGAAGTGAGTTTAAAATATAAGTTTTTTTTCAATTAATGTCTCTATTCATAGAAATAAAAAAAAAAAATTGTAAGAACATGCTACGAGGGAAAAAACCTACTCAAATGTTGATGAAGTATAGAAGGTAAAAAGAAAAAAATAATGTATTAACAAAATTTATTTTTAATCATTTATGTACATTTAAACCTTATTACATTAGTAACTTTTTTTACTCAAAGCAGTATAGTTCCTAAGTGGCAGATCCTCGTGACAAATGTTACATAAGAAAATAACTTGAAATTTTCAATAGGAGGAACAACAGTTTTTTTAACACATGGCGTGTCAATAAAGCCCCAACACCTCATAAAATTAAGCCAAACGTGGCTTTTGGTTTGTTATTTTCAATAATGAACAATTGTAATCAACCAAAAATCACCTCCCCATAAAATTTGAGGGCTTATGTTTCAAGATGCATAGAATCGGAATAACGAATAAAAACTGGTCCTATAGCTTTTTGGAATTTATTTCTAAGAATAACAAAGTTCCATCTTATCAAATTGTAATAATATACTGGATTGTTTTTGTTTTAGGAACTGTGCCGGATGAGCCATTGCTACCCAGCGTTGTCAACTGTCACAAATGTGGAGAAGTATGTGATACTAGTAATTTCATGGAGCATATTCGATTAAAGCACAAACATAAGCCTCAACTTGCCAGACCGCGTAGAACTAGAAAAAAACATGAAAAAAAATACTTCTATCCATGCCCATACTGCAGCAAGTGTGCGACAACGATTTCTCAATTGAAAATTCACATACTAACCCATACGCAAGAAAAGCCTCACAAATGTCCATTTTGTGATTATCAGGGCAACCAGGCGATCCATGTAGATTTCCACATCGAAACTAAACATCTCAACATAAAGCGCTATAAATGCGATTTGTGTGATTATTCTTCTACTACGTTAGGTTGCCTGAAGAAGCATAAGATAAGGCATCGCAGGAAATCTGAGCCTCGACAGTGCCCATATTGCCAAGTCGTCACAATGAAGGTTTCTACTTTGAAAAGGCATATTAAAAAATATCATAAAAACATAACCTCATGATTACTATTATTGTTATTATAATGATTCCTATTTCATCTTTTGAATTTTATTTTTTTGTGATGTTGTTATATGCCTGATTCCTATTATCAAGCCCACGGTTTGATTTAACAGTAATAAGACTTAATTGTTAAGAAATTTGTAATTTTAACTTTGTTATTAATTCTAATAATGTAAAATGTTTATATTTGTCAATATTTTTCTTGGTAAAAATACTTCCTATATTAGCTCTGAAACTGATATATTACCCAGAAAAAATAATGATAATACCTAACCTGATGTATACCTATAAAAGTCTAAACTGGTTGGCTTTTTTATCCCACCAATCAATCAATTTTACACCCAGTTTTCTTCACTTCAGTAGAATAATAAAAAATTTATTCTCTGTTAAGAAACTTGTATTTACTTTTAAACCATCCCTATTCACTTTCTTAATACTAAGTAGATATAAGGATAAATAGAAGTAAAAATTCTGTTTATTGTTTGAAATAATTAAAAGGTTATTGTACAATTCTTACCTTAAATAAACCACACACAGCAATGATTTAGAGTGAAGATAAAACTCTATGTATACGGCAGTGCTGCTAAAGTCCATTGGGTTGCTTATCCACGCAGCATACTATAATTTCTTTATAAATATTTGTTTTAAAAATAATTTTAGATAGTACAATATTAATATAATATAACATTTTTTTTTGTTCTACCTTCCTTTTTTTTTTATTGTCCCTACCTCGCTTTTGAAGGCTATATAGGGGTTTCTCGGACCTGGGGAGTGAGGGTGGGGGAAAAAATGCTGAGATAAAAGTCTTCTACATCTGAGACTCGAACTTGTGATTATTTTGTTCCAAGTTTTTGGTTCTCTGTTGCTAGGCAACGCATGTTGAAAAAAATGCGCGCTAATCTACTCAGCTACCCCGCCCAGAATTTAGTTCTATCTATTTTTTTCTCATACAAATAATAAAACAAAAACTGAAAAATTTCTCACATTAACAAATGACAAATATGTACATGTACACATTCCCCCTTTAAGTGCAAGGCGTGTTGGTGGGTGATACCTAGGTAAACAATAGTAATACATAATATATTAGTTCATATATTAATTCAGTATGGAAAAAAGAAAAAAAAATGACAAAATAATACCTGTAAAATATATAATCAATATAGAGAATATAATTATATTCATGCATTCATAAAAAGGTGCATAGCGGGCACTTCTGGTGTAGTGGCTTGCATAACAGCCTTCTATGCCCAAGGGTTCGAACCTGCAGGTGGCTCTAGGATTTTTTTTAATGGGAGTAAAAAATCATTAGTTATGCTGTTCTTCGGAGGGGACATATTAGGGTGGTGTAGAGCCTGTGCAATGTCAGGTACTCGTTAAAGATCCCTATCCCAATTAAACCTGGATGGGCAAAATTTAGGACTCCCACTCACTACAGCATCGTCTGATTAGCCTTAGTAGCATAGTGATGTTAATAAGATAAACAAACAAAAAAGTGCATAAAGCATTGTATAAAGTAGATCTTCTAGTTCCTCAATTTTTACAAAAAGTTTCTGTAACATTCCAGGCATATGCTCATCTTAAATTTCAGTTTTATATCTGATCGTTTTCATACAGACCTATTTGTGGGGCATGGTAATTTGGACTCAAGGTACCCTAAAATGTGTATTTTTGGTGAAAACTATAAATTAGAAAAATTTTCATGATATATATTTCATATATCTGGTAGTGGAAGTAAACATGTAGATATTGTACTTAAGAGGAAGAAATTTTGAGAATCAGGTATTTATGATGTTCCTGTCAGACTATTTCAATAAAGATAATAAAGATAATTTTACAGTACAGGCTAATTATAAAATGCCTTAAATTAAAAAGCTTAATAAAATTTTTTTTTTATATTATTATTATTATTTTTCCCGATCTCCTTTATTGCTAAAAACTCCAAAACAAAGAAAACAATTTTGATAAAATTTTTAGTACCATTTTTGAGGATATAGTTAAGGCTTAACACACACATTTTGTGAGACTGGGTTTCTTAGGACGGAAGTTAACTTAAACTTTGTATTACCATATAAGTTTTTCGTGATCTCCATATTTTCCTTTAGTATATAGTTCATTAATAGATAAATGCAAGTGAAACTTAAAATTAAGAAATTTAAGATTTTTTGTTTTAATTAAGAAAAAACTCTTGTCGTGGTCATCTTAATTTTATAATGACTGATTGACAATGTACAACTGAAGATTATGGACCACATAAAACATCAACCAATAAAACAGTTAAGAGTAACCATGCTTAATAATGTCACACTTAAAAAATATTTTCTAATTATTTTCATTCTAATAAATATAAAACACAGAACAGTAAGCTGAAATTATATATTACTTTCACTTACCTATATATGAAATATATAGTAAATGAAAACTATAGCGGTCGTGAAAATTTTCGAATTCCAGTTTTCAACGGAAATACATGTTTTAGGATCCCTTAAGTCCAAATGACCAAGTCCTGCAAAAATGTCTGTGTGTGGTAACTCCAGTGCAAAAACCATAAGTCCTATGAAACTGAAATTTCGTATTTAAGACACCTATAATGCCTGAGATGTTACAGAAAATTTTCCATCAAAATCAGCTAACCAGAAGAGCCATTTTATACCATACATTTTGCACCTTTTTACGATTTTCTCAAAAACAGCTCTAATGATTTTGATTAAACTCGCTATATCAATGGGCTATAGTATTATGTAGGTTTCTTTCTGATTGAATTAATCTGAAAGGGCTTAAATGCCGATATTTAAAATTTTCTTCCTCTAAAGTATCTTTAATTTTGTAGATTTAAAAAAAATCAGCCACATCATCTTATTGAAATTGATAAATAATGGCTCAGTATGTAAGTTGAGCGAATTTGATAAACAACTTAGGGAAAAAAGTGGAAACATATTTTTTTATGTGATTTTTATTTCTTTTGCACATTAAAACAGAAATATAGATGTATAATATACCGTTGGAAAGCTAAAGATTTTTGAAAAAATATCATATACTTATACAAAATTCTAAAAGTTAACGGAGGGTGATGAAACTGATAAAACAAACTGATTGTTGTAAATAAAACACATTTTTCTATTCAAAACTAATTTAATTATTTCTTTAACAATTTATTTTAGTCTCTAAATGTATTTAAAATTTCTAAAATTGATTTTAACAACAGAGGTAAGTGAAAGTTGTGTGTTGCGCGAACCAGATTTTTAAAAAAATTTATATCATATATTATTTTTAAAAAAAGATAAAAAAAAAAATGATTAAGTTATATCAAAACAAACAAGTATACACATCATGAAAACATGTTTTTTAAATGTAGAAACTCCATTTTATGAAATTAAACATTACTTACAATAACATTGAAAAAACATAAGTTACATAGAAAATTCGGTAATTGAATATTTATTAAAATGTGTTGAAAGTATGTGAGAGTATATGATATTTTTTCTCACCAAATATCACTCACTATATTTCACCTCACTTACACCTACCTCTTTTCTCACCGTGTAGTGTGGCCTTGATTTTCCAATATTAGGAATATTAATAAAAAAATAAATAATAGGGTGTAAATGATTAAACAAGTTGAAAAGAAAACAAACAGTGAGCAAATAAGTTTACTTACATTTTTGTGGTAGATAAATAAATTTTGGCAAACATACTTTTATTACAACAAACATGTCTTCTCTATATACACTATCATCCTTATGTACATATTTCAATATACATATTAATTACTTTAAATATTTTTTTATGGAATGTATAGAATAAATATAACAAAAAATATATATATTGCTATCCAACATAACAATAATAATATTTAAAAAAAAATTACACATCATCAACAAAAACTTCTATCACGTAATAAATACAAGACAGAAATGGCAATGTAATTGGTGCAATATTATTAAGATTAACATAAGTTATTTCACATTTAGAAAAAAAAAAAAAATTAATCCCCAATAAATAAAGCTACGCCAATATAAATAGTCATATTTTATCACCAAGTGGATCTAAATTGCACTATATTTTAATAACTATAAATATAAAAACAGATTATATGTACAAAAATTATTAGTTGATTATAAGATATTAAAAATATATCTTGATACAATTTTATTAACATTTCTACAATTAGAAACACGACAGATTATTCCGTCTCATATAGCTATGCCCATAATACGTTCTAAGGCGTAATCCCATCAGCTAAGTAATTACTATATTGAACACAAGGTAAATACATATTACCTTTACCATTACTTCTTCTACATGCAACTGTCTATAATTGCCTGTTTTAAAAAATATTTTTTTTATTTCAATATACCATTAACACCACAGGGCATTGAAATATGTTTAATTGTACACGACTATTTTTATGACTACACTTCCAATGGCAGTGGTGGAATATCACTTATCAATTGTTTTTGAAAAAAAAAAATTTTTTTTTTGGTGAGATAAATCTATCTCTAATAACATCAAATAGTTTTTTTTTTGTTTTTTTTATTATTGCAGAAATTAATACCGTGCACACAAAGAAGCCTAAATAAACTATTCTCTTATTAAGAAAAAATTAGGTTTTTTTTTTTTAATGTTCATGACAGAAAACGATGATTTTCCGCCACTGCAGATTTTAATAGATTCTAATAAAATTACATCATAAAGGAAATATCATATAAATATATAGTGATAAAAACAAGCTATTACAAAATTTAATACAGCTGTTCTCATTATTATTTTTTTTATGAAAGTACAAAGCTGACAAAATAAGTGGGATTCATTAAAAAAACTTAAAATATTACCTGAAACTAATCTCATTACATGATAAGTTTTTGTAAAGATTCCAGATAATACAATGGTATACCTGATTTAGACCAGCGATACAACAAATTTCAACAAGCTATAAGATATATTTGAAACTATTTATAAGCTTTATTATACATTTTAAGGCTAATTTCCTCGGAGTATGATTTACCATTAGTGATACATATTTGCTTTTTAGTAACATCCATTCAAATATATCAATAGACATCTGTAACCCATACCAATTACTGATAAGCCAGTTTTGGTGGAGCGCTATTGGTCATAAGTATTACCAAAATATTTTCTGTTTCATATGGTAGATAAATTAATAAATCTAAAATCACGATACAATACACTTATATAAGATACATCAAGTGATTATTCGATTTAAAGTGATTAAACAAGAATAACTAATAAATGAAAAAAAAAAGGATAATAATAATTTTGAAGATGTTATGAAATACATATGTATGAGTGTGAATTAAACATACTGAATGGCTCGCTGACCGTAATTTTAATTAAAACATTAATACAAAAATATATCACTATAATTAATGTAATTTTGCAAATCTACTATAATTCCAGTAATTACATATTGTTACAGTCAACAACATGAAGGCAAGAAATAGGCATTAATGAGACCAAATTTTATTTTTTTAAATTTTTATATATTATCTTTTTTTAAAAGTAATATTTATTTGAAGAGAGATAGCATGACTAGGAATTAAATATTTAATGTTTTCATTTCAACTAGAATAATCATAAAAATATGTAAGTAAGAATATTCTTTAGTCTTTATATTCTAATAATTTTTATATTATTGCTCGAAGATAATGCTTATTATTATTTTTAAAACTTTTTTTTTAAAATGATTTATGAAAATTCTAACTTTTTGTAAAAATTACAACAAACGTCAGGTTTGTAAGCAAGTTACAGGTCAGATTGCAGTTGAACTTTTTTGTTTAGCTTAAGTTTAACAGATAAAATATAAAAGCAAGTTTTAAACTTCATAACTGAAACTGTGCTTTTAGGCAAAGCTTTCTTTAAAAGAAAGAACATTAAAAGAAGCTATAAAAATAATAACACTGTAATTTTCGTGGGTTACGTATGACTAATGTTCTTTATAATTTTCTATTCAACCTGAACTAAATATTTATTTACTTCCCATTTATTCACAAAGGTCAAATACATTTGTTCACGGTTGGAAGGAAAGTATCACATTTAGATTACTTAAAAAACACAAAACAAATTAAAACTTAATCGATTATAAATTATATCTGACTTTTTTAACATTTAAAATTAATATTTATTATTATTGCAATATATTCAATATTAATAGTTTATTGCTGAAGTTAATAAGTTTTGACATGAACACCGTATTAGGAACTGACGATCACTCTATTACAAATATTCCACTAAAAATTGAACTTGGAACAAAAATGAAGTTGAAATCTTTTACATAATTTAGTAATCATAAATAATAATAAGTAAAATTGTTGATCAGTATATAAGCATAACTAAAATTCTAAAGTTTGATTGTAGAAAGTTATGTTTAATAATAATTCTGTTTATTTCTATTAATAATAATTAAAAAAAAAATAATGGAGTGGAATAAAGTGTTTCATCATTTAATTTAGAGTGAACATCACTGTAACTTTTAAACTACAGAAGGTATTATAATGAAAGTTTAAAAAGGCACTTCACACTGTTTAAGTGGAATTATTATGATAAAAATAGAAAGCCTATAAAATCTTCTGTTTAATTCAGCCAAATTAAATTAAAAAATTAATCTTAACAACAATGGTGCAAGTTCCATACATGCATATCAAAATACCAACAAAACATTTGAATCAAAATTGTGACTTGATCCATAACCTAAATTAGTTTTAATATACATAATACAAATGGCACTGACATTTTGAAAATGAAGAAAAAAAACAACAATGAAATTTTTTTTTTTTTTGTTATTTTAAGCATTGTTTTTAAATTAATTTTTATTATTTCAGTCTAGAATATTAGATGTTATTCCCAAATAAGTTCTTAAATTTTCCCGATACATTGGAAAAAACTCTAATTTTTATGATCAAATAATATAATTAAAATTATAAAAAGAAAAATTACAACTACTTGTCTACCAGCAATCATTACATTTTTAAATTGCTAATGTATGTAAGATACATTTGACTTTAAATTATTTTAAAAAAGGTAATTTTTATGAATGTTTATTTTACTTTAGTACTGGTTCAGATACGTTTAAAAATCGATCATTTTTATTTTTTAAGAAAGTGGCTAATGTATAATATTATATTATAAATAGATTTAATAATGCCAAAAAGAACTTAAAAAAAAAATCATATTATTTTAAAGCTATATTCAATTTATAAAAATATACTCGTATATATAAACGACCATTTGTAGTTCCCACTTTTATTGTCATTGGTTATTAAAGTTAGTAATACAGATTTAGAGTTTAATAGAGGGGTTTAGTATTGAAAATGAAAATTTGATTCAGGAACCTAAAAATGAATTAACCATATCTGAAACTTTCAGATATGTCTAGTTAATTTTAAAAAGTTTACACTTGATTTTTATAAGTTCAGAATTGACTTAAAAATTATATAAATATTTCTTAAACACAAAACTTTGTTTAAAATACTATTGATAATGGAACGAGATAAACCTATTTTTAATAAATATATTAATGAAATAGTATGTTCAAATTAACAAAAAATAACCTCAAAAGTTAAAATAATGTTAATATTGATGAAATACCAACACTCTGTAATAGATTGATAAAACAAAGGAAGCAGATTTTCATGACAATTTACACTCATACATATGTCATTTCATAATCGGAAAACTTATAGAAAAATATAAAATAAAATCTTTATCGATCCTACTTAGTAAAACAATAATGGTATGGTAGAATCCTAATGGTATTAGAGCTAGGGGATAGGACTAGAGAGGGCGGCTATAGATTAATGCAATAGCGGTGCTAGGTGTGGATGCGAACCTATGCCTCCATGATCTGCGATGGAGCAGATCGAGGCCTATATGGTTTACCAGCTTACTAGGAGCAAGTGCTATGTTATTGCGGGTTTTGGCAAGTCCTCCTCTTCTGGTTGTCCCTTCGCCTTTGGCTGAAACAATAATTGTATTAGTAAAATGTTTTTTAAGTATGTTAAAATTTGTTTTTCATTCCACAACAGTATAAATAAAAGAAGGATTACTGAAAAATTTCTATTTTGTTTTGTAATAATATTGGGCTGTGTCACATGAAATGTCCGTTTTTAACGTTTCTAAAATACATAAAGGATTGTGCAGGTCTCTGTTGTTTTCTTCCGAATGTTTACATATTTAAAGTAAACAGTTACTAATCCTCTACCTTTGTATTATAAACATTAGCTTCCCTATCAATTACCCACTTTTTAGTATACCTCCAAAACATGAACATGAACATGAAAACACGCGATTTTCGAGTAATATTTTTGTACGAGTGTAAACTCAGCCATTCAGCAGCTGAGACCGCTAGAAATATTTGCAAGGCGTTTGGGGAAGGGAGTGTTAATGAACGGACCATTGGCTGTTGGTTTGCCAAGTTTTTAGCTGGGGATATCGACTTGGAAAACTTGTCCCGAGGAAGACCTCCGTCCGTAATAGACAACGATGTCCTCAAACATAAAGTAGAAGGAATCCCCTACCAAACAGTTAAAGGAATCTCAGCACAACTAAATGCAAGTGCATCTACCGTTTCCAGACATTTAAAGTGTATTGGAAAAATAAAAAAGCTTGATACATGGGTACCTCATGATCTCACTGAGCGGCAGCAAGACCCCATGTTTCAAAACATACCGGGCAAAAATTGAAAGAACTGGGCTACAAAGTTTTTCCACACCCACAATATTCTCCCGACTTGTCTCCAACAGATTACCACCTGTTCAGGAATTTAGACAACTTTGTCAAAGGAAAACTTTTTGAAAATGATGATCAAGTGAAAAGTGCATTTTCAGATTTTGTTTCACTTCAAAGCTCAGAGTTTTTCAGTTTGGAGATAAAAAAGTTGGTGTCACGTTGGGAAAAATGTGTAGAAGAAGAAGGTAAATACTTCGAATAAAATTATCTTGTTTTCATATCATATTTTTAATACAAATCCTTTACCTTGAAAACGGACATTTCATGTGACACAACCCAATACTTTTAGGAAGATAGTTGTTTGTACTTTTAGTTAATATATATGTCAATCAATATTCTTTTTCATAAAATAACTTCATAATCTTTACAGAAATAGAAAAAAATAATCATAATAGAATCCATATACATTACATTGCATCCATATATAAAAGTTAGTGATCACCTATGATTTATATCAATAAATCATGAATAACCTCTAAAAATACCTAAATAAAACATAGGTATTTATATATAAATTAGCTGATTAGGTGTAAGAAAGCCATTGAAGAATGGTGTCAAAACTGGATAATTAAAATAAATCCTAACAAATCCCATCAAATTACCTTCACTCTACTTCGTAAACCTATGACCTCTTGCCCCACCGTACCCTTTAACAATATCCTACTTACTCCTGTTGAACAGATACAGTACCTAGGACTCCACGTCGACAAACGCCTAACATGGAATCCTCATGCTAGACTGAAACGACAGAAACTGCTCGTAGATACAGATTACTGCAACACTTACTCGACTAACGCTTAAAACTTCCTATTTACTACAAAAAAAACTCATTTATATAACAATTATCAGGCCTATTTGGACCTACGGCATTAAGCTATAGGGTCTACTAAACCATCAAATTCCTCACACATCCAATCCTTGCAGTCCAAAATCCTTCAAAAAATCCTCAATACTCCTTACTTTGTTACCAATAAAATCATCCATAAAGACCTAAATATCCAATTTGTTGAAGACCTAACCCGATATAGATATACTTCTTTTCATTCCAAACTCATTGCCCACCCAAACCCGCTTATCTGTGACCTCTCCTCCATATCTATCCCCGACAATCCACCGAGGCACCTTAAAAAAAGATGGCCTAGTGATCTCCTACAATAAATTAGACATTGAAGTGCTACCAATTTCTACCAGTTTCTTCACAGAACTACCATATGGTCTAACCATATATCAATGTTATTTACTTGTTGTAATGATTTAATACAGTTGTAAATTTCTTTTAATAAATAAAAAAAAAAAAGTGTAATAAAGGTTATGACTATCATAAATAACAAGAAATAAATTATTAAATCTAATTTTTACTGAGACTCCTAATGTGATAAAAATAAATCAGAATATAAGATTTATTTACAGTCTAGTAATCCCCTAAGGGGAATTGAGAAGATAAATTTTATTCTTAGCATGATTTATTGATTTCTCGACTGTCAAAGTTGTAAAAAGTTCACTGCACAGGTAATTTTAGTTTTTTTTATTAAATGAGGTTAAAAAGAATTGATTTTCTGTTGAATTGCGGAGTGCAATCCAAATAATTCACTAACAGAAAATTTTTTTTTGCAATATTGTCATGAAAATACGAATAAAAGAAAACTGTAAAACCTAATGAATATCAAAGTACAAGACTTAATTTTGGTCAGTCATGCACTATTAGGTTCACACTTGATTGATGGAAATAAGGAAAAATGTTAATAAAACTAACAACAACCCAATCAATGTTTAATATTAATTAGAATAAGATTATGTTAGAGTAAAATATGAAAATACTTACCATGATGTACATTGTTGAATGTAAAGTTCTATCTAATAGCGCAGTTAAATTTGGTAGAGATGGATTATCACCGATCTGTGATAGCTTGAGTTTGGGAAGAGCGAGGACACCACAGTACAATGGGTATAGGCAGTATCGGAGATCTTTGCTGCTTTTCGGTTGTAGGTAAAGAATCATCTATCAGGCATAGATAATTTAATTAAATGCCGAGCATTAATTTTAAAGATGAAGGTTGAAAGATATAGTTGATGAATAAAATAAAACTATCATATACTAAACTGAAGCACTACGTTTTGGCTATATGCCAACCTCATAATAAAAATTATTATTAACAACAATAAATTAATTTTATCAGCTTTTCATCACTCTGCGGTATATCCTATAGCTCTACATGTAAATAAACATTTTTAAAATAATATTTTTAGATTTCCAGTAGCATATAATAGATACATATTACTATTATTTGTGGAAAAATTCTGGTGCGGGCAACACAAGACTTTCACTTACCTCCTTTTTTAAAATTGTTTAAAAAATTTCCAAATACAATTAGAGAAAAAAACGAGTGGAACTATTAAAAAATTAATTAAATTGAATTAATATAGAAACACGTGTTTTGTTAAAAACTCTATTATATTATAATCTAAAATAATCAGTTAGTTTTATTCGCTTTTTATCACTCTTTATTCAATTTTACAAGCTTGTGAATAACATAATATATTTTCTAAAGTTTTTCTTTTTCAAACGGTATATTATACGTACTATATATTACTGTTATTATGTTCAAAAACAAAATTGGCATGCTGTGCTTCATTGACAAGCCGCCAGGCTGTAGCACAGTCAACATGAATTTCCCTTTTCGGGAACCCAAACAACAGTTTATTTTGTCGGCTTTTCATCACTCTCCATTACCGTTTACGATTCCGTGCATCAGATATTTTTTTTTCTAAAATCTTCAGCTATCCAACGGCATATTATACATCTATATTACTATTGTTGTGTTCAAAAACACAAAAAATGCATAAAAGAATATTTGTTCTATTTTCTCCTTTAGTTGTTTATCAAATTCACTCAACGTGCATATTTAGCTGCGATTATCAATGGTAACAAGATAATATAGTGATTTTTATAGAATGTATAGAATTAAAGGTACTTTAGATGAAGAAAATTTAAAATATTGGCAATTAAGCCCTGTCATACTATTTCAATCAGAATGAAACCTACATCATTTTAAAGCCCATTTAATTTTACATCCATATAGCGAGTTTAATCAAAATCGTTGGAGCCTTTTTTGAGAAAATTATAAAAAGGTGCAAAATGCATGGTATAAAGTAGCACTTCCCGTCAGCCGAATTTATTAAAAAAGTTGCAGTTAACATCTCGGGCGTATAGTAGTCTTAAATATAAAATTTCAGTTCCGTACAACTTTTTGTTTTTGCGCTAGAGTTACCACACATGGACACACAGACCTTTTTGTGGGACTTGGTTATTTGGACTCAGGGGACCTTAAAACGTGTATTTCCGTTGAAAACTGGAATTAGAAAATGTTCACGATCGCAATACTTTCCCTTACTATATATTTCATACAAAGGTAAATGAAAGTAAAAATAATTTTTCTTTTGGGAATGGCCAACAAATATATCTAACAATAAAATTAAATAAATTGAAAAGCAGTTTTTATTTAATTCCTATGGTTAAATAACTTGATAGAATATATGAAGGATGAGATGATTCAGATGGCGGTGATGAAAGAATAGAAAACAACTATTTATTATCCAACATTTCAACCCACATTGCAGGTCTTCATCAAAGCTTCTCTCCACCAAGTACAGAAGCTGAATGAATTTATGACCGCCACACAAACCATCTCATCTTTAATATTTATTTCACGGTCAATCATTTAATATTCAATTGACAGTGACAGGATATATGTTTGCGAAAGGAGATTTTTTATTGATATATGTTAAATGGATATAAAAGACAGCAATAGAAAAACACTCAATATATGAGTGAAGCAATTTATTCTCCCTTCATGTAAACTGAGCTCTGTGGTTTGACAAAATAAACGTATTGAGACAAAATAATTGTATTGTAATATAAATAATTGACAGAAAAACTGTCCTGACGTAGGGTTAGGTTCCTTGAAACGTCGGATTAATATAGCTAAGCTAACTATAGATAATTAAGTTGTATAAAGGAAGAATAGACTGCTTCATAGATATAGTGAAAAAGTATTACCTGTTTATGACCAGCAAACATAAAAGACGGAGATGCTTCAACAACTAAGGACAGAGTGATGAGGGAGTGGCTATGATTCGTGAGGGTGTAGGTGACGGGGAGTAAGGTAATGTAAGTGCCTAACGATGGTCCAGTCTTCATCACCACTGTCAGAGGGGTCTCGTTAATTTCAATCGGTGGTAGCTTGATTTTTGTCTCGGTTGTAGCATTTTCACCTTCCCTGAAATAAAATAAAATAATTAACATGTATTTATTATGTTCTTAATTAAGAAATTAGTAAATGATGTGCTTCGTAGAAAAAAACATTTTTGACAATAAATTTTATCGTCATTTAATAAAAATTTCATTCATTATTCATTTAGCTGCTGTTGAAAATCTGACAATGCAAAGTAGGGGTCCTAAGTTTTGCTTATCCAGGTTTAATTAGGATAGAGATCTTTGATGAGTATCTGACATCCCACACGAGAAGGACCACATCTCCTCTGAAAGAGCATAACTAAGGATTTTTTACTCCCATAAGGAAATCCTAATTCAGGTTTCGGATGTGTATATTAAAACTGGGATCCAGGCGCCTTGTTGTTTATTAACCTATCCAAAATTAATTGGACTTCCATGCTATCAGGTGGAACCAATTTAGTCTCATTTTCCTCTTCTGAAAGATTAACAATTGTTTGCTGTTCAGTGATGGGATAAAGGAGTTTCTTGAAGTGGCCTCTCCATCTTTCTTGTAGTTTTATGACCAGTAGTTTCCCTTCAGCATTCATAACTGTTGCATTGTTTCTGAAACTCACAGCAGTGGTCTTAACTTATTCAAAGAATTTCCTGGTCTCATTACTTCTTCTCGAGTCATCTGTAGCCTTCACTTTCTGTATTTCCTGCCTTTTATTTTTCTTCAGGACTCTTTTTGCTTTTATTCTTGCTTCATTGTACTTATTTCTACTATTTATAGTGTCTAAAAAGACGACCTACTTTTTAAACTAACTCTAATTAGAACACGAAGCGGCATGGTCTAGTGGACAGAGCACTAATCTACTGTTATATAGGTCCTGGGTTTGAATCCCGAATGAGGTAAAATTATTTATTCGGTCATTTCAGCCACTGGGGTATGGAGACCCTCATGGGGCACACCCAATCTCTACCTAGACCTGCCATAAATATTGTTGCAAGGAAATATTTACAGATTTCAACAGAAAAATTAACTTTTTCAAAAACTTTATCAGAAAATAAAATGTATATCTATAGAGACTGACACAAAATGTCCCACTTTTCCTTAACACAGGTAATTAATCTCCATGGGCAGTCATCAATAACAGCACGCAGAACTTCTAGAGGAAAGCGCTCAACTGCTCAGACCAGAGCTTGTTTGAGGCTTTCCAAGTTAGGGTGTGCTCTGTGGCTTGCCATCCTCTCCAGTTCGGATATAAGTCGGTAATCTAGGGTTTCCTGAGGGTCAATCCAAGGCAGAAATGAACCCTAAAATGTTCTTTTGTAGACACTGCCGAGTTGACCTGCCCTTGCAAGCTGGAGTGGAATCCTGCTGGAAAACCCAATTACTTCCGGCAGACAGATTATCATTTAGAGGATTGACAACAGGTTCCAAAATATGTTAGTTTTGACCATTTTCCACAAAAATGGAGCTTTGTGGTACCATCAAAGTAAACTCTTCACCAAATCATCACTTAGAGAGGGTGGTGATATATTTTCACTCTTCTAATGACTTCCTGGGCTTCTTTAGAGCTTTATGCGTACACACGATCATTTTGATGATTCATTTTTTTTTATTGTCAAAATTTTCTCATGGCTAAAGAGCACTTCACATCTATCCACTCTAAATTGTTACAGGGAAGTGGTTAGCCTTTGTCCAGTCATTCTTTGAAATACCCTCATCCTAAGGTCACTTTCATTATGCGAGATAGTGATCTGACAAAGATTCTCATTTCCTGACACATGATTTGTTGCTTTCAACTAGGATTTTTTATGACTTGAGCAGCCATTGCTCTCAGTAGATTTGCTGTTCACAGAGTGGTGACAACCCGGTCAAGGTCTGTCACATACATATTGGGTCTTATTGTATCCATTTATAGTGTGGTATGCGAACATGGCTGATACCCAAAGGTTTCAAAGTGTTGAAAATCTCTAACCTATAATGTTTAACTTGTGTAAGGCGACAACACCTATTCAGATTTCTTTATCAACCCACTCAATGTTAACTGAGTGAAAGAAAAATACAAACTAATCGGGATTATTTCCCCTGAATCTGAAGAAAATAATCTGGTAAAGAAAATAATCTGATAGAGCTGAGGATTATCTAAACAATAGCCAAGAATGTAAACAGGTTCAACTTTTGTAACAGTATTTATGGCAGAACTAGGTATATAGTGGGTATCTAAGAATTGGGGGAAAAAACCTGACCAGATTGAGACCTAATCACCTCCTTGCACAGCCGTTGGCCTCAAGAAAGTATGAATCTCTTATAAGTACTCAACCCGAGACCCTTCATGGGTTCTAGAGATACAGTTTTTTTTTTTTTTTTTTTTTTTTTTTTTTTCTAATTGGATACTTAAAATTTTTGAAGTAGAATAACTCTATATGACCACACAAATTTGTGAGACTTGGTTATTAAGACTCTGAGCACTTGAAACCTTATATTTTTGGGAATCACCTTTAGTAGGGTAGCTAGAACAGCCTTCTATGCTTTTAAAGGTCACGGGTTCAAACCCACAGGTGATCCTAGGATTTTTTAATGGGAATAAAAAATCCTTGATTATGCTGTCCTTTGGAGGAGACGTAAAAAGGTTGTCCTAAGCCTGTGCGATGTCAGGTATTCGTTAAAGATCCCTATTCTGATTAAACCTGGATAGGCAAAATTTAGGACTCCCACTGTAGCATCGTCCAATTAGCCGCAGTAGCATAAAGTGATATTAAATAAACAAACTTATATTTTTGTTGAAAACTCATATTTTCATAAATAGGAAGTGAAAGTTAAAAGTTAAATGTACATTATTAAATTTTAATGAATTGAACTCACTATATCCACTTTTTTACATTACAAGAAAACTAAAAAATAAGAGAATATGTACATATTCTCGATGATCCTTACCGCGCCCAAACCAAAACTATTTCTCCGAGCTCTTCTGATTTTGGAATTCCAGGAACTGGTAACAATGAGACTACATTTTGAGCCACTTCGTCTTTCCTCATTGACAATCCTTTGAAAGAATCGTAGTAATCATCTAATAATTTCAACCATGGGCTCTGCAAATAGGAAGAGAAATTAAAAAAAAAAAAAAATAATTAAGAAAAAAGGAAGAAAAAGTTAGTCAAGAATAAAATAATAAAACTTACGATATTGATATAACTCGAATGAATGGTAATCGGAACAGTAGACTGGGCTTTATAGACCAACTCTGCATTAAAAGCTTCCCTTTCATACAGGTTATCCAAAGGTTCAAATCTCAATAATCCTAAATATCTAATACTTGTCGTGAATCCTTCGACCACATCTATTTTAAGATTTGACTCTATTAAGCAAGCATTGCCCTTAACAGTATAACTGACCTGAAACCAATAAATGTATATATAAAATCTATGCTGCCCATAATCAATTTATTAAATTAAACGCATGAATAATTATTTAATACCATAAGATTTTTATTATACCTTAATATCTACCGTCCTAGATTCCATGGAAGAAATTTTCATAACGAAACCCTTTTCGAAAGTTGCTTCTGGTTCTATATCGCCGAATGAAAAAGTTAGAGGTAAGGATAAACGTTCCCTGGTCTCAATATCTTCAACATCGCCTGTAAATAATTTAAAAAAAAAGTGAAAAACAACATTTTGATATGTAAAATTTCTAGAAATGACAACCTTAGGACAATATAAATTATTTTTTATTTAAACTTTTAATCACTATAAAGTTTTTTATTTTTTTATTTATTTATAGTAATTTACAACTGTATTAAAGAAAACAATAAGTAAATATGAGGAATGAAAAAAAAAAAGTAATGAAAATGTCTTGAGAAAGAACTACCCAGTGGTAGCACTTCACTAACTATTTTAACTCAGTAGTTCCCGAGGCCACCTTCTTTTCAGTCGCCTTGGAGGGTTATCAGGGATATCTAAGGAAGATAAATTACGGACAAGTGGATTTGTATGGGCAGGGAGTTTAGAATGAAAAGAGGAGTATCTATCACAGGCTATGTCTGCAACAAATGGGATGTTAAGGTCATTATGGAGGAGTTGATTTGTAACAAAATAAGGTGCATTCAGGATTTTGGATTGTAAGGACTGGATGCGGGAAGAATTAGATGGTTTCATAGAGCCCCAAAGCTCGATTCCATACGTCCAAATAGGTCTGATAATAGTGATGTAAATGAGTCTTTTGTAATATAATGGAAGTTTTGAACGTTTGTCTAGTAAGTGTTGTAGTAATCGATATCTTTGAGCAGTTTCTTGTCGTTTCAGTCTTGTGTGAGGATTCACTATAAAGTAAATTGAAAATTTAAGAACTACATAGTCAGTTACTTCTTTTTTAAAAAAAATTATATCTAATTTATTGTGTAGTGAGAATGGTTGATTTTAAAGTTTTAAAATTGGTAATTTTAAAATTTTAATTTTCTATTATCTAATTATTTACCTTTTATTAAAATTTCTTTTCCCCCATTTGTTTTTAATTATTATTATATTTGTCAATTGTCATAACAACTATTTCAGTTTGTTTTTAATTATCAGTACAATTTCTTTTTCTTATCATCTTTATATTTTTATCTACTACTGGTTGTTATCTTTGGTTTTTTATAGCCCTGAAGAAAGCCTATAATTTAGGCGGAAACGTCAGCACCAGTAAATTAAATTAATTAAGTTTAGACTTAATTGTGTATTCTATTGACTGCACCCTGAACCAATTTCTCCCATATATCTTATTTAATTTAATAGACACAGAAATGATCTAATTTTATTTTTGATTATTTTCAACAATAGTACTTTTGAAAATTACTAAAAAGCACAATATAATAGATTATCCATTACAAAATTTGAGGTTTTACTCTTCTAGATACATAAAATAAATAAAATAAAAAATATATATTAATCTGTCCATTTTATATATTATATAATATATTAGGCCATTTTTTTTTTTTTTTTTTTTTTTTTTAGATTAACCAAAAAAAGTCACTATTAGCACCAGGATGATTCACGTAACATTACTATCAGCCATTTTTTTTGTTAAAAATGATATCAAAACAAAGACATTATAAGATAATAATTTGGATATGAAGATAAAGGAAAAATACCAACTATTTTGGAATTAGTACATCAAAGACTTATAAAAAAAAATCAATAACAATAAAATAAATCTATATAAATGCTTTAGGTTTATTATTTTCAAATGATGTATTTTAGTTTTTGTTATGAGCAATTGAAAGGTAATTAAATTACCTAAAAAAATTCCCTTATCAAAAAAATATTTAGACCGGTGAGCATTAGGAAATATATGGAACTTAGCATAAAATTATGCAGATGTCTCTATCAAAATTATTTTATATTGGTTCGTTTGTTTTTTATTTATTAAACATCACTTTATGCTGCAGTGGCTAATTGGATGGTGAAACAGAGGGAGTCCTAAATTTTGCCTATCCAGGTTTAATAAGGTTACGGATCATTAATGAGTACCTGACATCGCACAGGCTCGAAACTACCATTTTATTGGGTTGTATCACATGAAATGTCCGTTTTTGAGGTAAGGAATTTTATTAAAAATACGATATGAAAACGAGATAATTTTATTCGAAGTATTTACCTTATTTTTCTACAAATTTTCCCCAACGTGACATCAACTTTTTTATCCCCAAACTGAAAACTCTGAGCTTTGAAGTGAAATAAAATTTGAAAACCCACTTTTCACTAGATCATCATTTTCAAAAAGTTTTCCTTTGACCAAGTTGTCTAAATTCCTGAACAGGAGGTAATCTGTTGGAGACAAGTCGGGAGAATATGGTGGGTGCTTTGCTGAACTTCGTAGCCCAGTTCTTTCAATTTTTGTACGGTATGTTATGAAACATGGGGTCTTCTTGCCGCTCAGTGAGATCATGAGGTACCCATGTATTGAGCTTTTTTATTTTTCCAATACACTTTAAATGTCTGGAAATGGTAGATACACTTGCATTTAGTTGTGCTGAGAGTCCTTTAACTCTTTAGTAGGGGTTTCCTTCGACTGTATGTTTGAGGACATCGTTGTCTATTACGGATGGAGGTCTTCCTTGGGGCAAGTTTTCCAAGTCGGTATCCCCAGCTGAAAACTTGGCAAACCAACGGCGAATGGTCCGTTCATTAACACTCCCTTCCCCAAACACCTTGCAAATATTTCTAGCAGCCTCAGCTGCTGAATGGCCGAGTTTAAACTCGTACAAAAATATTACTCGAAAATCACGTGTTTCCATGTTCATATTTGGAGGTATACTAAAAAGTGGGTAATTGATTGGGAAGCTAATGTTTATAATACAAAGGTAGAGGATTAGTAACTGTTTACTTTAAATATTTAAACATTCGGAAGAAAACAACAGAGACCTGCAAAATCCTTTATGTATTTCAGAAACTATAAAATCGGACATTTCATGTGAAACAACCCAATACATACTCTCTAAAGGATGGTATAACCATTGGTATTTGACTCCGGTTTAAAAATTCCAAGGGCAGTTCGTATTGGCTATTTGATACATTTAAAATTATAATTTTTTTGGAACATTCCAAATGCTTTTTACAAAAGTAATTTAATTGTATATAGAGTAAACTATGAGAAAAAAAAAAAACTCTGAATTATATTAGTCAAGAAACAACAAAAATATTCTGCATTGTACTTAAACACAAAGCCAAAATTAAAGTTGTGTGAATGTGCTTAGCTGAAATTTTTTATAAATAACTATTAAGAAATAGGATCATCTGTAGCAGGGTGGTTAGCATAACAGCCTTTTATGCCAAAGGTCATGGGTTCAAACCCGCAGGTGGTCTTAGGATTTTTTAATGGGAATAAAAAATCCTTGATTATGCTGTCCTTTGGAGGAGACGTAAAAAGGTTGTCCTAAGCCTGTGCGATGTCAGGTATTCGTTAAAGATCCCTATTCTGATTAAACCTGGATAGGCAAAATTTAGGACTCCCACTGTAGCATCGTCCAATTAGCCGCAGTAGCATAAAGTGATGTTAAATAAACAAACAAACTATTAAGCAATAATAAATCTTTTGCAGAACATTTTAAGTGATACAACTTATCAAACATTTAAAATAAAAGAGGAATTTAATTTACTAAATGATAACAGAGAATGATAAAATAAAACTGGTAACAACATACAATCATTTCCCTGGGAAATGCCAAAGCTGAAGACAGCTTCAGTCGCAGTCGACGACTCTCTACTTTTTAATCTGACTCTAATCGGATACCATTCGTTGAATATAGCGGGAGGTTCTGAAGTCACGACCATATCAATCTCGGCTGGCCTTCTTGAAACGATGCATGTCAAACAGGGTTTGACTTTGCTGAATTCCTTTTCGATACCTTGGTGTAGTCTGCAACAATATACTTCATTGAAACATAATAAATTAAAATGTATCAACTTTAAACTAATAATAAAATAATGAAAGCTAAAGAAATTAAATAAAAAGTAATTATATGCACAAAAATATAAATATAGTATGTAAAATGTATACATCATAAATTATATTGATATTTTAGTACTTCGATCATTGATTTAAATAGGCATTATAGTTTTAATTTATTTTTTTATTTATTTATTTAACATCACTTTATGCTACTGTGGCTAATTGGACGATGCTACAGTGGGAGTCCTAAATTTTTCCTATCTATTTTTAATTAGGATAGGGATCTTTAACGAGTATCTGACATTTCACAGGCTTGGGACCACCTTTTAACATGCCCTCTGAAAGACAGCATAACTAAGGATTTTTTACTCCCATCGAAAAATCCTAGGACCACCTGCAGGTTTTGGCATTAAAGGCTGTTATGATAGCTAATATGCTACCGGTGATCCCTTATAGTTTTAAAAAAACATAATTCTTCATCTATGAGCAATGAAGAGTCTTGGGTTCAGTACATATAGAGATCTATACTGTTTCAAGGCCAATGGTAGTGCAAGGAGGTGATTAAGCCGAGATCAAACTGACGTCTAATGGAATTCTTGTAATTTTGAGGCATTAATAGAAAAAAAAATTTCACAGCCGCTGAAGCAACTCATGAAATTATTAAATATGAAGGGGGAGGTATTCTGTAACAGTGCAGCATTAGCTTGAAAATTTAGCAGTGGAGATAAGACATCGGAAAGGAAGAAGGGCTGCTGAGGCCATTAATGGGTATTGATGAGGTTCTGCAGGAAGCTGTTGTAAAATCCATCAAAAAGTCAAAAGATGCTGTTAGTCGCCATCTACTCTCCACCGGGAAGGTGAAAAAGAGCAATAGACTGGTCCCTCATGAACTTACTCCTCAGCAATCAGCTGATACCTCCTATCGCACTAAATAAGGTTTTAAGATCTTCATGGATTCGAACTCCTGCCTCATACACCATATATTCCAGGCTTCCTCACACAATCAGATAACTACTTGTTTGGTTCCAGGGTCCATTTTATTCAAGTGAAAAAAATTGATAATGTTGCGTTAGTTGTAATTGCAATCCAAGAGTTCTTCAAAATACAGCTAAAAGACAGTCAAAAGACAGCTATCCCAAATGAAATGGTACCAGTACAGGATCGAGCAATTGACTATTAATCCCTTCTTTAACATGAAAGTAGATAACAATGGACGATACTTTGGGTAATAGTTGTATTTTATATTAAAAAAAAGAAGAAGAATACAAATATCTGGTTTAAAAAACCATAATTTTCTTTTATAGACCCTATTAACAGGGTTAAATTCACACCATTATAGATTGTAGCATTATAAGATTAGAAAAAAAACTAACTCTTGAAATTATAAAAATAAGAAATAATTTTGATTGCTACACAATGCTTCTAGAATAATTTGAAGAATAAAGCAGAGAATTATTTACTTGAAGAATGAAAGCTCTGGGATGAGTGTTGTTGGATCCGTTCCAAGGCCGGTAAATTTTAAAACGGCAGATCTTCCCTCTAAGTTTCCAATGTTAAGCAAAACTGATGTAATCTGAAATATATAATTTTTGATTATTTTAAAAACTACAATGTTAGTAATATGAAGAAAGGAAATTAAGTTAAACTACAACCTGGAGAGTTTTACCGATGTCCTGAGGCTGAGGAGTAAGGGTTGTAGAAAATTCTTTTAATTCCTCTCCATTCTTGAAGAGGAGGTCTTCACTCCTGGCCACAACATGCTCTCGGGCTTGCGTAGCGCATGTTATACACAGCTTCAAGCAGTCGAATCTGAATTCCTCAGGTAAAATACTCCTAAAATGTTTCAAAAAATAAATTATATATTATTCATCAGAAATTATTCTCATGTTAGCTTCAAATTCTAAACATACAATTATTCAAGGAAGAGAAATAGTAATAGTAACATTTTAAAGCGAGAAGAACCCAAGAGCAATCGTGCTTCTTATCTACAGGAATAATCTAACTGTTAAACATGTTAGTGAACACTTCAAATGGAAAAATAGAACTATAGGGCCAGGTTTGCATAATTTTTACAGTGAAACTGTATAGATAAAAAATCTGGTGCGCGCAACACACAACTTTCACTTACGTCCGTTGTTAAAATAAATTTAAGAAATTTTAAATACATTTAAAGATACAAAAAAATTGTTAACGAATTAACTATTTTTGAATTTCAATAGAAACATGTGTTTTATTAAAAAATCTATTATATTATTATCTCAAATAATCACTTAGTTTCATCAGCTTTTCATCACTATCTATTAACTTTTAAAAGCTTGTGTATGAGATAATATTTTTTCTAAAACCTTCAGCTTTCCAACGGTATATCATACATGAATATTAATGTTCTTATGTTCAAAAACAAAAAAATGCAATAAAAAAATATTTTTGCAGTTTTCTCCTTAAGTTGTTTTTCACATTCGCTCAACTTGCATTTAGCTGTTATTTATCAATGCTAACAAGATAATATGGTTATTTTTATAGAATATATAAAATTAAAGGTAGTTTAGAGAAAGAAAAATTTAAAATATCGATATTTAAGCCCCATCAGACTATTTAAATCAGAATGAAACCTACATGAAATTAAAGCCCATTAAATTTTATATCGATTTAGAGAATTTAATCAAAATCATTAGAGCCGTTTTCGAGGAAATCATAAAAAAGGTGCAAAATGCATGGTATAAAGTGGCTCTTCTTTTAAACTGATTTTGATGAAAAAGATTCTGTAAAGCCTCGGGCGTATAGTTGACTTTAATTTGAAATTTCAGGTTCATAGGACTTTCCGTTTACGCGCGGGAGTTACCACACACAGACCTTTTTGCAGGACTTGGTCATTTGGACTCAGGGGACCCTAAAAAATGTATTTCCGTTGAGAACTGGAATTGGAAAATTTTCCTGAAAGCAATACTTTCCCTTACTATATATTTCATATAAAGGTAAGTAAAAGTAAAATACATATTTATAAAAATGGAAATATATATAAAACATAGATACAGAAAATCTGAAAAATAAATAAATTTCATATGTAGTTCTCAATTAAAAATAAAGGATATAAGGGAAGTAGACACAAACTTTATACATCATAAACATATTGAGATTCGTTAAAAACTATCATATTCTGATTGATTCAAGTCTTATATTTCTTTATTAAGAATAGTAAGAACCTCATAAAATATTAACAAGATTTTATTGTATTTTAAAAAACAATAAGACAATGACTAGGGGGAAACCGCGACTGAATGGCTAGCTCGCTAGTCTCGCATGTCATAGGTTGTGAGTACGAATCTCAGTCCTGGGGGACTTTTATAAGCATATAATTAAATGGAGATTCACTCACAGCCTCTCCTCTAGGTATGTGAGACCCGTCAGCCTACTGGTAGCCACTCACAAAAATAGGCGTAAGGAGTGATGATCTTACCCTATAAAATTTCATAGAGGAACTTGGTGAGTATATTCTTCCAGGAGATTACACCAAGCGGGCAAGGGCCTGCAAGGCCTGTCGCGCCAGAGGAAAAAAAAAGACGAATAACTGAAATTTTCAAGTGACTACAGAAAATTGGTCATTTTTAACTTATACTATCAAGACCTGAAATTCTAGATTTATTTATTGTATATGTAATAGTTTGTTTATTTCAGAATCAATTTTTTTTATTGAGTAAACTTATTATTATTTTTTAAATTTTATTTATACATTTGAAACTGGTGGAAAATAAAATAAAAACAATATTAAACAGGGAAATACATTTTTATTATTAATAAGAATTAAATTAATAAAGAATAATATTAAACTTTTACCCTTAATAATACTGACCTATAATAAATTATTTTTGACTGTGGTGAGTAATTTTGTCCCAAAATTCTTTCTTTTTTTTTAAAGAATCGGAAATAAACTTAATTTATGGAAATTTGATAGTCCGAAAAATCCCATTTCAATCTTCAAATACTATAATTTGAAATACATCCACACAATTAGTAGAGAAAAGTGCTATCTAAATTTTATTTAAAGTTTGTTTTCTATGTCGAGAAACAAAGAAATGTATTAAAAGAAATTATGAAAAAGATTTAATATTATTAGATTAACATATGCACTTTTTAAATTAATTTAAGATTAAACACGACTTCAAGAAAGTTATGAGTTATTGAGAGAATAAATTAGGAAACAGTTTATAATATTAAGAAAACTATTAATGATGAATATTTAATAAATTATTTGAATATAGATTGAAATCAAATGTATATTTAATTACCAATCAGCGTGCAAATAATCACTATCAAAAGAATAATAACGACACAACTTATGATGAGACAAATTCTAGTGAAGATCTCCATGTTTAAAGCCATATGGTCAACTAAGCAAAGATGCTTTTTGAAAGTAGAATGGAACGGATATTGATCAATTTTTAATATTAATGTTTGAAAAGAAGACTCCGACAGGGAAGTATAATTTGTCTTCCAATAGAATGATCCGGAAGGGTTGTAATTTAGGACATGTCAACACTGCCTCATAAATATGATGAATCATGTTATCATTAATAAAGCAAATAAAAGAAAGTTTTGTGTAAATATACTTTAAAGTTTAAATTATAAAAGAGAGAAAAAAAAAAAAAAAATTCAACTCTTAACTGGAAAAAGAATTATAACTAATCTGCTCATCATTAACTAGTATTAACCCGTGTCGCTGCTTGTGAATATTTCATTTTGTGTTGAATTACGTAAGGTTTATCATCAACTCCCAGCACCCTCCCTATATATAAACGATCTTCTGCAGTTCAAACCATCAATCCATTCACAAGAAACTATATCCCTTCCCACAGAACTAAAACATATAAACGTTCCTTTCTATCCAGCTCCACCAGTTTTTGGAATTCTCTCCCAACAAACATCCGTCGAGCAACCTCTCTCTCCACTTTCAAATACCTTTTGTTCCAGTATCTTCTCACTTCCCATAATGACGCTAGCTGACAATAATAATTGTACTGTTAGATGATAGTCAATACTTTATTTTTTTATAAGTGTATAAAGTAAGTTGAAATAACTGTACTTTTGTTGTTCTTTTTTGCTGCTTTTTTGTGCATTTTCTATTAGTTTTATCAAAAGCGTTAAATATTGGTTAATTATATTGTCACCAAATGTATATATTTTTATTTATTTATTTTCTTGTTACTTATGTTAAATATATTTTCTTTTTTTGCTGTTTTTCCTCATTAATTTTGTATCTTGGCAAGATGTGAATATTTTATTATGTTAAATTTCATGTTATTCATAAGGGACTTAGTCCCAGAATAATTTTTTTTTTTCTTCTATATAAATGTTTATCATAAGAAGAATACACATAACTTCGCTGTAGGTCAATGAGTATGTAGTGCCACATCTCAATTTTATTCTGTGAAATTTGAAATAGCACACCCACCAAAATCGGCATACCAAAAATCATTCAAAGTTTTTTTCACAATTTTTGGGTACCCACTTTATAGAGACTTTTCAGTAAGTTTTAAAATGCTTTTCCATCATGGAAACCAGTTCACCCTTTAAAAGGTGAAGTGGTTTCCACGGGAACCTTTGTATCTTGTAATAACAGCATTGTTTCTGAAAATAATTGACCTTTGTATTAAAGAGAATCTTTTTCATAACTCTACAGTTTTTGTAAGTTACTTCAAAATATGAACTAGTTCATGGAGATATGCTCCTCACACCTTTTTGTAAAACTTATTCGAATATTTGATGAAATAAATAAAAATTTACCTGATAACTATTCGGATCACAATAGAGTCGAACTCATGTTTTTCTATTACAGCTTTAACTTGAATTGGTGGAGCGAAAAGAGACATGTCTACGAAGACAGGAGATGAAGATTTGGCCGTGAGCCAGAGGTTTTTAGCTTTGGGTTCTTCTTCTTGAGGGATTTCAGGTTCCTTATCGGGGACTTGACCCTGCGAAAAATATAAATTTAATATAAAAAATAATGTAAAATGTAAGTTTATACAAAGTTTAAATTTAAAATATCTATTATAAATTAATAAAAAAATGAATAGGGTTTCTGAACAATCATTGCATTTTGAATTACACAGAGATACATACCATCGCACTCTAAGCTCTTACTTTTCTATCAGAAATAAATAAACTTGATTTAAACATCATCAAATAAATGTTTTATGTTGAAAAGATTCATTTTTCAGACTAAGCACTGGATCAATTTACGATTGAAGGTAATTTTTAAATATTATCAGACACAGTCTATACAGCTGATATCCCAACCCATCCTAACAGATTCCTTCCTACCTATGCCGATGACACTTGCGTGTTATCAGTTAATAACGATCATACAATCGCCTCACAAACTCTCCAATCCCACATCAGAGACCTTGAGGTATGGTGTTAGAATTGGAAAATTAAAATCAATTCCAATAAATCCCAACAAATTACCTCTACCCTTCGTTAAAAACTTATGACATCCTGCCCTACAGTATCCTTTAATGATATTCTGCTTGTCCCAGTAGAACAGATCTGCTATTTAGGACTCCTGCTTAACAAACGCCTAACATGGAATCCGCACACAAGACTGAAAAGACAAGAAGCTGCTCGCCGTTTTTGGCTACTCCAACACTTACTTGACAGACGCTCTAACCTTTCAATTAAGTACTAAAACTCATTTACATGACAATCATAAGGCCTATCTGGACCTACGGAGTTGAGCTTTGGGGCTCTACTAAACCATCCAATTCTTTCTATCCTTACAATCCAAAATCCTACGTAAAACCCTTAACGCTCATTACTTTGTCACTAATAAAGTCATTCATAAAGACCTCCATGTTCCATATGTAGCTGATTTGGCCTGTAACAGGTATCAATTCTTCCATGACAAACTCCATTCCCACTCTAATCCACTAGTTTCAATCCTTACTTCCTCTTCAATTCCTGATAATCCACTGAGGCGTCTGAAGAAAAGATGGCCTCAAGACTAGGGGTAGGCATAGTCGAATGATCGGACTTCGGTGATTTAAATAATCGAATGATTTCATAATCAAATGATTAGTATGCATTATGAGAGATGATTTATATGATGAGAGAAAAAAAAAAAAATGTCGTTCCATTATCTCGATTATCGGAGCTCCTTATAATCCCTCGATTATCGTTCAACAAGTCAGTTCGAATGATCATTCGCTTATCCACACCGATTAATTTGAATGATTGTAATAATCGATTGATCCAATCATCGTCATTCGATTATGCCCACTCCTTCTCAAGACCTTCTTGTTTGGATTGACAACTAGTGCTGCCAATGGGCAGTGTTACTCTTCATGTTTTTCATGTACACTATCTTTTATCAGCATATTTACTTGATGTATTATAATATACTGTTTTAAATTTCAATAATACATATATATATATATATATATATATATATATATATATATATATGTTAATAAAAAATATATTATCACTATAAGTATTTCCAAATTAATTAAAAACTAGAATTTTATAAACATATTAGATTTACAAAATGGCTACTACAGTGCTAAGAATTTAGCATAAGATCAACAACATAATAGTAACCTTTTAATAATTAATAAATTTTTTTATATTATTAATAAAAATTCAGATTGAAATGAAATATAACCAGTGATTCCCAACCCAAAGTGTGCGCTGCGTTGCCATCATAAGGGCTCCTTTCAAATATTCAATTAAAAAATTCAACAATTTTCTTGGACATTTGAAATTAGATATTTTATATTATCCCAAGGGAAATAGTATCATTTCCCCCCTCCCCCTCCCGCTATTAAATGGCTAATAATCACATATAAAAAAGAAAGTTGTCCAATTTTTCAGAAAAGTCACAAATTCAGAAAAATGTGATGTCTTAAAGGCGCCTTCAAACTTAGGGAGCTGCAAAATGAAAATTATTGGAGACCTCTGAAATAAAAAATTTGTTTTCCACATTGTTTTTTTTTTTTTTTTAAGCTAAAATAATCATAAATCAGCCAATAGTCCTTTTTTTATTATTATTGCAAAAGGTAACATTTAAAAACAATACCACCATCAGGACATATTATATTATACATCTATATTGCTGTTCTTATATTAAAAAAAAAAAATTTTATTGAAAAATAATTTTGCTCTTTTTTCCTTTAGTTGGATATCAAATTTGTTCTTCTTGTATATTAATCCAATTTTTTTTAAATACTAACAAGATGATGTGTTAATTTTTTGAATCTACAAAATTAGAGGTACTTTATAGAGGAAGACAATTTAACATATCAGCATTTAAGCCCTGTCAGACTATTTCAATCACAATGAAACCTACATTATATCTAAAGCCCATTAAATTTCACATTGATATAGCAAGTTTAATCAAAATCGTTAAGAGCCGTTTTCGAGAAAATTGTGAAAAGGTACAAAATTGATGGTATAAAGTGGCTTCTCTGGATTGCCGATTATAGAGCTTCTAAAATATTAAATTTCAGTTTTATACAACTTATTTTGAATTTGAAAATGATATTTACCTGAACAACTTTTATCAAGTTATTCATGATCCGTGAAGCTTCAGGAGTTTTATCAAATCTTGAAATTCCTTCTACGCAAAGTTGAATATAGTCCGTAACCGAAGCAGTAAGAAATGATGAAGCAAGGCCATTTTTCAAAAGTTTATCACCGATGAGGTACCACTGCTCTTGACGGTAATCATATAACATATGCATAACCAGCCTAAATTAAAAAAAAAAAGAAGAGTAAATATTAAAAATAAAAAGCTGTGTACATATAAAAAAAAAAAATGATAATAACAATAATTTTATCAATTTTAGACCTAGAATTTTATCATATGTAGTACAGTTGTCGCTTAATATAAAGTGAAATCTTTCCCAAAAGACACCTCTCCAATGGAAGCATACATTTAAGCCACTGAAAATTAAATTATACTCTTACTTACAAATACTTTTTTTTTTTTTTTTTTTTTTTATTTAAAAGAAATTTACAACTGTATTACAATAAAATACAATAAGTAAATGTGCTAATAGATCAAGTGGGCGTGATACAGGCATGTGAAGAAACTACCCAGTGGTAGCACTTCAATACAAATACTTAAATTGGAAATTAATAAAAACCAATTTAATGGTTTTATGTTGTCATTTAAATAGATATGGATTATTTTTAATTGCTGAAACATAAATCCACAATACTATTATCACAACTAATAAACAACCCTAGGGTAAGCAGACCTCCTGGGGCAGACCCAGCCTCTATAAAACGGGTACCCAAAAAAATTGGGGAAAAAACCTGGCGACTGAGGGTGATCAAGGCCTAATCACCTCATTGCACTGCTGTTAGCCTAGAAACAGTATGAATCTTTATATGTACTGAGCCCAAGACCCTTCATGGGTTGTAGTGGTACAGGTTTTTTTAAATTGTAACAGACAAACAGTTAACTAAAATAAATTTGTATTTCAGTTCACATTTTACCTCTTAAATGTTAAATTTCATAATCAATATATATATTATTAATTAACTACTACACTAACTTCGAACAAAAGATGAAAAAAGTTATACTTACGTTAAGGCTTTACCGTACTCCCGAGAGTTGAAATATTCTTCTGCCATTTGTACAACTGTAATATTTGAAAAATAATTAGTTTAAGAAATATTAAAAAAAATAAATAAATAAAAAATAGTAAGAATATTAATTAATATAACTTCAGAGAATAATTACACAATACATACACTGATTCTGGATATAGAGGAGAATTCATGATAGAAAGCATTATAACTTTGTTCAAAATTTTAAAATGGACAGAATAATACCTTAGTAGATAAACATAAATGTATTGAGGTCGAGGTTTCATTACATGAGAATATTCTTATTCACATTTAAAAAAAAAAATAATAATAATAATAAACTGAAAATACTAATCAAAATAGCAAAAGGATTTTTTTTTTTGTAATAATATTTTACCAATAAATTTCACACATTGGCTTTTGTTATATCTTTTAAACAGAAAAAATATTTTAATAACTTCGAAGAACACATCATGCGATAATTGATTCTATATGTACATTTCATATTCTCCAACAACACAAAGCAATATTATGACATCTTCATTTTATGTAAAAAATCTATATTTGATATTTAAGATATGTCTATTTTATTGTAACTTTAATCGTCAGTTTTACAGATGAAGCCAAGAAAATTTGATCAAAGTTTTTGGTTAAAACCCTCAGTTCTCTCTATTTTTTCAAAATTATCCAAAATATTAAAGCCATGAATTTCATTGACTGTTTGGTATCAAAACTAGAAAAAATCTGTTGCTGGAAGGAATTAGTCCGGGTGGCGGTCATTAAATGAAACAACTAAATAGTTTCAACTATTTTATTGTTTGCCAACGTTTCGACCCCCTTTGTGGGTCATCATCAGGGCTAAAAAGATACAAAAGAATATAATTTCAATGACATTACATACAATATTATATAACCTATTTAGCTAGAGAACGTCGGTATTGAAAAAATAACAGAAGAACTGTATATGTAAAAAAAATTACAATGACCATATTACAATAATGAAAGTGTTATACAGAGAAAATAAAAATGTTCACTAAACAAAATTTACACAGGTATCAATAATTTACATGAAATATGAAATATAAAAATATGAAGTAGAGTGGAGATACGTACCGCATGGTGGGAGAATGGAAACTAGGTACTGTTTTGGTAGATGGGGGGTAGGTAGGATGGAAAATACGTAGGAAAAGGTGGAATGGAAAATACGTACTGATTTATGGACAGGGCCTGACAACAATGACTAAAATTCTTAATACTACCATACAAAGAATCAATGAAATTTAACTTATGATTATAATAATGATACAGGATAAAAAATTATGATTTAATTCTTGAAATATCACCTATATAATAGTAAGAGCAGTGATGGAAGATGTATATGGAGAAAAACTGACTGTACCTCCCAACTTAATCATCCCTAATTCTGTTTTAGGTATCCAAAGATAACAGGGTGGAAAAAATAATAATGGAACATTGTAAAATACATTAATTGACAAATCTTACAGGTTGATAAAAAAAAATTAAATAAACATAAATACAAGTTGGAATAAATTGAATAGTGAAGACATTTAGAAAATTTTAAATACATAAACAAAACAAAATAAATACATATATAGAATTATATGGATACCTAAAATAGATTTAAAAATATTAATAAAAACCAACAAACAATAATAATGAAAAACAAAACAATATATATGGTGGGATAGACAGAGAAAATATGCTACTTAATAGAGTTTAATATGTGGCTATATGTGGAGGAAATGCATTGTTTATCGGTTTTGTGGTTAACAGGATTGGATTGGAGGTGGATGTGGACGGATTCAGCGATTAGTCTTTTCTTATGGTTTGGAACATAATCTAAAATGGAGCAGTCGTCAAAGTTAAAGGAATGATTGAAATGTATGGAGTGTTCAGAAAGTTTTGAGGCTAGAGGGTTTCGAGAGGATACGGAGAGTTTATGTTGCGATATTCTGGTTTTTAAGTAATTTTTGGTTTCTCCTACATAGGATACATCACAA
Source organism: Piezodorus guildinii (assembly GCA_023052935.1). Lineage (NCBI taxonomy): Eukaryota > Metazoa > Arthropoda > Insecta > Hemiptera > Pentatomidae > Piezodorus > Piezodorus guildinii. The sequence continues at coordinate 131,157,269 of CM041297.1, read as the reverse complement.
TCTGTACATGAAATTTTATAAACAATATTGGAACGATATATAGGAGTGATCGGGTCTTTTGTATTGGTAAAAAGGTGAGAAAGCTTGTTCTGGGTCTTTAGTCCTAGTTTTAAGGAAGGTAAGGAAAATTTAAGGATTTTTTTTATATTTTCAGAAAGGTGCGGAATGTAAGGTAGGGATCTATATAAAAATATCATGGGTGAATCATGGTCGGGAATTGTAGGGGAAGTAACGGTGGTTTTTGTGTTATAAGAATCTATAAGGTTTTTAATTACTTTTTTTGGGAAGCTGTTTAAGGTTAGTATTTTTTTAATACGTTCGATATTATTAGGATGGTACTTTGGATCAGACAAGGATAGGCAACGGTGGACGAGATTCTTGGCAACATTTAATTTCTGATGATATGGGTGTTGGGAGAAGAAGTTGAGCAGTCTACCAGAATAGGTGGATTTGGTGTACCAGTCAGTTGAAATAGAACCGTCGGTATTTCTAGTGATCACTAGAAATACCGACGGTTCTATTTCAACTGACTGGTACACCAAATCCACCTATTCTGGTAGACTGCTCAACTTCTTCTCCCAACACCCATATCATCAGAAATTAAATGTTGCCAAGAATCTCGTCCACCGTTGCCTATCCTTGTCTGATCCAAAGTACCATCCTAATAATATCGAACGTATTAAAAAAATACTAACCTTAAACAGCTTCCCAAAAAAAGTAATTAAAAACCTTATAGATTCTTATAACACAAAAACCACCGTTACTTCCCCTACAATTCCCGACCATGATTCACCCATGATATTTTTATATAGATCCCTACCTTACATTCCGCACCTTTCTGAAAATATAAAAAAAATCCTTAAATTTTCCTTACCTTCCTTAAAACTAGGACTAAAGACCCAGAACAAGCTTTCTCACCTTTTTACCAATACAAAAGACCCGATCACTCCTATATATCGTTCCAATATTGTTTATAAAATTTCATGTACAGATTGTGATGTATCCTATGTAGGAGAAACCAAAAATTACTTAAAAACCAGAATATCGCAACATAAACTCTCCGTATCCTCTCGAAACCCTCTAGCCTCAAAACTTTCTGAACACTCCATACATTTCAATCATTCCTTTAACTTTGACGACTGCTCCATTTTAGATTATGTTCCAAACCATAAGAAAAGACTAATCGCTGAATCCGTCCACATCCACCTCCAATCCAATCCTGTTAACCACAAAACCGATAAACAATGCATTTCCTCCACATATAGCCACATATTAAACTCTATTAAGTAGCATATTTTCTCTGTCTATCCCACCATATATATTGTTTTGTTTTTCATTATTATTGTTTGTTGGTTTTTATTAATATTTTTAAATCTATTTTAGGTATCCATATAATTCTATATATGTATTTATTTTGTTTTGTTTATGTATTTAAAATTTTCTAAATGTCTTCACTATTCAATTTATTCCAACTTGTATTTATGTTTATTTAATTTTTTTTTTATCAACCTGTAAGATTTGTCAATTAATGTATTTTACAATGTTCCATTATTATTTTTTTCCACCCTGTTATCTTTGGATACCTAAAACAGAATTAGGGATGATTAAGTTGGGAGGTACAGTCAGTTTTTCTCCATATACATCTTCCATCACTGCTCTTACTATTATATAGGTGATATTTCAAGAATTAAATCATAATTTTTTATCCTGTATCATTATTATAATCATAAGTTAAATTTCATTGATTCTTTGTATGGTAGTATTAAGAATTTTAGTCATTGTTGTCAGGCCCTGTCCATAAATCAGTACGTATTTTCCATTCCACCTTTTCCTACGTATTTTCCATCCTACCTACCCCCCATCTACCAAAACAGTACCTAGTTTCCATTCTCCCACCATGCGGTACGTATCTCCACTCTACTTCATATTTTTATATTTCATATTTCATGTAAATTATTGATACCTGTGTAAATTTTGTTTAGTGAACATTTTTATTTTCTCTGTATAACACTTTCATTATTGTAATATGGTCATTGTAATTTTTTTTTACATATACAGTTCTTCTGTTATTTTTTCAATACCGACGTTCTCTAGCTAAATAGGTTATATAATATTGTATGTAATGTCATTGAAATTATATTCTTTTGTATCTTTTTAGCCCTGATGATGACCCACAAAGGGGGTCGAAACGTTGGCAAACAATAAAATAGTTGAAACTATTTAGTTGTTTCATTTAATGACCGCCACCCGGACTAATTCCTTCCAGTAATTCTCAACGGTCAACTAATTACATCCACAATAGAAAAAATCTGGTGCGGGCAACACACGACTTTCACTTACCTCCGTTTTTAAAATTGATTAAAGAATTTTCAAATACAGTTAGATATAAAAATGAGTGAAACCATTAAAGAATTAATTAAATTGAATTTCTATAGAAACATGTGTTTTATTAAAAACTCCATTATATTATTATCTAAAATAATCAGTTAGTTTAATCGGATTTTTATCACTCTTTATCAACTTTTACAAGCTTGTGTATAAGATAATATTTTTTCTAAAACCTTTCTCTTTCTAACCGTATATTATACGTCTATATTACTGTTCTTAAGTTCAAAAACAAAAATATTGCATTAAAAAACTATTTTTTCAGTTTTCTCCTTTAGTTGTTTATCAAATTTGCTCAACCTGCATATTCAGCCGTTAATTATCAATGGTAACAAGATAATATAGTTATTTTTATATAATCTACAGAATTAAAGGTACTTTAGATGAAGAAAATTTAAAATATCGGCATTTAAGCCCTGTCATACTATTTCAATCAGAATGAAACCAACATCATATTAAAGCCCATTAAATTTTACATCAATACAGAGAGTTTAATCAAAATCGTTAGAGCCATTTTGAGAAAATCATAAAAAGGTGCAAAATGCAAGGTATATAGTAGATCTTCCGGTCAGCTGATTTTGATGAAAAAGATTCTGTGACATCTCGGACGTATAGTTGTCTTAAACATGAAATTTCAGTTTCATGGGACGTTTCGTTTTCGCCCAGGAGTTACCAAACACACACACACGGACACAGACCTTTATTGCGGGACTTGATTATATGGACTCAGGAGATCCTAAAACATGTATTTCCGTTTAAAACTGGAATTCGAAAATTTTCAGGATCACAATACTTTCCCGTACTATATATTTCATATATAGGTAAGTAAAACTAAAAACTGGCCTAAAATTAGGTGATATTGAGAAAAAAATAATTTCAGTTAAGAGAGTAAATCAAGATATAAAATAAAACTGAAAAATATGGTCAAGACTGTTTCTCTCTCGACAAATAATTAAATGATCCATGAATTTTTTTTTCAGTTTAATTTTCATAATAGTAAGGAATTAAAAGGGAGTATATTGTGCAATCTGCCTAAGAAAAGTGTCTCTGCGATTATTTTTTATTAATTTGATATTCTTAAAGTTATTGTATTATTTGAACATTTCAGTTTGCTGAGTTTCTCTTCTAAAATAGAATGGTCCCTGAACAAAAAAAAAAAAAAAAAAAAAAAAAAAAGAAGCGAATGGAGTATTCTTGACAAGTATTGTGGATATAAAAATTGAATAATCATGAAATCAAAAATATTTATCTATTTTCATCGATTAAAATGTTACTAATTTCTAATTTATTGTTAGATTCACAGCTGAAATATACTTACTAAGCCTTCTTCTCATTCGGAAGCACCTATAGGTTTTAAACTGAGAAATTGCATTTCCGAGTAAACCAATTATTAGTGACTGAAACAAAATACAAAAAAAAAAAAAATAAATAAATAAACATGTTAATAATAGTTTTAAATAAATTGTTTTATTGCTTAAAATAGCAAAATTGCATTAGAGGTAGAAGGGGTGATGACCTTCAAATGAACTTGATAGAAGGAACAAGATCAAATTTTTCTTATCTCTAAAATATAAAAAACAAAAGGAAATTTTTGATTATTAAGTAAAATTTTAACATGAATAAAATACGTCTCCATGTTTGAAGGTGAAGAAGTGAAATAAACTAAGATATAATTATAATATTTATAATTATACCAAGAGATAACTCACAGATATGTCTGTTCCTCTCTCAACGAATTGCAGAGCTATAATTCCCAACCTCTCCATGTCAGGGTCCAGTGGTTCTGCGCTGAGCTTGCAGGGCCTCCAAGCTCTTTGGCCGTAATATTCTAGACGGTCCCATCCAACTAAAGGATCTGGTTCTGGATAAGCTGTTACTCCCTGTAAAATTTATTTTAATAAATATGGTTATGGATCTGTTAATGTATAAAGTTTGTTTGTTTATTTATTTAACGTCCCTTTATGCTACCGTGGCTAATCGGACAATGCTACAGTGGGAGTCCTAAATTTTGCCTATCCAAGTTTAATTAGGATAGGGGTCTTTAACGAGTAACTGACATCACAAAGGCTTGGGACCACCTCTTAACATCCCCTCTGAAGGACGACTTAACTAACGATTTTTTACTCCCATTAAAAAATCCTAGGGCTCCCCGGGACCTTGGGCATAGGAGGCTGTTATGCTATCCCCCATGCTAAAGGTAACCCCAATGTATAAGGTTGTTTCATATGAAATTCAGTTTTTATTAATTCAAAAATTTCAAGTACGATTGGTGGAATCCTGTTGTTTACTATCTTTATGATTACACATTATAATGACCTGTTTTAATCCTCTCTTTTTTTGATAATACTTAACAGGTGTAGAAGTATGAAACTGGAATTTCTCTATAGATGTTGCTCACTATCAGTTTAAAGACCGTAAGACCGCTTCTGTAGCACCATCTTCCTAGGAACAGCTGACGAAGTTTGTCAACACACAACAACCTAAGTTTCATACTCCGGTATATTTTTCTATAACCTCAAACATGTCAATTTTTGTGCCAACAAACTATGATTTGTGGACAGCATTGGTTTTCTGCAATCATTTGAAGAAAACTGATGCAGAATCTCATAGAATGCTTGTCGAAGCATACGGTGAACATGCTTTTGGCAAAACTCAATGCTCTGACTAGTTTAAAAAATTTTAAAAGTGGTGATTTTGATGTGAGAAATGAGGAGTGTGGGAAACCACCGAAAAAGTTTGAAGACAAGGACCCCTTAAAAGGAGTATAGGGTCTTTTTTAAATAACCCTACCCACATGAAATTGAAACGAGCAATGTTACCCGATTAGTTCGAGAGATTATTATGGCCCTAAATGTGTTACACACAAGCATAGAAAATCATTTTCACAAGCTCGGCTATGTTTCCGAGCTTAATGTTTGGATCCCTCAGTGCCTAACCGAAGACAACTTGGCAACACACATTTCTACTTGTGATTTTTACCTTTTACCCCACCCTTCCTATTCACCAGACCTAGCTCCAAGTGACTACTACTTTTTCCGTCTTATGGAGTCTTACAGTACTCCATGAATGGATAGAAATTGAGAAAGAAGAGGAACACAAAAACCACTAGGATCAGTTATTCAACAAGAAACTCCAGACATTCTATGAACATGGCATTATGGAAAGATTCATGAGAAAAAAAGTCATATTAAATAGTGGTCAATATATTGTAGATTAAAATAAATTTTATGTCTATAATACATTGAGTTTTATTTCATCCAGAAAAACCAAAAGGAGTTATTTGAAAACCCAATATTACTAAATCAAATCTATTCAAATCAAAATATTATTTATTAATACTGAATATGAAATAAACAATATAAAAGTAAATCTTGTTGAAATGTTCCAGTTTATAACAAATTAACAGTCCCCCTCTTTTATTATCATATCAGGATTATTTTTTTATAACAATCTGATAATCTGGTTATAACATTTTGAATAATTTTTTTTAATATTCTTTAGTACTGATTCATTGTTTGGTAAAAAAATGAAACGGGTTAACCAAAAGCTTTGAATAAAGAATGGAAAAGAAACAATACAGCTTACATGTAGTATGTATTAAAAGACTTTAAAATAAAGAGGCTTACAGAACATAACTGAAGAGCGAACTCCTTTCTCTGTATTGCGTACTTGGCCGCTTGGTGGTAATAAAAACCTGGATGCTGGGTTTGTGCTGCGGGAAGACCTTGATGAATCATTTCATCAAACAAATCAGCAAAAACACTGTACCTATAGAGTAGAATAAATATAAATTTAATGAACCAAATACATTTCTTAATATAAAAATCTGGTGTGGGCAACACATGACTTTCACATACCTCCATTGTAATAATCAATTTAAGGATTTTAAAATAAAGACTTGAAAAAATTAAATTGCGTTTCATTGGAAAAATGTGTTTCAGATTAAACAATTAAACAACATAAATTATTATCTACAATGATCACTTAAATTGCCCTATTTGTCCTTCTGCATTACGTTTTACACCTTTGTATATAAGATGAAAATTTTTCTAAAATCATTAGCTGACGGTATATTTTTTTATTTTTTCGCTGGCGCGTCAGGCCCTGGGCCATGCACTGTTATTTTCTGGGAGAATACACATACATTACTCAAATTTTTGTAGGGTAGGGTCATCACTCCCTTTTTTTTTTTTATTTTTGTGAGTGGCCACCATTTGGCTGACGGGTCTCACATACCCGGGGGAGAGCTTGTCAGTGAATCCCTATTAATTAAATGCTTGAAAAAGTCCCTCTGGGAATTCGAACTCACAACCTTTGACATGGGAGATTAGTGCACTACATTTCTTATGTTCAAAAGAACAAAAATGACATAAAAATATGTTTGCTCTTATCTTATTTATTTGGATATCAAATTCATTCAACTTTATCCATTTTTTATTAATGCTTTATGGTCAATTTTTTTAAATCTTCAAAACAAAAGGTACTTTGGAGCAAGAAAATTTAACATATGACATTTAAGCCCTGTCAGACTATTCTAATCAGAATGAAATCTACATCTTATCACAGCCCATTAAATTTTATATCGATATAGCGAGTTTAATCAAAATCGTTAAAGACGTTTTCGAAAAAATTGTGAAAAAGTGCAAAATTGATAGTATAAAGTGGCTCTTATGGATTGCCGATTTTAATAAAAAAGTTGCTGTGACATCTTCGGGTATATAGTTGTCTGAAATATAAAATTTCATTTTTGTACGACTTTTCGTTTTTGCACTAGGCTTACCACACACATAGAGCTTTTCGTGCAACTTGGTTATTTGGACTCAGGGGAACCTAAAATGTGTATTTCCGTTGAAAACTGGAAATAGAAAATTTTCACAAATGCAATACTTTCTCTTACTATATATTTTATATAAAGATAAGTGAAAGTAATTATGGGCTTACACTGTATGGCAGAAATAACATTTATAACATAATAAGAAGCATTGAAGATTTTGGATTTTAGAGAAAAAAAAAATTAATAACTTACTGTTTTGATAACCAGGCAAAATGCTGGAAAAGAAGATGAGCATGCCCTCTTTTTTGCTTGTAATGTTCTATATGAGCTTTAAAGTGTGATATTGCGTCCCTAGGCTTGTTTTGACAAAATAATACTCTGCAAACTTTATAATCTATGTAACCTGCGACTGTCTTCACTTCAAATTCATTTGTATCAGACAGTCGTACTTCGAGCAAATTACTATAAGCTTCACTATAATACCTAATAAACGGCAAAACATAATGTTAAGGATTGAATAATATAATGTTATAACAAATAGACAAAAAATAACATTCTTACGCATGGGCTGAATTAAGGTCTTGCTTTAATTCAGAAAAAAATCCTAGTTTAAACTGATGCCTCACATATAAATACTGATGAGTAGTTTTGTTCATGTTTTCTCTATGGCTTTTTACTGATCTCATCTCCATCTGATAATAGCTTACTGCTAGGTCATAAAAAGCCTTTTCTAAGCTGTAATAAAAATTTATATAGGTTAGTAATCAAAATACCTTTGTTTTATAAGATACATTTTATTTCAATAATGAAATAGTACTATAAAATGAATCATGAGGTAATCATTTTCTAAATTGAAATTAACTAATGGTTCACAAATCAGAAATCTGACAAAAGACATTATGGAATTCATTTTTAAGATGAAATCGTTTATTGTAAAGGAATATTTTTATGATGTAATAATAGGCTACAACCATCTTGAGGAGAAATATAAGTTTTTTATAATGTACTAAGAGGGTTTCTTATACAAACAATTCAATCATTCTCAAACTTAATAATTTAATTAATAAATTAGAAGGGTTAATAAATGAAAAATAAATTATTTAATACATACTTAGACGTATAACCTAATAAATGTTCTGTATGCGGTAAAATAAATAAAGCTTTGTAGCCGAGTTCTGCTGCTTGGTAAAGTGCATTAGCTCTCTCAGTTCCCAAAACATCTTCACCAGAAGGAAGAGGTGCTGTTTTTTGAATAAGCACTAAACAAATTTTACAGTTCCTTCCTTCTAAGCTTGATCTAAAATGACATACATCAATATTTTATACAACTAATTGAGTTTTCTGTTTCATATCATGAATGAATTCTAATCATTAAAGAATCTATTTAACATTAATAATTTACCTAATTGATTGAACACGTGAAACACATTCAATTTTCTTTTCTTCCCAGTGTGGATCATCCCAATCAAGGTCATAAAAAATAACTATTACGGCTGGAATTTGAGTTAAATGTTTATGCATCCAATTTCGTTTCAGAATACCTTTTGGAATATGAAGTTCATATGCTGCTTTCTACATTTAAAACAATAAAGGTAAGTCTAAGGCAGTAACTATAAAAGAAGTGTAAGGCAGATTAAAATAAACATCAATAACCTTTGCTTTGGGTCTCGGAAACTCATGTGTTGGAGAAAAAAGTTTAAACTGCACAGGAGATCTTTCTGATCTCCTGTTGTTGTACATTGCATCCCAAGTATTTTTGTGTAAAGCATTATTTATAATATCAAGACCTGTGACACCAATCAGAGCTTGAGGATAAACTAATAATTCAGCTGGGAATTCAAATTCTTTGTTAACATAAGACATGGCACTTCTATAATTGTATTTTTCATAAATGACTAGATTCTTCTTTGATAAGTAGTTGAGGAAATTCAAAAGACATGAGACAGTCCAATCATCATTACTTGCTTACAAATATATTTAATTTTATTTCGAGGAAATCAGACAAATCCAGTCTTCATCCATATTAATACAATAAAATTGTAATTGAGTCTTTTCAAATATCACTGACATATCACGTTAATAAACCTAACCTAGATAACCTCACTCCTATGAAACCTATGTGGAACCTACTATTATCCAGTGTTACCAATTTAAGAAGATTGAAAATACAGAGAGAATTTAGTGCCTCAATGCTGGTAGTATTGACTGTTATCAAGGAGAAGTATGAGTCGGGGTCGCTCTGAATGCAGTTCACTGTGCCGGGACCGCTTAGCGAGTGCGGTCGAGTCCATGGTTCTTAGGATAAGTTCATGCATTTTCGAAGTATTAATCGAGTTTTAATTTAATAAAGTTTAAAATGTCTGGAAAAGAAGGTATGGTATACTGTTTTTGTTTATTTTTTCAAGTTATATTAAAATTTTGAATTTTCTAATTTATTTAAATTTACTTTTAGCTTCCTCCAATGTCAAAGAAGGGGGGAAAGGAAGAAAATTTATGGGATCAGCTAAACATTACATTAAGAAAAGGATACCGATATTGGATTGGCTGCCGAAGTATAAATGGAAACAATACTTTTTCAGAGATCTGACTTGTGGATTTACTATTGCCTGTATTCATGTACCTCAATCCCTTGCCTTTTCTATGTTGGCAAATGTCGACCTTATTTATGGCTTGTATACTACATGTTTTACTGGCATAGTTTATACCATGTTGGGAACGGCTCATATAAGCTCTTTTGGACCTGTGGCAATCGGCTCAATGATAACAGGAGAAGCTGTTAGCTTAGCTGGTGGAAAGGGATTTACAAATTCAGAAATAGCTACAACAGTAACATTCTTGATTGGTGTGATATATATGGTGGGATTTTTACTTCGATTTGGAATATTTACTACCATTTTTAAGAAAAATTTCATCTCGGCATTTGTTGCTGGATGTACTTGCCATATATTAGCAAAATCTTTGAAGCTGCTCATTGGTGTAACAATCCCAAGCAATTACGGAGTTTTTAATTGTCCTTTAAACATCTATCATTTTGTCACACATCTTGGTGAAACAAATTTATGGACCTTTGGAGTATCAGCAACTGTGATGTGTGTATTCATATTGAACATGGCTATCCTCAAACCTTTGGTTGCTAAATATACAAAGGTAGTTATACCAATCGAAGCTGTCACTATGCTAATTGTTGGACTTGTTTCTTACTTGTGGGAGTTTGAGAAAAAGGGTGTTCCTGTTATCGGATATGTACCTTCCGGCCTTCCCACTCCAATTTTACCCAAGTGGGAGTTATTTCAGACTGTGTTGGGTTCTGCGGTCACCATTGCATTGATTAATTTTTCTTCTTCCACCTCTATGACTATGCTTTTCAACAAGGATTTGAAACCAGACCAAGAAATGTTTGCCATGGCAGTTGCAAATCTGATTTGTGCGAATTTCCAATGTATAACAATTGGAAATTCAATGATGAGGACGAGAGTTGCTGTAACACTAGGACTTAAGACACTCATGAGTACGTTGATTGCATCATTATTAATGCTCCTCACAATTTTATATGTAAGTACTAATGTCTTGTTTGATTTTTTTTTTTTTTTATTGTATATCAGATTTTGTAATTTAAATCATTATTACAACTAATCATTGAAATATTAAGTATTTGAAGCTTATCCATATTTAAATATTGAAAAGAACTTGTTTGCAATTTAAATTTAATTTTAATTGTAAATCACTTCTGGGTTCTTTGATAGCTGTAAAACAAAGCTAACAGTCTAAGTGTATAAGTCTTCTTTTAAAGTGTTGAAACCTGAGTTGTTTTAATAAATGGCAACAGAAGCTTTAGGCTTTGTCAGGAAGGGAACTCTGCCGAATTATACTTACAAATATTTTATGAAGTGTCTTTAAGAAATATTTTTTCATAAAAATATATCTGTACTATACACCATGAATATGGATGTAAATTTTTTTGTCAAGAATGTTTTTTATTTTGATGTCTCAGAATATCCTTTGTTAAATTTATCTAATATTATTTTGTATAATGATGGATAGAATAGTTAACAGTGGAATAAATTTTAGGAGAAGTTGACCAACGGGTGTTGTCATGGAACACATTATGCTCAATTAAAGAAAATTATTATATTGTGTGTAAACATTTCAGTCTAAATTTTGACCTTTATCCAAACCACATGCTGAAGAGGATCTCCTGAGAATCAGAAGATCTTATCAACTTCTATAATTATTATGTTTTAGTAAAATTTAGCTTAATGGGGTACTAACCTATTATTGATGTTATATTATTAATTTTTAAGCGATTCTTAAATAGAAATTATGTTTGTTTTTTCTTTTCTAGGCTGGCCCTTTGTTTACACCTATGCCGAGGGCAGTTCTTGGATGCATTATTGTTCTTTCAACGTCTCTTCTTCTCATCGACCGTGCCAAAGAAGTGATTCCAATTTGTCGGAAGTCATGGGAAGATGCGTTTCTGTATTGTTCTACTTTTATAGTAACATTTTTTGGTGATGTTATGTTCGGTCTTCTCGTCGGAGGACTCTTAGCTCTCAAGCAAATCTTGAAAGACGTTCCCCCTGAACAAATTATTGTGGAAAAAACTCCCGAATCAGAAAAATTGTTGGATGAACAACAGGATAAACCAAAAATAGTAAGTGTTTAGAGAAGTAAAGTCTCTTGATTTATTATTGGTAATAATCAATGGTGGACTAACTTCAAACAAGCTTGATAAAATGCAAGAATAAAAAGCAAGAATCTTATTTATGAATTTAATTTTATACAAAATTGAAGAAGCGGTCTTTAATAGTTCCTTTAGGGATGGAAATTGATAAGTTAAATTGAATAAATTTTACTTCTTTGTTTTTTTTTATTTATTATATATTTTCTATTTACATAGAAATATTAATCTTTATTTGAAAAAAAAAAAATTACTGTCTACATTTTATCAATGTAATGTTTATTGATTTTCGGTTTTACTATGGTGCTAATATTTACAAGGTAGAAGTTAAAATTTTTGAGTTTCTGTTTTAAATTTAACAAATTTATAATGTTACTCTATTTAAAAGTAATTATTTTTTTCTCATAAATAATTTATATAATTTTGTTTTGAAGTGGAAAAGTTTATATTATGATATTTTTCTGAATCTAGTTAAATATTAAATTAGAATTAAAAACAAATAATTATATGTACAAATATTCGGATTTGTCTTTATTATAGGATTTTGTTTATCTCACTAATGTACTTAGCATTTTTTGCAGTCGTTGTTGTGTAGATAGCTCTCTTTTGGCCAGGAGTATTTGGTCATTTACAGTATTCTTTATTTATATTTTTTAATGCAAAAACCAAATATGTTTGTATAGTGTATTAGTATGTATTTACTTAATAGTTTAGGCTGATATATATATATATATATATATATATATATATATATATATATATATATATATATATATATATATATATATAAAATATTTGATGATTCAAAAAGTGCCTTGATTTATAAGATATTTTCTTTGTACAATAAATACTTATTTTTGTAATTAGGGGTGCCAACATTTTTGAAATATGAGGTGAACTAGCGTTAATTTCTAACTTATGATTTTTTTTTGAGTGTTTATTAGAATTGAAATGTTTCTCTTGGCTTGTTGATTTTTGTTTCACATTATATTAGAAATCTAATTGTGATCCTGTATAATAGATAAGGAAAGAATTATGTTTATAATTGATTACAATTTAGTAAGCGAAATGAAGTATACTTATAATTTCTGGTAACATTGTAGACCTAGATAATTACAGTAGTTAATTTATAAAATGAGCCATACATGGTATAAGTCTTTCGATATGTTTCTTTGGAATTTAACATGATATATCTGTTATATATAATATTTATTTCTTAGTTTGAGATGAATAATTATTGTTTGGGTTAAGTTTATAGTACTATTTCTATTTAAAAATGAGAGTAACTAATTTAACTCTCACTAGTCAGCCGATTTTTCAGGCTTTATTAGACCACTACTTCTTAATATTGTCCAGTCATTCATTTTATGTATTTCGTTGTTCCATTGGAAAACATTTATTTGGTTATTAACACTTTTGTTTTTGTATCTAAAAATTCAAAAGAAACAAAAAAATAGTTTTCCTCTTTTGAATATCATAAAAAATGTACTTATAAATTTCATCCATCTTAAAAAAGAATGTATGTGATTTAAAAATAATGGTTCCTTGTGATAAATTCATTAATGTGATATTTTTATTACAGAGTTTACAGTTTAGGAAATAATACTATTTAATTATATTTTTAATGGATTTGTATATAGTATATGCATTTTTTTTTAAATGCAAGAGGTATTTCTGTACATGTATCACTGAAGAGTAATACATGTGAAAAAAATAAATTCCCTCACTTCAGGGTAACTGATGTGTGGAAAAAATAAAAAGTATTTTGTATTATTTTATTTAATATGAACATTAAAATGACTCATTTTCATTAAAAAAGAAAAAAATTGAAGTACCATTACAATATAAATAATTACTAGTACCTATTCGGGAGGCAGTTGCTTGAGGGAGGAGAGACTTTTGCTTTTTGGATATGGGAATTTTATTTAAGAGGTAAAAAGTGTACTTTCCAACTTCCATTAACCTAAACAGACTTATTATATTAAAGTAACACTTGATTATTGACACTGATAAGTATTTATTATAAGTTCTTGTGCTTGAAAAAAGCCAACATTTATTTATTTTTTCTTGGTGGTCATCCTGGTAAGAAAAATTGTCTCTTTCCCTCTCCGTGGATTTGTCCCTAGGTACCAATATTGAATAAAATATTAATCTTTATTGATGGTACATGCTGTTTTAGCTAATATGTGTTATTAATCTAATCAAATCTCTCATTTGCCCTTCCATGAAAAGATTCTCAAAAATATTTTCCATGGATCTGCCCACGTCTTTACTTTCACAATCAAATACGCTCGTCCGAGTTCGAAGAATTGCAGACATGTTGTGGCCTTCCTAATTATAAGATAGTTATATTGGCTACTAAAAGAGATTATCCGAAAACGGACTTAGACTAATAAACATTATATAAAGAAAATATGAAAAAAAAATGGTATTAAGGTAAAAGGTGTTATTGTTTTTCTTCCATCAATGTTCAAATTAATACGCGTATAGACGAAAAAAATAACTTATATTTTCAATCCACTTCTCCCCTCCCCCTAACAAAAATCCAAATTTTATATTTATGGACAGGTAATTTTATTTGTGTCATTGGCAACACTGGTACTCACACCTCAATTTTGTGCATATATGTGTTTATGAAACAAAGGAAAAGTTTTTTTCATTTTTATACCTTTTTTCATGTAATTAAGACCGACTTTAAATTAATTAAGTAAATGACTGGAAAGCTACATTAAAATTATTAATTAAACTCAGAAGGTAATCCAATCTATTCTTTCAATTGTTCTCTCCTCTTTCACAACACTTAATATACTGCTTATTAAAATTACTAACGCCATTATGTAGGAATTTTAATTAATGTTAAAAATGTTATTGCAGGCCTTCATAAACACGAAAAAGTTGATAAAACAGCATTATAGTCTTTTAGCATTTCCCTGTTACATAATTTTGCTTAGTAATCGGAACGACTTTCAAAGATAATTTTAATAAAATATACCTCGGTGAATTTAAAGTCATTCAAGCTGTCAGTAAAGTAATACTCAGCAAGATGATTAATTATGACGTGGCAGTTTATCGATAATAAAAATTCTGCTCGAAAATGATGCATGGGGAAGATAAGAAAGATGAGATGCTTTTGAAGAGCTCGAATATTAATTGGTTATCAAGAAAAACACTAGAATTAAATGTAAAAAATCTGTAATATAATTTTAGAAAATATATAAAAAGATTAACTTTATTTGAAGCATTCGCAAACGTACTTGTTTATACTAAAGAATCTTTATACTAATAGAAACGGAATGGAGATGCACACATAGATTTGTATCTTCATAAATGGTTGAGACAAGGATGCATGTATGACATTTCTTATCAGCCGCCATTTCGAGGCAATGATGGGTAGTAATGACGAAGTTCCTAGTTTCACCTGTGAAAATGGTGCAAAATCTGAAAAAAAACAATCAGATTTTAACGGAGAATCGAGTATTTCAAATGGCCGAAGAACGGAATATCCAGTTTTTGAATTTTACTAATAACTAAAAATTAATTTTTTTTTTAATTGGAGAGGGGTTCAAATTTTGTAGAGTAGAAAGGTTAGTTATCTAAAATAATAAACCATTAATTGTATTTTATGTTTAAATTTTTAATAGTACCAATGGATTCTCCTTAAAATGTTCGATATTTGTGTATATATAGCACACTATATGTATTTAATGTGTATGTATACCTTCATAAGAACTATAAAATTTATAAAAGATAATTAGCGTTTGAAAAGAGAAATAAAATTAATTTAAAGAAACTTTATGGATGTACTAAGTTCTTTATATTATTTATATCCTTGTGTTTTATTGTCGTAATTATGTATTTTAACTTTTTCTGTTCATATTCTAGTCGAATCTTATTTTTATGTGCCAAAAGGAGTATTCTGATATTGCCAAAACGTTGGCAAAAATTTGACAAAATTATTTACTTATGATACTCGAATCATTAATATCTTACTTTAAATTTTACCCGCTTCAATATTATTTTATGACTACTTAGAAATCCTGCCTAATTTCGTTCATATTGAATATGATTCCAAGAAATATGAGTGAGAATCCAATGAAAGAACTTGAGATCGATTATAATGCGATCAAAAAAATATATGTGATAAATTTCTGTTTTTTTGGCGAACACATAACCAACCGTTAGAAATCCAACACCATGAAAATATACTTCTTACTTAAAATAGATTCTAATTTAATCTTGTTTCTCTTAAAGAGCAGTAAAATTAGACCCAATGTGGTCTGTTGATGGAAGTAAATGGTTGTAGATCCACAGGGAGATATATGGGAAAACAGGAAAATTTATTCCTGTCTCTTCAAAAAAAAATAAGTGGTAAAATTATCTTCTATGGGCCTTTAAAGTAAAAAGTATGCCTGTAGTCATAAAAACAAAGAAAAGTTAGGACTTTTTTCAGATATATTATATTCAAAAATTTGTTCTCATAACTAAAACGTTTTTATTAAAGAAAAATAAATTTTGCATCGAATGAGCATATAAAAATATAAAGTTGATGGAGAAGAATGGTCGAAACCGAAGGTCGAAAAACAAAAATATTTACCATGAAATGCAATATAGTAACTTTTGAAAGTCTATCTAATATAGGTGACTGTTCTGTATTGAAAATCATAACTAATGAAACTCATACTGAAAAACTACGGCTTTTCTCCGAGACTATCCTTTTTTTTTTTAAATCGAGTACGTTATCCTAAGATGTCTTTCGAACTCGAATTTACTGACCATCTGTCATTTCGATTCAACATGGCGGCCTGAACTATATAGTAAATTTATTCATAAATTGTTCTGCTGTACACATTGCTCTGGAAACTGTCCCAAATTTGTATAGTTAATCGATCATTCGAAAACTATACATTCCTATCAATAATTCAGTGCACATTCAATAGAAATTTTAATTTCTAAGATATTTAAAAATAATGAAAGTAGAATCTGAACCAGGCTGATATTATTGAAACAAATTAAAATATTATATTTTAATGGTTTTCAGTCTCTATAAGTGGAGTCAGTTCAATATATCTTCCCTTTAATACATGATTATCAATTTTTTTTTTCATTATTCTCAGCATGCTCGTATGGTAGGTTTCTTATCGAACTTTGTGGTATAGTCTTTATCTTCTAGAGTTGCAACAATGAATTCTTTTCTGGGAAAATTATTTAGGTCATTTATATTATTGACCTTGGAATACTTTAATACAAATAAATGATTAAACAAAACTAGATAATTAACTTAAAACCAGACGTATTCGTTAAAATTCAACTTCATCTGGTTTGTGAATTATATTTTTTGATTAACTTTTAATTCAAAAACGTATCCAGCTTTATGAATAGAGAAAAAAATAAGATCTGATACTGTTCTTATCAAAGTTTCGAAGTGCAAAAGCTCAATGCCAACCAAAGGGCACAGATGTTTACGGAGTAGTCTCGAGTTAACATATGTTTTTTTTCCTACATGTTATTTCTATTAATTTAAATAAAACCTAAATTTAATCGGAATATTTAGATATTTGAGCTGTTAAAAGAATTAAATAATTTCAGTGAGTTAGATGAAGGGCGTTTAGACCGCAAGTTTATAAGAATGCCAACTTTAGCCCGTTTTGTCATTTGCAGTGTTGCAGGAAGTTGAGAGCTCGAAATAGCGCGTTCCACGAGTGAGTATAATTTTTAAATACACTTTTTTCTTCAAATTCGCGTTTTAATTTGTTGAAAAACTCCTAAACTTCATTTTCGTCAAAGAGGTATGTGAAGTTTTGTAAAAGAAACGTTTAGAATAAGACGATTCAACGTAAATCATTACAAAAGTTTGGTTCTATCAGATTACATTATCAATCATATTTTAATAAAAACATTAATATTTTGTCTTGTTATACCAATATATATAATAATATAATATAATTCTACTGTTATATGCTTTGAACATGTCATAAATAATATACATAAAAACTACTTAGTTGATAGTTGAGAACACTGACCCGCAATACATGGAATCACTAATCGATACTAGTCTGTGAATCCCCAATCGAGATATTCAAGTGCGTTGCTAAGATAAACAATATTTAATTTCAATTAAATTGTTTCTTTGATTGGTACTATTGATTTCTTTTCTTAGTTATATTCTCTTGAAGTGTTAATCGTTTTCTAAATAATTTGTTCAATTTTAGGAAAGACTTAGAATCAGGATGACCAACCGTTATGTATTTTTTGGACTGGTTGATCCTCGTCAAATCGAGATTGATCAAATATTTTTACAATTATTTTAGTTTTAGTCCCAAAGATTTTTTTCAATACTGAAAATTAATATAATGATGGAGTTTTTGTTTGACCGTTGAGAAATTAAATGAGGAAGATGGTTGGAGGTGCGGTCATTAAATAGAAACACACATTAAAACAAGTTAAAATTAAACAAATTAAAATAGCACTTATTTTAATGTGTGTTTCTATTTAATGACCGCACCTCCAACCATCTTCCACAGAAAATAAATATAATGAAAACATTTTGACTAGCGGGAAAAATTGTCTGATAAACCGTTTTAAGGCAACACTGAGTTCCATGCCTCCACAATCTCATTAATATTAGGTTTTAAATAGGCATATATCTGTATGTTTTGATATTAATGTGAAAGTTACGAGTCGTTTTTGAAATTTTATAACCTTGTTTTTTATTTATTTAACGACACATTATGGCTAATCGGACGGTGCTACAGTGAGAATCCTTAAATTTAGAGATAGAGATCTTAAACCAGTACCTGACTTCGCACAGGATCGGGAACACCTTTTTACGTCCCTTCCGAAGAACGTCATAACTAAGTATTTTTTATTCCCATTAAAAATCCTATGGGCACCTACGAGTTTGAACCCGTGACTTTGGACATAGAAGATTGTTATGCTAGCCACTAAGCTACAGGTGACCCTTTTTTAAACTATAGCCTTCCTCTTCTACAATCCATTAAGGTGTGGTTAATTCCCTTCCTAATTATCCCTTACTATGCCTCAACGGACTACCCATCCATTTTCATTCTACCGTTAGAATCTTGGTATCATCTTGGACCAAAACCTTTTATGGAATAACCATGTTTCCAATAACATTCACAATTCCGTCGCTACTCTTAAACTGTTTTCAAGATTGCCTGACGCAATGACTTTCAAAGTCCGTCGGGTCCTAGTTTCTTCCCTTGCCTTTTCCCACTTTGACTGTGACTGCCTGGTATTCGGTGGATTGTTCGGCGGACTTGAGACTGGAAAGATTTATGAAATGTTTCATTAGGTTTATCTTCGGAGTCCCAGCGTCATGTATGCCGAGTTGAAGTGGCTGAATCCAGTTTCTCGGCTACTATTTCGCACTTTAATGTACCAAAAATCCATCCTACATTCTTGACCTACCCATCCCTTGTTCATCGGGACATTCGTTTGACACAAGATCCCAGTCCACTAACCTCTATTTTCCTTCTCATCGAATATCATCCTTTAGAAGATCCACTTTGCGTGCCACATCGCTCTGGAATTCCACACCCCTCTATACGCAAAGTATCTCCTTTAACCTCATTTAAAAATAAACGAGTCCTTCATCTTCTCAGTAATCAATCTTCCGAATAATTGTAAACAAAAAGTTAGGATAATAGTAATATTCTATCCTAAAATAAGAACCACTACAAATATGTAAATAAAAACTTTTTTTCATTTTATTATAATTGTACTTCTTATGAAGTACAATTATAATATCTCCACACACGCGTATGTTTATTTTTTGTTGTTGTACGAATTGGCCATCAAGGACCACGTGAATATCATTCTGTCTTCTTCACATCTTTCATTTTCCTTTTTCTCCACTACTCCACAGGTGACCCTGGATGCATTCAGCTCGGCGTTAAAGATTAATATGCCCAAGGTCACGGGTTCAAACCCGGCAGATTCAAATACCTTGTTGAATGCATTGAGGGTCACCTGTGGAGTAGTGGCTAGCATAACAGCCTTCTATGCTTAAGGTCGAAAGTCCAAAACCAGCAGATCGCCCTAAATTTGTGCACCGCAGGTGACTTAAAATATTTAAAAAGTGGAACTCGTAAAAGATCCCTATCTTAAGTAAACCTGGATAGGCAAAACTTAAGACTCCCGCTGCACCGTCGGATTAAGCACAGTAACATAAAGTGACGTTAAATGGATAAACAACAATAAGATTTAATAAAAATGTTAAGTTATTGGTAGCAAAACCTCATTAAATTGACTGTAATAAATGGGTACAAGAAATTATGAATTTGACTGAAAAAATTATGAATTTGATTGAAAAAATTATGAATTTGATTGAAAAAATTATGAATTTGACTGAAAAAATTATGAATTTGACTGAAAAAATTATGAATTTGACTGAAAAAATTATGAATTCGATTGAAAAAATTATGAATTTGACTGAAAAAATTATGAATTCGACTGAAAAAATTATGAATTTGACTGAAAAAAATTATGAATTTGACTGAAAAAATTATGAATTTGACTGAAAAAATTATGAATTCGATTGAAAAAATTATGAATTTGACTGAAAAAATTATGAATTCGACTGAAAAAATTATGAATTTGATTGAAAAAATTATGAATTTGACTGAAAAAATTATGAATTTGATTGAAAAAATTATGAATTTGACTGAAAAAAATTATGAATTTGATTGAAAAAATTATGAATTCGACTGAAAAAATTATGAATTTGATTGAAAAAATTATGAATTTGACTGAAAAAATTATGAATTTGATTGAAAAAATTATGAATTTGACTGAAAAAAATTATGAATTTGATTGAAAAAATTATGAATTTGATTGAAAAAATTATGAATTTGACTGAAAAAATTATGAATTTGACTGAAAAAATTATGAATTTGATTGAAAAAATTATGAATTTGACTGAAAAAAATTATGAATTTGATTGAAAAAATTATGAATTTGATTGAAAAAATTATGAATTTGACTGAAAAAATTATGAATTTGGCTGAAAAAATTATGAATTTGACTGAAAAAATTATGAATTTGACTGAAAAAATTATGAATTTGACTGAAAAAAGCTACCAGCAGATCGCCCTAAATTTGTGCACCGCAGGTGACTCTTAAAAGATTTAAAAAGTGGAACTCGTAAAAGATCCCTATCTTAAGTAAACCTGGATAGGCAAAACTTAAGACTTCCGCTGCACCGTCAGATTAAGCACAGTAACATAAAGTGACGTTAAATGGATAAACAACAATAAGATTTAATAAAAATGTTAAGTTATTGGTAGCAAAACCTCATTAAATTGACTGTAACAAATGGGTACAAGAAATTATGAAATTGACTGAAAAAATTATGAATTTGACTGAAAAAAGATATATATTTCTTCATTGGATTTTAGCCTGTAACCCTCTTGTGTTATTTTGGATCCATGAAGCCTCCTAAGAATTTTTCTCTCAATCTTGAGAAATTTCTTTCCATACAATATTGTTGGTCTTACTACTGTAAAGTAGTGCCTTATTTTTGCATTGGAGGATAAACTTTTCTTACTGTACAAGCTTCTAGTTGCAAAGTCCAGTCTTTCTAGTTTGGCTAATCTTTCATCTAGGCCTGCTTTATCTATCTCATTGTTGCATATTATCACCCCTAGGTATTTGAACTTATTGGTCACTTTTATTTGTCCATATTTTGTGGCCAAAATTTTCTTCTGTAAATTCTTTTATTATTATATAAACATATACTATCGTTCTATTCACTACCTTTATAAATAATTTAAGTAGTTGTCGTATGTCGTACAAGTAGTCGTATTTATATAAATAAAATTAGTATAACCTTAAGTTTGTTTTTTTTTCTGTGCCAGACACAATACTCAGTTTTTGATCTTCACTGTTATTCTTAGAGGATTGAAGGTTCCAGAATAAAATTTACTTTTCTTTTTTGAGGGTTTCAGTTATATAGTAGTCCTATCTAGCTCAACGGTTTGATCAATCTATCACAGAGTTTAGGATTTGGTCGAGATATGGATGAACCTCCATCTTCCATCCTTCTGTCAGATTTTCGTTTAACTACTTTATAGAGGTTGGGTAAACCCTATGAGAGTCTCCCTACCCCACTGTCGCCCCAAGACTTGAATAATCGGTAAACAGTACACAACACTTTTTTCAAAATCTGTTTAGAAAAAAAAAAGTTAAATTTTTCTTAAAATTAATTAATGTAAACTGGTCTAAAGGTTTATTCTATATTAAGTAAAATTACAAACTATTTGAAACCAAACTAGGGAAATGCGAAGTTTAAATGTCAATATTGCATTTTTTTCAAGTTTTTACAAATAATCATAATGTTTTGTGTTACCAGACTTACAATAAACTTTTTATTTTATTTTTTTAATTTTGCCTTCCCATTTCGGCTTCCGACATAAGGGATCTGGCAGCCCAGTGCCATTCCGATCTAGATGGGGTTTCACCTCTTATTTTTTGTAATCGGGAGCATACTTCTAGATGCGCAGCATCAATTTCAGTATTCGCATGACAAAGGTAGCAAAGTGGAGACTCTACCACACCGATCCGATGCAAGTGTTTCGCAGATATTCATCCCAAACCAGTAATCATCCTGAACTGTGCAACAGCATCTTCTCTCTTCAAATCAAATGGTATCCGTTCTTCTTCTATAAGGAGTTCGACCCGGTGCTTGTTGATCAAACTTTGTCTTAGGGAATCCGTTATAAGAGCATATGCCCTCTTAACTTCATCCCTAGCTCTACGATAGGAAATTTGATTGTCTAACTGTTCCGAAGCTGCACCTTCTTCTGTAAGCTTGTCGGCTACTTCATTCTCATTGATACCAGAGAGGCCTGGTATCCATTGCAAAACCACCCGCCTACCCTGTTGAAGCAGTTTTTCAAATTTTAATCGGAAGTTCACTACGTCATTTTCTTGAGATGCGTTTGACTGCATTACTTCAATGATAGCCGAATATGAATCCTCAAACAAGACAATGCTCTTTGCATCTGTATTTATGAGAGCTTGCAAAGCTAGTTATATAGCACGAATTTCGCTGTCGAAATTCGTAGACCATTTCCCTACCGGCTTCGAGGTTTGAAATAGATGCGATGACACGCCTGAATCCATTGTAATTTGTATGTTCCGCTGAACCATGAGTTTAGACATGGAACCAGGGAAGGCTGGGATAACGCTCAGTTATGGTTTCGAGTGCCAAGGATCTTAATTCCTCACGTATACTAATAATAAACAATAGACTCATCATCATCTGGCGCTACAACTCGTCACCTCACCTGGGCCGCTCCCAGTGGACTCCACCAGTTGGCTCTATCTTGCGCAGCATTTCTCCAGTCCCTAACGCTGAGTAAGGTCCTAGCATCTTCTGTGACAGCACCCATCCACCTCAGGTTAGGCCTCCCCACTCTTCTTCCGCTATGAATTTCTTCGGAGAGGATCTTCTTGTGGATGACATATCCTCCATTCTTGCTACATGACCTGCCCATTTGAGTCTCCCAACCTTGGCAACCTTGACAACATCTGGGCTGTTGAGGAGGTTGTAAAGTTCTTGGTTAGTGCGTCGTCTCCATTCTTCACCCACTTTTACGGGCCAATAGATTTTCGCAGGATCGTCCTCTCGAATATCTGAATCCTTTTTTCTTTCAGCTTTTGTTATGGCCCAAGCCTCTGAACCATATAACAATACTGATCGCACTAAGGTTTTGTAAAGGATTATTTTTGTTTTCTTCGAGATGAATTTGCTGCCAAACTGCTTCTTTAGACTGAAGTAGCTTCTATTAGCAGCATTAATTTCCCTTCGAATTTCCTGCGAAATTTTGCTCGTTAATTTCGGTTCCTAAGTAGACGAAGTGTCAACGCATTTGAACTTGAACTGGCCAACTTCGAGTATTCTTTTCTTCAAACAATAAACTAAAATTTCCTATTTCTTGTAATGGAACTGATATCTTATTTTAATAATACTTTTTAGTGAAAAGATAAAGTCGATTTGGATTTTGTTTCCTTTGTCTTCGAAGAACGCTCGTGTAAGTGTTTACTTATCTTATATCTAGAAGTCAAGAAACTACGTGCAATAAATAATCATTAATGGCTTTAATAATGAGCTAAACAATCATAAAAATGTGGATTATTACCATAATCTTATTTCAAGTGTGTTTGTCTGAAACGTTTTTATCTGCGATGTATTTTTTATTGTAGGAAATGGAGTTTTAGAAAAGAGATAAAGAAAAGGTACAATGCTCCTAAACGTTGGCATTTCATTTCCTATACTAAAAAAAATAAATCGCATCCAAATCTAACATCGTATCTATATCTAATTGTTTATGAAATTGTAAATAGTTTCACATGAAATGTCCGTTTATATAGTTTCTGAAATACATACAGGATTTTGCAGGTCTCTGTTGTTTTCTTCCGAATGTTTACATATTTAAAGTAAACAGTTACTAATCCTCTACTTTTTATTATAAACATTAGCTTCCTAATCAATTATCCACTTTTTAGCATACCTCCAAATATGAACATGGAAACACGCGATTTTCGAGTAATAATTTTGTACGCGTTTAAACCGGCCACTCAGCAGCTGAGGCCGCTAGAAATATTTGCAAGGCGTTTGGGGAAGGGAGTGTTAATTAACGGACCATTCGCCGTTGTTTGCTAAGTTTTCAGCTGGGGATACCGACTTGGAAAACTTGCCCCGAGGAAGACCTCGTCCGTAATAGACAACGATGTCCTCAAACATACAGTAGAAGGAAACCCTTACCAAACAGTTGAAGGACTCTCAGCCCAACTAAATGCAAGTGCATCGTACCTTTCCAGACATTTAA